>PTEX01000026.1:5949441-6283748 GCA_003342815.1 Eudromia elegans
GCGGGGCGCCGCTGCTGCTGCTCTACCTGCTGGCGCTGCGGGCCCTCGTGCACGCCTCGCACCGGCAGCTGCTCAGCCCGCCGGGCCGCGGCGGCGCCCGCGACTTCAGCGCGCACCGCGCCAGGTACGGGGCCGGGCCCTCCCCCAGCCCCGTGGGCGACCCTTCTTCCTGGGCCCCGGTGGGGTTTCGTGAGGCCGCGGCAGTGCCTCTGTGCCGAGCTGCCCCGCCAGGAGCACTGGTCTCGCTTGGATGCGTGCAGGTTGGATGCTAAGACGCGCAGGTGTTGTCGCTCTCCGTTTAGCTGCCACGTAAAAAAAGTAGATGTTACTCTGCTCAAACAATGCATCTTTCATAGTTTAATCCAAGCCATATTGTAAAGTACTTAGTGTCTAAGGCAACTGCTTTGCAGGTTGTTAATTGGCTGGGGTGGCAGGGGAGAAATCTTGATAAAAATGTACTTGCTGCTTTTATTTTTGTCTTTTTGATTGATACTGTGGAGTGATTCATTTTCAAAATATAAAATTAATGTTTTACTCTAATATGATAACAGATAAGGATAAGGAGCCCTGAGCAAAGATCTGTCCTGTGCCCCTTACCATAATGGTCTTAGATACCTGACTAAACCTACAGTCTGACTGCCTTTAGTTTCTCCTGCCTATTCTGAATTTTAGAGTAGAAACGTCCACAAAAATGTTGTAGTTCTGGGTTAGTTAAATATTAAATGTGTGGTACTGAATGTCTAATTTATGTCTTGCAGGGGATATCTTGAGGACATAACTGCAATTGGACCCAGAACAGTTGGAAGTCCAGAAAATGAAATTCATACTGTTAACTACCTCATAGAACAAATTAAGGCAATTGAAGTTGAAAGCACTGATGCCCACAAGATTTTTATAGACATACAGAGGCCCACAGGCTCCTTCAGTATTGACTTTTTAGGAGGCTTTACCAGTTTCTATGCAAACGTAACCAATATTGTAGTGAAACTCGAACCCCGAAATGGAGCAAAACATGCAGTGTTATCCAACTGTCACTTTGATTCTGTACCGAATACGCCAGGTATGTCCGTAGAGTTGTTCTGCATTTCTGTACATCATACAAGATGCAGAAAATGTTTTTTAAACGTGTGATTTGTTCTTGTCATAGCAAGTATGTGTATGTCCAATACTAGAAAAGTGTGTCAAATAATCTCTGTTTGATTGTGGTGAAATTCAGTATTAAGAGAAGTAAGCTAGTCTTACTGATGTCAGTATTTTCCAGGATTTGTCATTTTCTATTAGGTAGTTAATTACTGATTATCTTTCTGTTTCTAAAAAGTTCTCTTTATATTTCCTTTTCCTGTAATTCACTGCTTTTGCATGTGATTCACATGCTTTTGCCTGTATTTCAGCACTTTCTGTATTTTTGTACAGATTTTAGTCTGATATTCTTTTCAGAGCCTGCTTTGTACCATGTTTTTCCTTTTAGTTCGCTAACCGTAGTGTGTGTTTTCTTCTCTCTGCTGATATTATACTTTATCTCAAATTTTTACTATTATATGCTTATGACGTACCAGTTTTTATTTCTATACACAGGGTTTCTGTATCAAAAGCCATTAGTGATCAAAAATTAAGATGCTGTTGCCTCAGCAGTATGTACCTCTCCTACACTACTACTTTCACTGCTGTGCTCTTTCTTGTTCCTGTCCCTCTTCATTTTTATAAACTTAATCATATCAAGTAACTACTGCTGTGGGAGCATAAGTGTGTGTGTAAATACTTTCCTGAATCTGAAGAACATGTATGGAGTAGGAAATCACACACAAACATTTGTAGTAACACGCCATAGGTGTATGCCATTATTGAAATGTAGGTTGAGGCCCCATGAAGAGATTACTGTTTGCATGAGTGTCAGTTGCTGGTGGTCTTATTGCTGTGCTCTTTGGATAGCAAAGATGTTTGGCGCTTATACTTCATTTTTTCTGCAGCAGCTGGAGTTCTTCTAATATGGTCAATAATTTGAAATCTGAAGGTCTTCAGGAACTGAAGATCTCTTCACCACCAGCAAAGCATTCTTATAACTTCAGTGTTTTTGCTTAGAGCTTGCAGACTGATTTATTCCTTGGTTAAGCTTTGTATTTTTTTGGAACAAGAGTAAGATTTCAGTTGTATTCTTAGTGAGTGTATGTTTTTGCCTGTTTTAAACACACACAAGTAATTTCATCCCAAGATAGTTTAATGCTATCTAGACGAGCAAAACACCTGCTATACTCTTTGTTCTCATTCTGTGAACAAACAGCATGCAGACCATTTGGTCCTCTTTCAACCATATTTAGGCAAGGTGGATATCCAGTTAAGTTTAGTAATTGTGTTATTGTATATGCTTTCTATGTTTTGGAACTTAAGGTACAATAGCTGCTATACTTATAATCCAGATACAGCTGTCCAGACCTAAGAAGTATACTGTGAAAGTGTCGTACAATGTTTTTTACGACTGTATATTTTAATTTTTTAGTTGCTGTAAGTTGCAAGTCAGTGGCTACAGTCTGTAACCTTGGATTATGTATACATATTTATTTATTCAGTTCTTCAGACAGTGAAGTATCTCACCGGTCTTGCATGTTAAGTGCCACAGAAATATTAGTGATTTATATAGGTTTACTTAGAGAAGATAAAAATAAAGCTATATACTAATTATTAATCACAAATAAGTACATTGAGTTGTGGTAAAGAGTGAGAAAATCTTTTACTTTTCTTATTTGGGAATTGTATTTAGTGTATGTAAACTGTGCAAGAATCTTTTTTTTTTTCTTCTTCCCTTTCATTTCTTCAAGTTCTTTTGCTTGCAGCTTTGTTTTAATTGTCAAAACTATATTGCAAAACCAGAGTCACATTTCTGATATTTAAATATCATATTTGAAAATCAGATATTGATCTGCTGTTGACTTTCATAATTACATGTTTTCTTAGTGTGATTAATGGTCTCTTAGCATGCTTGTATAGAATCATAGAATCGTAGAATGCTTAACGTTGGAAGGGACCTGTAGAGGTCATCTAGTCCAACCCGCCTGCACACGCAGGGTCCCCTAGAGCATGTGGCACAGGGTGGTGTCCAGGCGGATTTGGAAGATCTCCAGAGAGGGAGACTCCACAACCTCTCTGGGCAGCCTGTTCCAGGGCTCTGGCACCCTCACTGTGAAGAAATTCTTTCTCAAGTTCCTGTGGAACTTTTGGTGCCTCAATTTGCAGCCATTTCCTCTAGTTCTATCACTGGCCACCACTGAGAAGAGGCCAGCCCTATCCTCCTCACTCTCTTTCTTGAGATATTTATATATTTATATGATATGTTGATATAAATCTGCAAAAAATTCATAAAATATTGTTTGAGGGAACAATATTAGTCATACCTTAATTATTTTTAAGCATTATGAAGTGTTCTGCAGTTTAGATGTTTACGGTTATTTTACAGTTGCCACTGGTGTTCTTTTGTACATATTTATTGGAAAACAGAAGAAACAAAATTGTCACTGTTTCTACTAGTGTAGTGTAGCTTAGTGTACAGTATTGGGGAAGCAGCAAGGGAAGGGACAAAACTGAGTAAAGTATTAGAAAACCTTAGTATCCTTTTAGCTAAGGATCCAAGTAAAAAAACAAAACAAAAAGGTGAAGGAAAAGTTTAAACTATGAAAAATTTGAATGATGAAGAAAGAGATGCTTCTTGTTCTAATATTATTACTTAGCGATCTGTTATAATTTTATACTTATTTATACTTATAAAATATAATGTATTTATACTTAGAATTTTGCTGTGTATTAAATATTTGGGGTTCAAATTTTCCCTGAGCTTGTATATTCTAGTCTGTGACTGCATAGCAACTTTAATTGGACATAAATATGCCTGTCTGACAGGCATTATGAAAGGCTTCATAATAAGACAGCAAGGTACTGTTCTTGCTGAAAGCTCATCACGCTTTTCCTGAGTTATTTTTCAGCACAGCATGAACTAGATAAAGTAATTCAGTGTAGCAAAGAGTAGGCTACTAATAAATTGAGAGTGTAATACAATCAAGATTTTTAACTGTATTTAAAATGAACTAATGCTAAACATTTGTTTGAGGTTGATATTTGTGTGAGAAATTTGCTCTTTTCACCGAAGGGCAGATCTGTCTAAATTTTGCCAAGTTATAAGTCTTTCAAAAGCTGCATTTTTCTTTTCATATATAAGACAAATTTGGCAGCCAGTGAGTCTGTTTCAGTAGTGTGCTGAATAGTGCTATGGGAAGCAATGCTGACAATGCCGCTGTCCTCTCAACACAGGTGAGCCTGGCTTGTGCAACCTAGGCTACAGGAGTGAAGTCAGTGTTTTCCATTGCTCCAAAGCTGTATTGATTTGATTGGACTAGGAAGAGGCTAGAACTTGCACATAAGTGAGAGATTTGGGGCATTGTCAGACTTTGGTGAAAAGATAGTTATTTAGTCGAGATTTAGTCGATGGTTATTTGACAGGGTAAGGATTAAATAAGACCTAGGAGTAAGTAAAGAATATAGTTTTGGATGAGGAATTAAAAAGAGAATTGAAAACTTAGGTCAAAGCAAAAGTGATCCTGATAGATCACTCCTTTCCTGATAGAAGGAAGTTGAAGGTAGCAGATAGTAGAAAGCATTTGATCATGTGAATACCACATCGTAGTGCACAGTCTCATTTAAATAATGTTATAAGATCTATTTGGCAATCCTTTGCTCTACAGTCTTGGCATTTAGTTACTGTCTATTTTTGTCCATTTATTTAATTGCATTGTAGCAGTGTACAGAATATTTTAGGGTAGAAATATTTATTTGAATTTCTTAGATTATATTTTAAGTGAAAATTATATGCTTATTTTTCTGTATTTTTAGAAAGATGAAGTGTAGTTATTTCTTTGCTTGTTAAACTAGATGATGTCCCAAAGTAGCCCGTTGCCAGCAGGAGAATGAGTTTTGGCAGAATTATTATTTAAATTGTTTTAAGATATCATATATCTCACATTATTTGAGGGGATGTACATTTAGTATGATTATGTAAGAATATCAGACTGAGTATTACAGGAATATTCTTAACTTGGGCAAGACAGTTGGGGTTTTTTTAAGAGAAATGTTACATCGGCTGTGTTGTACTTTATTTTGAACTCTTAAATGTTATTTTTCTTTCTTCTGTTGCTGCTGGCTAGTCAAAGCATAGAAGAAAATACTTTGAATCTTGGTATAACTGCACCGGTATACAGTTAGATTAAATGTGAATGGTTGAGAAGAACAACAAACTTTTTTCTCCTCTGGTCTTTGTTGCAGTCCTGTGTTTGTTGTAAGCCATGCTGTTCTACTGATTATTTTAAGGTGCCAGTGATGATGCTGTTAGCTGCTCAGTGATGCTTGAAATACTTAACACTCTCTCAAAATCATCAGAGCCCCTGCAGCATGCTGTCATATTCTTATTTAATGGTGCAGAAGAAAATATTTTGCAGGTAAGAATGTGCTACAATTTTAAAATGTATGTCAATTAAGATTTTGACAAAGAGAAAAGCAACTGCAGATATGACTTGTATTCTTGTGCTCTGGCTATTGAAATATTAGTTAATATGCCAGTCTTAATATACTGAGGAAAAAGTACTTACTGTCAAAACAAACAAAATACTTATATTAAGAATATTCTCAATATGAATTTACTTAGAAAGCTTTGATCTTTTATCCATGTTTGTTGCTAAGTTATTGCCTTAGCAGTCCTTACTGTGTGATCTTCTGAGGTAGAAAAGAAAATTTAGGCTTGCCTGAAAGGTATTTGACCTGTATCTTCTTTGTTTCCCACCAAGGCTAGTCATGGCTTCATTACACAACATGAGTGGGCCAAGTCGATTAGAGCTTTTATTAACCTGGAGGCAGCAGGTGTAGGAGGGAAAGAACTTGTTTTTCAAACAGGTATGAGCATGTGTTGTGTTCCATTTCTACACCGGGGTAATTTGATAATAATGTAGATTTGAAAGAGTATTGAAAGTAGCTCATAAAAGACAAAGGAACTCCTGTGCCTTTTTCTCAGCCATCTGCAGCCAGTAAGTTGATCTACGTCTTTAGTTTCATAAAGGCTGAAGCACTGCCGCAAAATTTCTTTTTGTTGGAATGTCTATGTGTGCAGAACAGAATTCCAGAACTTGCATTTTCCTTTCATTTAAAGGAGGTAGGGGGAAAAATAGATTTGGATGTTTTTCAAATCTTTTCATGCTTTCAAGAAGCTGCTCACATGGATCCCTGTTAAACTCCTACACTTCTCTGGCTGAACTTAATTCTACTGTTGCAATTGTTTAATTGGTTCTTGGCATTAAATGCTTCCATGAAGAGACTTTTCTTTAAATGACAATTTTGATGTGTGATACATGAGTGACAAAATAGAAATGCCACTAAAGGCTGCACCAATATTGTGTCATTTTTGTAAGATGTATATTTGTCTCAACACTGAACACTTAAGGGTCAGCCTTTTTCTGATGTAGCTAATGCCTTCTCTGAAGTCTGAGTCCTTGCCAGCACAGATGAACTTGGTGTACTTCTTGGAGCAACAATGTTTAAAATCTATGGTAACAATCTATTGTAGAAAAACATTTCTAGAAGTATGTATCTTAACTGAAGTTCAGATTTTGTTTTGTAAGCTTTTTGCCCTTTTGTTAGGACCTGAAAATCCTTGGCTGGTACAAGCATATGTGTCTGCAGCTGAACATCCCTTTGCCTCTGTGGTGGCACAGGAAATATTTCAGAGCGGAATTATCCCAGCAGACACAGACTTCCGTATCTACAGAGACTTTGGCAATGTTCCAGGTATGTTACTGGACGATGTGTCAGTGAGTGTTATGTAACCGTTTATCTAAGCAGATAACAAGGAGACTGTGAGCTTACCACTGTGAGCACTCCCTCAAATTTGGTTTGTTTTTCAATTCAGGAACAATTTTTCCCATCTTTTCTAAAGCATGAGCTTTTAACTTCGGTGTGCAATGTGAACTATAAACATAGAGATTGGAGTGTATCAGGTAGAAACTCTATGTTGGACAACAAGTTTCCTAAAAATCAGAAAAGTATTTCTAGAAATAAGTCAACTATTAAATATCTTATTTTGAAACATTCTAGTAGTGATGCTAATAAATAATCTGCTTGTGGGAATTAAAAGCAAATAGCTATATCTTGTGAACAGAAAGAGAGCACTAGTATTGGAAAAACGCGGAACATAAAATGCATTTGAAGAAGTTCAGAGAAATGTAAGCTTGCTATCTGATAGCTATTACCAGAGTCACTTTCAACAAAAATGATTTATCTGAAATGATTCCTAGGACAAAACTTAGTCCATTCTAAACATGTTCCAAAATATGTTTCTAGCCTGAAAATCAAATAGCTGCTCTTGTACAACTTGTTCTTTGTGCAGTAAGAACAATACTTATTTCATAAATTAGTTCTCACACCTGTTTTTTTTTTCAAATAAACAAAACCAAAATAATTGAGACTAAAAACTGTTTGGTGCCTTCTTCTGTAACAACAGAATGGAAGCTCTGTTTTATTTGACTTATGCTGAAGATGTCACAATTTGAAGTGCACGCATGAGCTTTGTTGCATATACAACTGATGTGGTGTTTGGGATATACTGAATCTGTAGTTCAGCTTGCACAACCTCTTGTTATTTTGTACATTATGTGGACTTGCAAAGAGTTCCCAGACTAATCATTAGAAAACTTTACAAAACTTTACTTTCAATTTACAAAAAAGGCTACTTTTTCATCTGAGGGAAATGGATGGTTTACAGAGCAGAACAATTACATTTTGAATGAAATGTTTCTTTTGAGTTCTCATATTTACAGTTTATTCTTTTTTTCCTTTAGGAATAGACTTGGCTTTTATTGAAAATGGTTATATATACCATACCAAATATGACACATCAGACAGAATTTTAACAGATTCCATTCAGAGAGCTGGTTGGTATAAAATATTATAAATATATTGTATATAAATAATATATAAAATATATTGTAAAGATAAATATTATATATTATATATATAAAATTATTCCGTATATATATACAATTTTTCACAGAAGAATCTAAAATAAATCTAGGAGTCTTCAGGATATTGATAGCCGCCCCTTTTAAACATGCAGAAATTGCATGTGTTTTCTTTATTCATCTTATGGCTCTAGCTTTGAAATTTTGGAAATGAAACTCTAATATTAGCCAAAATTAGAGGGTTAAGCGTGTTTTGCAGAAATGCAGTTCTAAGAAACTCCATTTGTAGTAATAGTGCTTTCTCCACAAATTGCTTTTAGAAAGCTGTGTTTTTTTTGTTGTTTCTTTTTGTCATTATGGTGAGAGAGAAAACATTTTTTTCTCTCTCACGGCGGCGGGGGGGGGAGAAAACACAACAAAGAACAACAAAAGTCATGGCTGATGAACCAGTAAGAATTTCTACAGGGCAAGTAGAAGCAAAAGTTGAGAAGAATTATTCTAATTTGATTACATTTGTTTCAGCTGTGTTGAGTGACAGAGGTGATTTGTACTCATAGATTGCAAAGGAAAATATTCCTTGATTTCTACCTTACAGTCTTCTAAAGAAAGGCAGGTAATTAATAGTCAGAAAAACATAGTGAGGTTAGTTTGGATGGGAAGAAGAGCAGAGTTAGCAGAAAATTATTCTACTGTCGTTCAGCCTTTAAGTCTGATGCTGTAATATCAGAACTGAAGAAGAGCTTGTGGGCAGAGTGTACCTACTCTATTTTTTTTTTTTCCTGATACGTGCACAGTAGTCTTTTAGTACACAAAGCTTTTCAAGTATACTTACTTCATGGACTTTATAGATATCTTAAATGAGCACTATTTTCATAAAGTAAATAATTTATATATTCAGTTCAGCCTTTATGAAGGAGTATATTTCAATAGCTGTGTTTTTATGGGCATTAGAATGCTGTGTGCTAATTCTTCAACACAGGTGTAGTTATGCTGTCTACCTTCTTTTTTGAACAGGTGATAACATTTTGGCTGTCCTAAAATACCTGGCAACATCAGATAAGTTGGCTAAATCTTTTGAGTATCGTCATGGAAATGTCGTCTTCTTTGATATACTTGGTCTGTTTGTCCTGGCTTATCCTGCTCGTGTTGGTACCATCATGAACTATATAACAGCAACACTTGCTTTTCTTTATTTAAGCAAAAGAATACTACAGCCCAAAACCCGAGGTAGGTCTCAATTTGTGTGTGTGTGTGTTTAATTGCTTTTAAACTGACCATTTCTCATTCTACTAATTTCTATTAGCAACAGTTGCAACATTATCTGTTTATCTAAACTCCAGAAATGAATTTAAGTATGCAGTATTCCATAGGAATTACTTTTCGTTTAAGAGATGAACTCTCAACTATAAAAAACATGATGGAAGACAAAAATTAGCCTTAATGCTTAGCTTTTGTGAATTGTATGATTATTTCATGAAGATTTAAATTGAGTCTTTTAAAGATCTGAAAATTGAAGAAATTTTAAACTTGCTTAGCATCTCGATTAATTCACTTCTCTAATCATACAGATGGGGCTTTAGAAATGTCTGTTTCTTTAGGATCTGTCTATAAACATACCTCCTTAAAGAAATAGGTAAATCTAGAAAACATTTCTGAGGTAAGAAGTTGCAAGAAAAGCAAATCCAACATTTTTAGTCGACCTGAAGCCTCACAATGGTTTCACTAGTTACCTAGAAAAACTTTTACCAATGGGGTATGTGATACCCAAGAAAGTACGGTTTTACTCTGGTGTTTCATCTTATGGTGCACAAGACTTGCAGGGGGACAGACTGAGTGATCTAGATACTGCTTTTCAGAAATTCTTTTAAAAAAATATTTAATACATTCTTATCATTTTGGTCTTTAAAATAATTACACTCCAGAGATTATTTTACTCTTTATACTCTGCTGTAGAGTATGAAGTTGTTGGATAACATTTCTTTTTCTTCCATAGTTATTAATAGCCTGAAGAAATTCTCCACTGCACTTGGCTTAACATTGTTAAGTTGGATCTCTGCATTGGTGACCGTCCTTATTGTGGCAGTGTTCATCTCTCTCATTGGACGGTCTCTTTCCTGGTATTCCCATTTCTATGTCTCTGTGTCTCTATATGGCACTGCAGCTACAGCCAAGCTCATTCTTGTGCATACACTAGCCAAGAAATTCTACTACAAGGTAAACCTGAATCACTGCTAATGTGGGAGCGAAGTGTACTGGGGAAAGTTAACTTTCACATGGCTGAGAAGAGGCATTAAATTCTGCATGTTAGATAGAGGTGTTTAAAGTGTTTCTGTAAAACTTCTGCATTTAAGTAAGTGTGCTTCTCTGCAGAATCGGAATTAGCCCTCCTTGATTTTACAGCTTTCTCTTGGCTAATGCCCTGCTGCAGATTGTTGAAGAAAATGGAACAGGTCTGTGAGAGAGATCCCTACCCTTCCTGCCATCAGAGATCAAAGAAAAAAACTTCTTGAAACTGAATTTCTTAATCTTATGTGCTTCTTTATTCCACATGTCTTGGTATGACGAGTTCCCACAATTTAATCAGCTGCTACTATGTTTCTTGGTGTATATTTTATTATTATCTCATAATAGAAAACTTGAAGTTCCTGTTCTGTTTTACTCTATCCTTGTATTGTTCTTGTTCTTTGGGTGATGGCACTTTTAGCCCTGACCTTCTAAACAAATTCCACCACTTTTTTTTTTCTGGAAAAAAAAAAAAAAAATCTGTCATAAGAAATTTCAGAGTTTCTGCCTCTCTAATCACCTATGCTAGATGTGATATCTGTACTTCTAAGCTGTACAGCTTCTAAGATGAAGTAAAAAATGATTTGTCCTTTTTTCTATAATTACTCTGGTATTTTTAGTTGTTTTTACTGTAGCTGGACAGGGAATATTGATCTTTGCAGTGTCCTTTTCTGCAGGAAATTAAAGTTAGGACACCTGTAGCGTTGTACCTTTGACAGAAGTTTGGAAGTATTACCTTTGCATTGCTTTCATTTTCTGTTGTGAAATTACTGTCTTTGTTTAGAATTCTTAGAATGTTAGTACGGGCTAACAGAAAAAAAATCTTTTAATTGCACAGTGTATCATAATATGTAAGTAATTCAAAATGTTTAGATGGTGAGCCTGTTATATTGTTTTGTATTACGAAAGCTAGAGCTATGCAACAAATTAGTTTGTGCCCTATAAAAGCATTGATTCTGCCATAGGTTTCCAAGTGTAGACATGTGAAATATCATTTATTTCAACTGTTCTTCGCCACTTAGACAGGCTTTGGACAAAGGAAGTTTGTCCTTTGAACCTAATCTGTCAACGATGTCCAACTTTATCCAATTGTTTGAGGTTTAAGAATTTAGTGAAATGTTAATATAGGGAAGCTTAGAGGCAGATCCATCATATCTGGAAGTACATTTTTGCTTGTTTGTTTTAGGATTTTTTAATGAATTGCCACCTATGAAAACATAAAATAATATTTATCTTCTTATGGAAATTGTTGACATTTATACTTTCAATGTAGCTTTTTCACTGCCATTCTAGAGTTTGGTGGGGGTTCGGGGGGTTTTTTGGTTTTGGGTTTTTTTGTTTGTTTGTTTGTTTTTGGTTTTTGTTTTGTTTTGGTGGAATAGTGGCTGTTACAAGAGCATACTTTGGCTCCAGGTATTTTAATTTTTGAATCTTATTCTCATCAGTTGCTTGTCTGATTAGCATCAGACCATAAGGTATCACATTTCTCTTAAATTTTTCTTTGCAAGTTGTATCTTGCAGTGTAACATATGGCTTCTTCTTCTTCTGCAATGCTTACTCTACTTGTCTTGCATAACTCATAACAACATGACTTTATGGTAGTGGTTCCATAACTCTTGAATTAATTAGCTTTTTGTTCTGAAGAAGGCTTGTCAACTCTCCCACCCAAAATCAAGTGCAATGCTTGCTGATAGCAGTTGTTCATGGCAGCAGTCCCTCTTGGCTAGAACTCTAGCATAACTCATAATTAAGCATTTTGCCCTGCAAGTCCTCTGACACTGCCTGTGTAACTAGAGAGAAAAAAAAAAAGGCCTTTTTAATGGTTAAACTTTGCCTTTGTGTGATCTATGAGATGCAATATGCAGAATATTTCTGTTTATGGGTAACTGTATTTTTTGTTTGTTTGCAGAATATGAATGATCAATACCTTGGAGATGTGTTTTTTGATGCCGCATTGATGCTCTGGGCTATAGCATTGACTATGCTTACTCAGATAGGCCTTTGTTCAGCGTTCATTTGTACATTATGGGTAGCATTTCCTTTACTCACTAAGCTGATGATCCATAAAGAATTCAGGCAAAAAGGTAAGAATCTGTTGGGTTCTCCTTTTCCATGTATTTCAAACCCCTGCTACTCTGTACAGGGGTATTTTCTGCCCACAGCTGTTTAAACAAGCAAAAAAATAAAAAACCTTGGCCTTTGAGTTTTCAGTAGTCAGAGTACATGGGTATTATTTTGTCTTCAAGTTTTCTTTACCCGAAGGCAATTTATGACTATCTAGAAGCTATTTAGAAAGGAAGTCTGAAACATGTTCTGATTCTCAGGCTAAAAACAATGATGCTATATGAGATTATATCAAGTCTTCATGTACTAGGAAGATACACAGTAAAGGTTGTTATAAACATTGTTAAGCAGTGGTTGGGGTGAAATATCCTTAGATTTTTTTTTCGTTCTTTCTGGAATAATTTCATGAGGTGAAATTGAGAACCGCTTTCTGAGCAGTATTGAGTGCATGGACCTGTGTCACATTTTGTGCCTTGAGGCTCTATATGCTTAGTAAAGCTGTATGATTTTTGTCCTATTGGCTTTTACATGTTTTTGTCTTCTACATTTTTTCTATTCCGTACAGGCACCACAATGAGGTTTGTTACAGTGTACATGCTGGGAATGTTTGTTCCATATCTGTATGTGATGTACCTTAGTTGGACTGTATTTGAAATGTTTACTCCTATCATGGGACGAAGCGGTTCAGAAATTCCACCAGATGTGGTGCTGGCAGGATTAATTGTGGCCATAACTGTGATTCTCTCATCGTATTTTGTAAGGAGAATTTCAAACATTGTTTTGAAACTTCAATCTTTCTTTTGGATTTTAAATGTTTTCCTAAATATTAGAAGCTAATGATATTTCAACAAAATGTTGCTATAGGAAACTTCCAGGAAGTTTTCTCATTGAAGCAATAATTTGAAAAATAAATTACTATACCATGAATGTAGTAAAGACTGTAATATCTGCAGTTCAATGCTGGAGTTTAAACAGGTATTTGTTTTAGGAGAAGTGTAGTGTGTGACAGAGCAATTTTCATGTTACACTTAAGATTGTATGTGCTCTTTTGGCATGTTTGCTACAAATTGACGTTTTGATTGGCAGATGTCTTTAGAAATGGAATTTTCTGAAAGCTAAAACCTTTGGGTTTAGGTACTGAGGTTTACAAAGGAGAGCCTTGTCTTAGGTGGTATTTGTGATAAAGATTTTTTCTTAATATGCTTTTACTATCACGATTAAATTTTATAAAAGGCAAGGAGTCTCTTGATTCTGAATTATAAAGTTCTGTAACTGAACTGCTTTTTTTTTTTTTTCCCCCCCTCTAGATTAACTTCATTTACCTCGTCAAAAGCACAAAAACAACTCTAATAACTTTAACCACTGTGTTTGTTGTCACTCTGATGCTTGTCTGTAGTGGAATCTTCTTTCCTTACAGTTCTGATCCTGCTAATCCAAAGCCTAAGCGAGTCTTTCTCCAGGTGAGAAAAGTCTTGTATCTCATATTGCCTCTGTGTTGCTTGTGTTTCTTTAAAAGTAAACCATTAGGCTGCAAACTTTCTTCTGTCCTGAGGGGGAGAAGATTTGATTTGAGAAGTATACAATTATTTCTGGGTTTGAAAGAATTACTAGTACTTCCCATGCTCAGTTTGTGTTCAGTTCACTTATGCCAGATGAAATGGGTGCAGGAGGGCATGTAAAGTTAAGTTATAGCATGAGAGTTTAGTAAGCAGTGATCGCTTATAAAATGGACATGATGAGAGACATGTAAATATTTATGTGGACAGTAATCTTCTAATTTAGATTTTTTTGGGCATACTTCTATCTAGGAAATTGTCTATTCCTCTTCATAAATGTTTAATGTATACAGTGTTCAGTGCGTACTGAACATGCAGAAGACCTTCAGGATTCATGTGGAAAATTAGAATCACTTCTTAATCTTGCAGAATACACAGACTCCAATATGTGTGTTTTTTCCTTTTTTTTTTTTTCTTTCTTTTTATTCTAGCATACAAGCAGAAGATTTCATGATCTAGATGGGAACTTGGTTAAAAGTGACTCTGGTATATGGATTAATGGATTTGATTATAATGGCATATCTCACATTACTCCCCATGTACCTGAAATCAATGACACCATTAGGACTCAGTGTGATGAGTGGGCTCCTTTTTGTGGCTTTCCTTGGATTCTACCTGTGCACTTTATGTTCCGGTTGGTGTGAATGCTGCTTACCTTAAGAAATTACTGGCCAAACCAAATTGAATATTTATGCAATTTTCCTTAATTAAGAGGAAAAAAAAAAAAAAGGCTGATCTTGGTTAAAAATAAATAAGTCTTCTGCTTTGGAAGATGCTTCCACTTCTTGTTAAGTACAGTGACTTTTGCAAAAACCTCTGCAAGAAACTGGTGATTCTGCTGTAGAAATTTAAAAAGTTGTGTGAAAACTGATGTCAGCAGCCACCAAGTGAACCTACTTCCTTCTACAGTAAATGGTGAGAGGATATAGAGGGCATTTCAGAGTGCAAGTGTGCACATCTGTCTTGCGCTTTCTTTTCCACCATTCCTGTTGATAGTAAATAAACCCTGGAGCAGTAATTATCCCAGGAGTGAACCTGCTGCTGTGACTGCCACCTGCATCCCCAAAATTTGTGACAGAATTTGAAGATTGACCTGTCTGTGTTTGTAATGTTTCTCTAGCTGCTGTACAGATTTCATGAAGAGATTCAGTTAGTGAATAAAAACACTGATAGCTGTTTCATTCTTATGCAAATCAAATATTTTTTTCTGGACACAAGATGTTAATTTATGAACTTCAAATTAGCTTTGAAATATTCTGTTAGTAATAGCACAGTCAACTGTACAAAAATTTTGTGGCTTCTAGTGTTTGCTACATCCAGCTGCTGAATTGAGATTAAAAACTAACTGTTTTGTTACAGGAAAAACTGGTACCTTCCTGCTCCAGAAATTTTGCCAACAAGACCTGTTCAATTTAAAGTTCTATCCAAAGAGTTAATGCCTTGGAATTCTGTGAGGTTAAATTTTGAAGTATCTGGTGAGTGACTGAAACATCTGGTTTGAATTTTCTCTCCTTTCTCCATCCTTTCTTCCTCTTCTTCCAACATTAAAACTCAGGTTTTGTTTCTAGTACTGAAAGTTGTTATGCCATTCCTACAGTGGTGAGTGTGATTGGTTTTCCATGATTTTCACAAATCAATTCACTTGCATAACACACTAGAATCTGTGGGTGTCATATTGCTGCTGTTGTGAGACTGTTAGCTTGTCTGTTTTGAGTAAGCTTTGATCCTTTCTAAACTTGTCCTTTCTTGAAGTCTGTTTGGTAGCTGTATCCCTGTCTTTCATGGCTAACACATTTATTTTCTCATTGCTTAGAAATAGTTGAGGGCTGTTCTGTGGAGAACACATTTGTTCAGTTGTACCTTGTTTCTGAAGAAGTAGGACAGTAATATAGAGACTGCATATTACTATTGAGGAATATAGATTATTGGAGTGAAAGAAAAAAGGGTAGATGACTTTAACTTGTGCGCACATATAGATACATTTGTCTGTCTATAGGTCCCAGTCACATGTCGCTGTATATCCGACCACACAAAGGGTCGACTCTGTCCATGTGGTCCCTTGGAGACGGAAGGCCCATTGCGAGCATAGGAGGGGATTACTTTGTGTTCTACTCACACGGGCTGCAGGCTGCGCCGTGGCACTTCTGGATAGAGCTAACGGTGAGTGTGCTGTGCTGGGACACATGTGGTCTGTGTCATGTGTCACTATGTCTGCACTCCTGCCAGTGAAGACTGCTGTAACAGTCTTTCGTGTTTCAAAATCACTAATTCTCATCATGTGTCCCTTTGCTCTGTATCAGTTCACATGTATCTTGATGCTTTATCTGCCGACTTTGTGAATAGAGGGAGAAGATTTTTCCTCGTTTTGTTAAATAACTTTCATGTCCTCTGTCTGAAATTAGAATTACTGTAAACTTAACCTCTTATTTCATGAAATTTTTTCTTTATTCTTGTTATTTTGTAATGCATTTATGCATTTTCATGTTTGAAGTACCTTTTTTTCCATGACCCTTTGTGTACATGGTACTTAGTCTGGTTTCCTCTGTTTTTCTGTGTGTTTTTGGGCAGGTGTGGAGGAATGTGGCTCTGTGTGTGTGTGTGTGTTCACTTTTTTTTGCCATTGGGAGTATGTAGCTTTATTTTATCACAGAGCCTTTTGTCCACATTTATCCTCAAGCTGAACAGAATTTTAAAGGCATTATTTTCTTAATTTCTTTTTGGACTTTTTTTTTTTCATGTAATACATCTAAGATGAAAATCCTACTTCAGTAGGATTACTGAAATTTACTTTCAATTGCCAAATTGCCTGTGAAGAATTTTTTTGAAAACCCTTAAGTTTTTATTACAGCTTTCCCAGTGTCTTAATCTTTTTAGAAATATTACAAATCTGTGAAAGATCAAGAAGTCTCTTGTTCCTTTTTGGATCAGTTAGCTTAAACAGTTAGCAACCTGTACCTCACAGGATCATCTGGTAAAGATGGTCAGGAATCTACAGCACAACTAGTTTTGTGAGGTGGCTGTGGCAAAGCTAAGCAGAAAAGTCCTTTCAGGCTAAAGATTCAGAACAGGAAGATCAATATAAATGCCAAGTCTCTATGCTGTTTACCTTGATTTGTCATGCTAGTTTCTTAAAAGTATTGATTTTTGAGATAGTATTTTGAGCACATGCAAGCTGCATAAACCTGTCAGAAGCACTGTTGTCTGTGTATGTGTTTGCTGTCAGTTTGAACTCAACTTGCATTGCATACATAGAGGTACATCGAGGATACTAGGAATGTTCTAATGTATAGAACAATGACTTGTGGGGTTGTATTTATTATATGCAGTCCATGGAAAGGTGCATCTGGATTAACTTCAAGTTTGGAAGCAATAAACAAATCGTAACTGTGATGTTCCTCTTTCTTACTTCCAGACTTCAGAAAAGCACACTGAAGAAATAGTCTCCCTTGCCATAGCAGCCCATTACTTCTTTGGGGAAGATAAAAAGTCACCTCAACTTCATGCCTTACTGGAGAGACTCCCAAATTGGGTGTTTTCTTCTGGTTGGTCCTGTACTTATGACCTGTTTGTCTTCTAATGTTGCAGTACTGCAGAGATAATAAGCTAATCTCTCATAGGATACTACTGTAACACATCTTGAAATATGGACAGGATCCTGGAGAGTTTCACCAGAACTTAATTACAAATGGTATTTCTCTGGCAGTTTGACTATTTAGACATGAATTTGGGCTTATGCTCTCTGGAGTTCTGGGGACAATGCAAGGCTCCATTTTGAGGCAAAGTCAGGTGGCTCTTCCACTGAAATGGCAGTTCAGCTGCCCTTTCAGTGTGATTTTTAAGTTGGAGACTGCATTTGAGGAGGTAACTTTAGCTGTAAAATGATGGCAATTTTAATGAGAAGGGCCTATTGAAGAAATTAATTTGCTGCACTGAATGTAAAAGTACTTTATATAAATGTGGGGACTACAACCTGCCAATACTATCTGTCCTGTTAAAGTAAGATCTGTAGCTAAAAGATTGTTTACATTTTTGGGGATAGTGAAATACTTCTGTCACTGGAGGAAGTCAGTGGAAACGATAATGCCTGTGTTGGTTGATTGAATTCCCAGTCACTGGTTAATGCACAGTGCAGGAAACTAGGTATCATGAAATGTGGCTATTACTCATTGTTTTTCAAATTTTAGCTCTCTGTTTAAAAACTTACTGCCTACCCTTTTGCTTGTCTTTAGTTTTGCAGTTTGAATAGCTAAGTCTAACCAAACTATCATCCTGCACTTGTGTTCCTGTTGGGAACAGGTTACCAGTACGTTCAGCATATGAACATTCGACTTGATCTCTTCTGTATCACAGTACTGAGTCACCATGCCCTTGTGTAGATGTGTTGCAATTAACTCTGAATTTCTGGTCATAAATTTCTAATTTGTTAGAATTGGCTGTACTTTTGCTGTCTCCTTTGAAGAGACTTTTGGTGGTGTGACAGTATTGCATTTTTTAATACTTTCACATTTTTTACAGTAAATGTTGTTTTCACTACGGAAAACTATAAACAAGTCTTTTGTCTTGAGAGCAGATAATCCCTGGAGATTATTTTATTTCCACGGGATGGGGTTTATAAATGACCTTATGTGATTTAGATTAACTTCCAATTTTAACTGGCAAGCCCTGAGGTCTGAAGCCCCTTACTGGTTTTTATCCCCAGGGTGTACTTTATATCTCCAGTGCAATGCATAGTTAATATTAGTTCTTGAAATTCAAATGATTCTGAACAAAATTTGCTTTTCCCTGATCAATATAATCAATAGTGCAGTCGACACTGCACTATTAACATGGACTTCATCTTTTGTTCATCTTGTGAGCATTGCCAAGCTGCATCATCCCCTCAAGTGAAAAGCACTAGTGCTGGGAAGCCTGCAGGGCATGTCAAAGTTTTCTAACACTTTTGCATTTGCTGCAATTCGTGACAGACAAGAGTTGCATGATCTAGTATTTTGCCTTGACATTTAACAACATTTTTTTTCTGCAGTTGGGTATGTAAACAGTATGAAGCAGTCCATGTATATTTGGAAAGGCTGTGACTAAGTTGTGGGTCAAGGGAGAGAGGTTTAATGACAGTAATTACACTGAACTGGACATCAGACTCATTAAATAAAGCAAGTGGGTTTGTTAATGTGTATTAATTGTCACTTGGTTGTATCTATTTTTAAGTACAATTGTTCCATTATGCATTATTTTAAAAAATAAGTAATTTTAAAATCATTAGACTTCATAACTTACGTTCCAATCTTAACAAATACATTATTTTGGATTGCACTGCTGCCTAGCTGACGACAGCTACATATCTAAAGCTGCACTAGTTTATTCACTGTCTTCCTCAGTTTTGCTTTCTCTTTTTTTTTCTAATTTAAAGCTTCAAGGTGTTGCATGAAGAGTATGTTCTGAGAGCCAAAAAAATTAAACATACTGATAGCAGTTTATGGAACTTCAGCCAAGCAATATCTTTTGCTAACTCAGGATTTATCCTTAATTAAGTAATTAAATTAGGAGATGTCTAATTTCTTGTAAGTTTCTGCCTTTGTAAATAAAAGTGAAACATAATTTGTGTTCAGTGTGATTTTTTTAAGACATTTGCATTCTTAACCCCTCTAAAAACGTTTTACTTAGTCCTATTTCCACAAAAGCCTTAAGTGATGCTGAAAACAACTACAGTTAGAGCTTGTAAGGTAAGCATAAGAATGCAAAAATTATCTAAACTCTGGTTTGCTGCTAAAATAACGATCCTGACTGTTTTTCTGGACAGAAGTTTATACTTGAAGCATGATTGGAGGTGGAAGAGTAACAAATAGTACATCAGCAGACTTAAATATGGTTTCCAAATTAGATAGTTGGTTCCAAGTATCAGCTTGAAAAACAGCATGGAAACTCTGTTTTTATTCCTACTACTGTAGCTTTTTTTCTAATAAAAGAGGTGTCTTACTCTGTGAAGTATACATGAAGCAAGTGGCCACTACTTCCACTGCTAAAAGGGAAGGGCCAGAGATGTGCTTTTTGGTGTGGTAGAATTTACTACATTCATGTAAAACAACTTTCATGCAGCTTTTCCTAAATGGTTTTGCCCTGTCTGTAGTCTAAACTGTGTCCCTAGGTGATAAGGCTCAGCTGCATGGTGCTGCTCTGCTTTATTATCCAAGGTGCGTGGGACGGTTGCTGGGAGAGGGCTACTCACTAGGGCTGTTTGGAGAAAACAAGCACTGCTCCTTGTAACCGCTGAGCTCCTCTGTCCGTGGAGGCTGAGGCAGAGTCGGTGCTCGATGCTCGCGGAGCAGGACTGTGCCTCTCCCTGCTGCCTGCGTGGCCCCTCACAGGCACTGCTGGGGACGGAGGGGTGGTTAAAAAGGCAGGCGAGGACCCCAGGGGTGTTGTGCGGCAAGCGGGGGTTGAACCCTTTCTTGGTGAAGCTGCTTTTAAGGTGCTTTGTCTTTCAAAGGGACATCCCCTGAATCTTGGTCTTGTGCCAACTCCCTCCGGTCACGAAAGAACCTAGTCTTGGCGGGTCACGTGGTGGTGGCTGCAACCTTTGGGGCGCAGCGTGGCTGGTGGCACCCTCCGGCCCCGGCACCACCCCTGAAAGCAGCAGGGGCAGCCCAAGCCCCAGGGCCCCCGTGCAACCACCGCTGCTGCAGAGCAGAGCCGCGAGCAGCAGCAGGCACGGCGGCACTGCCAGCCAGCGAGCAGGGCTGCACGTGCACCGCAGCACAACGGGATCCATGCTGAAAGCAAACCTGGCTGCCTGCGCGCGCTGCAATAACCAGGCTGAACAGCCCCCGTGCTGCAGCCTGAGCACCTCTGAGCTGGGATCGGCTGTAGAACTTCAGTTTCTCCACAACACACACTTAAATCACAGCTTCTTACATGGTTGAGGTCAGAAATGGTTTTTATCCACAGCAGTAACTTTTGAGTAAAACTGAATAGGTTCATTTTTTAATTACATGTGTAACAGTGGAGTTGAAATACAAAATTAGCACATGAGTACGTTTTGCATAGAGGTTACTACTATAGAAATACAAATGTCTAAAATTTCACAACTAAAGATTTTAAAAGACCTGTCAAACAACAGTAGCACAGTAGCAAGATAATGTTTGTCAATATATGAGCTAATGTATGCATTCACTTGTACATAGAAACTGAAAGATAAAAAAGGGGTTTAGTTACTATACCACACTAACACAGAATCACAGAAGAATACTAACTTGAAGCACAGTTTTTATTTGATTCAACATGAAAACTCATAGATTATGCAGGTTTTTCTTTAAAAATAGCTTTCTTAGTATCCCCAAAAACAATAATGTTTTTTTTTTTTAAAGTCAGTTCACAAGAGGCTTGTAATCTTAATCTGGAAGAAAATTTCTTTTAGCAATATGATAGGCATCTGTAACCAG
Organism: Eudromia elegans; assembly: GCA_003342815.1. Taxonomy (NCBI): domain Eukaryota; kingdom Metazoa; phylum Chordata; class Aves; order Tinamiformes; family Tinamidae; genus Eudromia; species Eudromia elegans. The sequence continues at coordinate 5,970,766 of PTEX01000026.1, forward strand.
AAGCTACAATGCGGACTAAACAATGCTGGGACTCGAACTGGAGGTTTTTGCTGTAACTAACTTACACCTAAGAGTTTAATCTCTTCAAGTGGAAATTCAAGTTGCATCCACTAATCTCCAGCTTGCCAGGTAACACAATTATTGCACTTTTACTGGTTTTTCTGGCTTAGTAGAGCCATACTAAAGCAATACTTTAATATTTGTACATTTCAAAGCACTTAATCCTGTCTGCAAAAGAAATAGACAAGTACACAAAACCACCATGTATTGCAACTTAATTATGAAAGCTCTTTGTTTTAAGAATTTAAATGGATTTGTATTTAGCAATACACTAGAAAAATGACAGATGCTGGAACTACCCTGTGATGACTGGTTTGGTCCATGTTAGTATCAGTGATGTTATAAAAAATAAACTATAGTTTTTTTGTAGAAAATGAGCAATGTTGCATTTTTGTTCAGATTGCACAGTAAAAACAACTAATACCTACATTAATACTGTTACAAGGTAGTTATTATATAGATAGAGCAGCTAGAAAAAATAAGTACCTCAAAGCAACAGAGTTCTGCAGCCAGCTTTCCTAAACATTGTTTAAAAATTAAAGTCTTAGTTACAAGTATACAGATTATAAAATGTTTGAAAAAATGTTTAAGTATGAGCTGTTTAACTGAACTTTAGTAGCAAGAATACATGATAAGCAAGTATTTACACTAAAAATGTCCACTTTTTTCAGAAAAGAATTTACAAGAGAAATAAATACCTTTTAGCAATCCCCTAGGCCCAACTCTAGGATGTGTAAGTGGCAGCAGGAAAGGAAAAGCCACCTCGTGTCACAGCTAAGGCGAGGACAGCACGCCTCATCCCCAGGGAGGTGCAGCGTCGCCGCTGGGACGTCACTCGTAGCCCAGAAACATGCACAATACATAGCGGTACCTTCAAATACGGTACAACTGTGAATATTTATACAAGAGTATTCACAAAAACATACAATAGATTTTTACAGTCCTTTAATACAAAATCTTATTGATATCAAACCACAATCTGAACTGCATTGATCAGACTTACTTTTCTTTCAGGCAGTCAAGCAGCATTCTGTCTAGTTTCTATGTATTTGCAATTCATAAGGAAAGTGGGCAAGCTGGGAAGGATAACAACTGGAATTTTATGTTCTCTTCACCTTTTACACTCAAGCTGGAGGTACTAATGATGAAGGTCTCCAGAGCACATGTTTTTTTGATGCAGAGGAACTGATGAATATTAATTGAAGCTGTCTACATAGACATTCGCAATCTCTCAACACTTAACAACTGAAAGCAGTATTCCGAAGCTTGAGAAAAAAGAAATAGTTTCAAAAGAAACTTCTGAAATTATTAAATGAAACTGCTTTTTAGTCATATTATCCCCACAGCAGATTTCAAAGACTGAAATTATGCTTTTAAAAAGTTCAGAAGTCCGTGGAAGCATGTCTAAAAGCTGGTTTGCTTCCTTACACACCTGATGCTTGAGAAGTCATCTTTAATTTAAGACACAACGCAGTCGTAACTGCCCTCTTGGAATGAATCTTCATCCTCTGTCCTAGACTTGTCCTCCTCATGTCGTCCGGCGCTGCTGTTGCCAGCGTCGCTCTGAGCATTAGTGCAATGGCCAGACGAGGTCCTGCTCTCTTCAGCTCTGGGATTTGCTTGTTCGACAACCTTGGAAGGATTCACTGGCTGGAAGGCTTCAGGCTGCACTTGTTCCTCTGCTATTTCATTTAGTTTCTGGATCTGTGGTTTGATGATATTTAAAAATGGCTTGTACCCAGGGCTAGAAAATAACGAGTACAGAACACTTAGTGAATTAGAAATATATTTCTGTCAAAGAATGCCTGAAATTTCTTAGGAAATGTCTATCAAAAGAATAATTTCAAATATGTAAAAAATACAACTATAATCAATTTTTTTTTCTATAGTTATACCATGATTGCCCTGACAATCATGAATCTTCTTGCAAAAATGCTTAAGTTGTTTGAATTCACAGTTTATTTCTTAACTAAGCAGCTACAGCTGGAATGAAAACGGAAATGGAGGACTGCTTACCAGTCTGTGGAAGCCCATTTGTCAACAGCATGTAGGCCAGTCTTTATGTTCCGACAGATGTCCCCATCAATATCGGAGGACTGCATTATACTGAACACCTGGCTGATCACTGAGGGTTCTCTGAGGATAAGGCCTATGATGACACACCAGTCCAGACACCCTGCTTCCATGAAGATATGCAGCAAGTACCTGAGGGAAAAACAGTTGATGTTTCAGTTTTTTGACTCCAAAGCAAAAAGCCCAGTGGGTGTTTCTGCAGACGGGGCTGCCTCTTCCCATTGCTGCATCTCAAGGACACGTCAGTTCACGTTTCAAACGCCAAGACCGCACAACTTACCGGAGCTGGACCTGGGACTTGTGGGGCCCTTTGCTAGCCAGCTCTAGGGAGATATGTTCAAGCTCTGACTGTGTCAAACTTATGCTGGAGAAGTTTTCATCCACCATGGTCCAGTCACCATCCACCATAGAACTTGTTTCAGTCAGGTCTGTTGCCGAACCGATGCTGCACTCATCACCTGTCAAAAACACTGAGAAGTGTAAGGGAAAAGGAAGCTACTCGGTTTAATACTCTCTTTAGTAAAAGAGAGTCCGACATTTTCTACAGGAATTGCTGTATATCAATCACAGTGATTGCTACAAAGTTACTGGAGGCATACTGTCCACCCCAGTCACCATTCCCACTGACACAGTAAACTAATACCTGTAATGCTGAGTCATTTCCTGGAGTGAAGCTGCTTTTGTATCCAGTCAGAACATTTCTTAATAAAATGGAAAAGAGGTTTCTAAAGCTGTGCTGGTGATCGTTTCAAGAGACCACAGCGAGAGCACCTCCTATGTACTATAATCCTAAGTCTGTAGGAAGAGTTTCAATTTAACTGAAGATAGTGAAAATTAGCCTTAAATCACTTCATTCAAAATCTGGGTACAGTGACACTATTTTCTTCATGCAAATGATTCTGAATGATTAGTAATGAAAACACTACCTGAGCTAATTATAAAGTAGACAAGAGCATTACTAACAAAAACAGGAAAAGTAGATGCAGCTGCAGAATTTTCTAAGGGAAAGCAGGAGCAAAGCTACAGCCATTATGGTGAAGAGCCAAGAAGTCACTCACCCTCCAGAGTAACTATTGTGTTACAACACACATTTTTCTCTGTGGGAAATGATTAAGAAGCTAGCAAGACATTTCTTGTCTATAAATAAATATCACTGCAGGATTTTTTATTTGTGAAATTATTGTGAATTCAGTTGACAATTCAGTTGTAATATTTGACATACTATTAACATATTTAGTTTTACTTTTATATAAACTACTTAAAATGCACAAAGTTCATTGAAGTCAAAGGTCTCAATAGACCTTTGAGCACTGAAAAAAATCTGGTATCTGTTTGTACAAATACCATTAGTGGCAGACTAGAGATCTAGATAGGGATCAGGACACTGAGTGAAAAGAGCAGCCTCATTTACAATGTTTTTGTGAGGATTACATAGCAAGGATATTTCAACCTAACTGCATTTTTGCAGTCTCCAGAGACAACAAGCACAAGAACCAGGCACTGCCCATGCAAAGAGGCAGAACCCGACACTCTGTCTGTTTTTGAAACCCTTGAACCTGGCAAGTTCCACCTCCTAGAGCTGCCGTTCCCAGAAGGGGCCTTACCAGGGAGCCTGAACTTACGTCCCTCCCCTGCTACAACAAACTGCTCGATGCAAATCTCACTGGAAGTGTTGCTCTAGACCTCAGAACGAGATGCAGTGAAAACAAACCAACCAGCCACAGCAAACCCAAACAAACCTCAAAACTGGAAGAAATGACTAGTCAGACTAAAGCATCTCATCTAGGCTACCATCAGAAGAGATGCAAAGAGAATGTGATTCTCCCTTATTTTCTGTGACATAATCACATATTTGTCTAAACTTATTAAGCAAATCCAAGGAAAAAAAAAAGTCTATTTGGTCTCTTCAACTTCCTCAAAGTACATTTTTTTTAAAAAAGTAGGTAATGTTTCATTCCAAACAAATTCAAGCATATAAAGTTCAAGCACTTCCTCTTACCCAGAAGTTTACTGCAGTGTTTCATCTAATTGTCTGCGTACTTTGTGCTTAGGTCTTATGTGCTTATAAATATTCCACGCAGAAATCTAAAAAAAATTAACGTAGTGCTTCTTTCTTTCCCTATTACTAGCCATCCACTATTATTAGCCATCAAGCCTTCCACAAAGTTTTCTGCTAAACTAAAGAAGAAAAGGGGGCCGTGCGGCTTAGAGAAGCTACACCTGGAGGCTGCCATAGGCCAAGGCGATGTCCACCACGTTGCCACAATGGACTGCAAAGATGAGGCACACTCTATATTGCAAGAGCAAAGAAAAAACTCTCCCAACCCTGACTGTAAAGGTATAAAATTTATATTTAGTTCCACAGAAAGGAACTTCAGCAAATAGATACAAACTTCATCTTCTACTTAAAGCACTCATAGCTGCATGGCCTGGGCGCTTGATTCTGTGCGGGAGTTTTGCCCCCTTCCCCAGTGCTTTCTGCCCCACATCAGGTTAGAGCGTTTTGCCTCCAGGTGCGTTTCTCCGGGAGCTGCAGGGAAGGGCGGGCGACCGACCTTTGCTGAGCAGAGGGGAGAGGAAGGCGTCCTGCATGTGGGGTCCGTGCGACGAGGCCGTGTCCATCTCCCGTGGGGCGGAGCTGATGGCGCCCAGCCAGCTGCGGCTCCGAGGTGCGTTCGAGACCTTTGCTTCCACCTCCATGTTCAGAAAGGTGTCTGCAGACTGAGATTTTAACAGCTGTTCCCCCACAGCTGAACACACACACACACGAGAGAGAGAAAGAGAGAGAGAAAGAAAAAAAAAGTGAAGGACAGGTCCTGTAACCTCAAAATGAAGGACATTTCTGGAGGCTAAATGCTTTACTTAACATTCATTTGGTTTGCTGGGAAATGATCAAAAGCAAGTTTACCTGTTTCAAGAACTCTGATCAGTTCATTTTTAAGTACTGGCATAAGAGAAACATCATCTATTAAACTGCTACGAGACCCTGAAGGAAGACTGGGCAGCGAGCATCAGCTTCGCTCTAGGAAGGCAAACGACTATACTCAGAGGTGCAAAGGAGTCCACAGCAAGTTTCTTTCACTAGTTAGCAAATTTTGTACATTGTTGCACTTTAAAAAGAGTTAGTCAAATCATCACCTAAAGATGAGGATAACTATGTCAGAATACTGTTATTAGGAATTTTCTGCAGTAGAACTTATATTAAAGACTAATAGCCAAAGCCAACTAAATAACCATGAGTGGCACACAGTGAGAACGCGTGGAACTGCAACAGGGCCTACAGTAGACAGCAGGTCTCTGCAGCTGAAGGGCACTCCTTTGGGACAGACACCAGTGCAGGGGCCTCAGCCACTGCCCTGCCTCCCCAAACGGGACAGAGCGACTCAGAGCGGGGCGTGCAGGCTGCAGCAGGGACGCCCGGCTCGCACCAACGCGGCGCCACCGCACCTGTCTTGTACTTMCCGTTCTTGAAGGGCGAGCTGACCGACGAGGCGGGTATGACGGGGAAGGGCCACAGGAAGTCCTTGTGCAGCTTCTTGAGAGCCACCACGAAGTCCTCCACGCGGGCGGCTCTGGCCCGCTCCTTGCACAGCCAGCCGATGAGCTCGAAGCCCAGCTGCGCCGCGAAGCAGCCCAGGTCCTTCAGCTTGATCTCCTCGAGCAGGCGCCGAGCGTGCCGCCACAGCATCATGTCGATGTACATGTTTTCAGCACAGTCGCTGTCCTTGCTCCACCTGGGGACAAGTCATAGAACAGTATGCAACTGAATTGCATACATATGTGTACATAATACATAATGTATATACACATAATATGTATACATATGTATTATGTACATATACACACACGGACCACATGCACATATACATATTCTGCCAAGAATGTAAGAGAGGCACGGGCATTACAGTGCAAAACAGTGTTGGGGGAGACTAGGACTAATCCATCACACTGTACTTTTCAGTAACAGAAACCGGTGAGAGTGAGCACAGGAGAGGAGGAAGCGGAGAGGCAGAGGACAGGCACAATCCATTACCTTTTCCCAGAGGGGCCAGAGGGCATGCTCAGCGTCTTTGTCAGGTTGAATTTGTTGTGGAGATTCTCTGCTGACTGCGACAAACTAATGCTGCGATGTCGGAAGAACTCAAAGCCACTACTTGAACTAGGTTCCTAAAACCAAGAAAACCCAAGTGTGCCGTCAGTGCAGTCAGCAGGGCAAGCACGTTGTTTACAGGGCGCAGGGAAGATGACTCAGCCACGGTTTGACGCACGGTATTTACTGCCTTCATCACAAACCTGAGGTGTTGGTGTAGCTGGAGGCGTCTCTGTTTCTCCAGACCCAATGGCTTTCAGAAATCTGATCATATGACGACAAAGATCCCACTTTCCCTGCTCTAAAGCAGTGTTAAACAGGAGGGTAGCATGCTGCCTACTAACTGCTGGAACTTCCATATTCTGCAAGAAAAAAACCACAGTAATTAAGTCCTTTGCTTCCCCATCCAGTAATAAAAAGTATTTTAAAGTCAATCTACCTCATGTCACATTATACCACTAGACACGAGAAGCACATTTGATGTTTTTATTTTTCTTTTTATGAGAGCAAATTACCTATTCACATTTCTTTATATTCTCCTGTCACTGGTCATAATCTCAGCAGAAAATCATTAAATTATGCATGTGTTTGGTATGGCAATCATTTTCAAATAACGTAACACCGCTGAATATCATCTCCCTTTTGCAATGAAGACAGTAGCATTACCTGAAGGATGATAAGGTAAGAGGCAGCTGTGTCTAAGTCCTGGGCCATTAAACACTCCTCAAATAAGTCCTTCGGGTTCCCAACAGCAGCAAAAAGGTAATTCCACAGGGCGTACTCTGTCTTCCTAGCACAATGAACGACTGTCTGCAGGAAGAGGGGGAACTCTGTAATGAACTTCGCCACAGTGGGAAGCAGAGGGTCGGGAATGGGCTCCCGCGAGGTAGCTTCTTCTTCCAGCACTTCATGAAGCATCAGTTCTAGCACGTGAGGAAAGTAGGGTAACGTGGCACAGGAGTGGGCCAACAGCAAGGCTTGCTCACCGAGGTTCCTAACCAAGAGCTGGCGTAAAATGTGATGGAGGTAGATCTGAGAGGTTCTCTCAACAATGGAGAAAGGGAAGAGGACCTCTAAGTGTTCTCTAGCACTGGTTTGAGTGTATAAACAGTCGTAGAGCACAGTGTCATTAACAGCACCAAGAACCAAGGCATCTTCAAACAGAACAGCCAGTGGGTATATGTTGATGTGGAAAGGCAGCATGATCCGTCTTGAGAGAAAGGAATGTGGCTTTCGATGATCTCTGGGAAACAGGGGAAGCCAGACTTTCATACCTGCCCCACCACAGCTGAGCCACAGAGCCTCCAGCAAGTGGCGTTTCTGCTTGTTGATCCTGCAGGTGGTCCAGACGTTCTCAACAGACTGCGCCAGGACAACCGGCGCACAGAAGGGCAGCTGAAAAACAGGGACAAGGCGGGGAAAGAGCATTATCAAAATTCATTATTTATTTTTCTGCGTATAAGAACTCTTCCTTCTGCTGAAAGCTCTTCTCTCACACTATATTCTGGAAAAAAAAAAATCACAAAGCTGTTCATCTCTTAACTGCACCCTAGCACCTGGGAAAACAGCACTGCTCACTCACTTTGACTTTAAAAACAAACACAAATATAAAACACATTTATTTCATTTTTTACCACCTGCTATTAGCCAGGAAGATGAGTGGTGAGGATAATGGAAGAAAACAAACAAAAAAAGCTCTGTGCTTCTTCACTTTACCTAAGAGTTCAACCTAGATTTACTATAAAAAAAACTGTATATATTTGCTTAAATTCTAAACAGCTCTTTTTATCTAAATTTTTCAGTATCACTTTTGCAAAACCATTTGTTTCATACAGTAGAAGTGTTGTTCAAGAGCACAGAAATTGAGACAAGAAAGTTGTCACTGATAATTAATTAATTAATTAAATTTACTATTTCTATACATTTTATAGATTTATTCAACGAAAATGACAACATTCCATAAACATATAGAACAGTTTTGGCAACAGCAGAGGAAGAATTCCGCTACTGGCACCGAATACCTTTTGTATCAGATCTTGATGCTCAAAACTCCTCTTTTACTTCAAGTAGCAAAAATAGCTAGTAAATATAAGCAGATACTTCTTCAGGTAGACTCTCAACAAATTAAGGAGCTACTTGTGAGAGTTTTTTAGAACATTGAGAGGTGTGTAGGTGCAGATACTGCACAGCATTATATATATTTTCTTCGTGCTTTGGTCACCCTTTCACTCTTCCAATACCTTTGAAACTATACACAGCACTATCCCATGTGCATTTACTTACATGCTTCCTTTGGTTAGGATTATTATCCTTCTCTCGTATCTGGGGGCCAGACCGATCCCTTTGCAACATGATGAGCTGTCCAGCTAAGTTTAGCATAATGCTTTCAGCCTCACAGGCCTAAGAACAAAATAAAACAAAAGGCATTATGTAAACTACTTGAGCTCTCTGAAATTATGAAGAATTGATCAAGCTCTTTAACCCACAGCTACATGTGCGAATTCAGAATGCAAAAGGACAAGTTAGCTGTCCCTGAGGCGGTGCTCCACGTGCTCCACTCGGGGCACTGTCTGCGCGGTGACCACGGGTGGCTGCTTCCCACCAGGGGCTGCTTCCCACCACAAGCTGCAGCAAGAGCAGCGGCCGTGTAAACCTGCAGCACAAGAGCCTCTCCCCAGAGCCAACAACCGCCCCCTCGCAAGCACGACGGGGCTCGGAGCTCTGCTCGTACCTGTCGACGCTAACCTTAGCTGATGCTTCACTAGGCACAGGGAGACACTCTCCCAAACAGCTCTGACCCTTAACTGCGTAATGACCTAATTTAGAAAGCGCTTTGTATAAAAGCCTGAAATGGCTGGTTATACACATACGCACAGACGCTGGCTCACACCATCATTAGATGATGCAAAACTGAACTTATAATGGCTGGAATAATTACAATATTACAATTAATTAGAGTCATTAATAGTGATTTAGTAATTTCCAGAAATGGAAATGAAATAACATCATTATGCTAATAACGCTGCTCTTACAGTAATGGCAGAGAAAATGACACAACTTTTGATGGAAAAAATCAAGTCTTAACTCCCAAAACGTTTATATTGCCAAGCGTGTTTCTAGGCCCATATCTCTTAAAAGGTTTGTCTGTTTTAAATACTGAGTATCCTTTCTGCCAATGTGGATTCAGCAGCTTCCCTGTACAAATAAGAGAAGGCTCTTAAAACCCACTTCCGTGCAGAAGTGCTCAAAACAAACAGGTAGAGCTGCATCTAGATGAAGTCATAAACATAGGTCTTGGGCATAATGTTTAGATTTATAGTTCTTTGAAAAAGATTCATTTCACATTTTCCATTGATCTGGCTTACAGCTTAAGAGACTATTTTCCCATCTACCCTTTTGGCACAAGCAAGCCACCAGTGTGTTCAGAAAAGTAAAGCTTTGTATTCTTACTGGCAACACAATTGCATAACCACCAGTATCAAATTGCAGGGACAAAGGCAAGAGCCAGAGAGAGGTTAGCTCTGCACTTGCACATATCTCCAACTTTTAAGGGCTGCAGCTAGGCAAAAACACTTTTACTTGGATGTATGAGGAAGCAAAGTATTGCTTTTAAGATGTATATTCCAGAACTGTTTCATGTCAATTTTCCAGCCAAATTACTTGAGTTAATACTACTCTGTGTATAAATTTCAGTTTTAATATATAATGGCAGAGGGTCTGTGGGGTAAATCTGCTGTTTCAGGGACTGAGGCCACCTACAGATAGTACCACCAAAAATGGCTGTCCCTTTGCTTTAATCTGGACATACTGCCCCTGGCACTTGGGTGAAGACTTGGCGCACTCAGTGTTTACAGTGCAGTTTAACAGTCAACCCCCATATTAATGCTTGTCTTTTCATTGGAAGGAACTTTTAGCACAAATCTAAGGCATCCTTTGTATAAAGGAGTAAATAATTTTCTAGAGTCGACACAGGGCTATATTGAGGGCTCACACCTCACTCAATGTTTGCCCTGTCTTTTGCAGAACTGTTGAGGCTGACCACTTTCTCTCACTTTTATTTGCTATGTTAGGAAATGGACTAGAAGGTACCTTAGAGGGTGATGTGATTCTTCCCCTTCCCTCAAAAACTTTTGCTGAGTATTCATCACTCGACCAGTAGCAAAGACGCTTCCTAGTGCCATGCACAGCTCTTGCCTTCAGCATTTAAAATGCAGTGGAGAAACATACCCCTTGGCATAGCAAAGTTTAACTAATCTTCTGACTCTGACATTTGTTTCTACAGGTTTTATAAAATGACAGGAGCAGATATGAAAAGGAGATAACAGTTTGGATATTTTTTCTTTAGTTCACATATAAAAACACGTTCTGCCTGTTACCATGCAGAACCACGACTGCTTTGTAACCTTTAAGATAACCTTCAGGAAATAACCAAATCCAAGGCTGCCTCGGACTCTTTTAAATTCTGAGCACTGTAGAAACCTGTACCTGCTGAGGCATCTTCAAGCTGATGCCAGTCTCTGTCCTCACTGAGGTCAATGTAACAGACACTACAAGAAAAGGATGAGGAATGTATCGGGACATGGATACTTCTTGAAGAATCTGGATACTGGCAGTAGGGTTAAGACTGAAAGACAAGATAACTTTGTTTAGAGTGTTTTAAATAGTAAAATTAGTATTTCAGCAACCACTGAAAACAACCAAGTTAACCTCAGTAAACAATCCTATTCCACAAATCAAAACAACTGCCCTTTTAACTGGGAATCCTGCAGGCTTACACACCAACACCGCAGAAAGTTACCAGATAAACTTAATTAAGTTGAGTTACTGAATCTTCATCAATTTGAGGGAGAGTCAAGTTATAAATAAACATAAGGAAATACTTAATACTTCGTAATAAGTTCAATAAGATGATTTTAGCATAAGGGCTCTTTTTTTTCTTCTTTTTTTATTGTTCTTTTTGATCTTAATATCCAGCTCTCGAGTAGCTATTTCTTTTGCCTGCCAACAGTTTCCCACAAACACACTGGATATCAAACCTTTTTTGTGTTCATATTCCCCACAACTCCCCAGCAATTCCTGCTTTAAATGTCTACAACATTCAACATTTAAAAATATTCAAATATATAGGTGTCTTTCAGCATATTTTTCTTCTATCTACAGTAAGTTTTCAAGTTCCTATTAGCTACAAAAAGCTGGATTTTGTAAAGCATCTCGGTGCAGTATTTTGTACAGATACAGCTCAGAACAGGCCTATCTCAGTCATCACCTTTGCACTTAATCTTAAAATTAAGATTAAAATTGTGATCTTAATCACACTTAATATTTATCTCTACAAATGCCAGTGACAACATTCAGGAATTACTGCTTATACATAGGAATTACACTTGCCACTCCAAAACCATGTTTAAAAATCTGATCCAACAGTTACCAAAGGATTTTATACTACCAAGAGAACTTACTGAGACTGAGAACACATTTAGAAGTACCTTAAAGCAAAAGCATTGGAACGAGCGTACTAAAACCGGTACCTTTGACACTCACCCTTCAGGCCGTCTCTCAATACTGTAAAGGCAAATTGAACAATCCACCCTGAACAAAATCACAATGTCCCGGAAGACACTGAGCAGCAACGTGTCTGCCTGCACTTTGGTGATGTGCGCAAACGCGTTGTCGAGGTTCGACGTCCGCAGGTAAATCCTCAGCTACAAGGGAGAACAGTATTTGGAACACTTAAGAAACGAGCAGCGCTCAGTTACCCACGTTTTTACAGAATAGCTGCCAAGGATTGCTAGCAAGACCATTACTATCTTTTTGGTTTAACAAAAGCTTTATCCATAATATTGCACAAATATATCAAAAGTGGATAAAGACTGGTTTTGCCAGTTATGAAGAGGCAAAGAATGGAAAAAAAATCTGTTCCTTAGTTTTAAAAAACAAAAATTAATCCAAGTTTTTATGCCTTTTTTTCTTTGAAATCTCACAAAATTCTCCCAAAATACCACAGCTGGAAACCTCAAAATAGCCTTTGTGGTAGCATTCAAAAAACTTCACACAGATTTTGGAACAATAAGCAGATCTGTGGTAGTCAGCAGAAAATAGCTTTTACTAGCTTATTCTCATAAGCTTATTCTTATAAGCTTTTCTGCAAGGAATCAGTTACACATAAAAAAAGAAAGAATTTATGAACGCAACCAAAGCTACCATTATCATCTTTTACCTATTTACAGCATCAGTTCAGAGCATATCTGATATGAAACCTTAACATTTATTTACTCAGAAGAAAAAAAAAAAAACTGACCTCTTCTTGATGATCATTTAAATTATAGCAGGCAAGAACAATGAAATCATTCCACCATGCTAAGCCACCTGTTATCATCATATTTTGCTCCTTAAAATAAAGGCAGAAAAAGAAATGACAGGAAAATGACTAAACGTACTGATACAGATCTATATCTGTATATACATATACACACAAAAAAGCACATATGCTAAACTCACACACAAATATTTATAAATATTTTTATATTGCTACATTCTGTGGGCAATTTCTGAAAGCCAGAGGTGATCTCTATAGACTTTACTGTTAACAGCAAGACAAATTGAGGTATCAAAGGTTATTCTTGTTTAAAAATAACTGCTGAAGAATAAATTAATTTATTTTTTGCTAATCACAAAGGTTACAAGCTTGACATTCAAAGCAAGGCCTCTCTCAGGCTCTTACATTTTGTAGTAGGAGTTTGACTCTACGCACTAGATTTGGAAACTGATAATGAAATACAAATTATTATGCTAAAGCCAGAAGTGTTCCACCAATTTTATGAAAAAGACATGAAAAAGACAGAATCTCTCATTCCAAGTCTGTCTTAAAGTTGTTTATTTGGAAAGGATACTTCCCACTTTCTTAAAAATTTCATTTCAATGTAGAATTGCCCAAGCATACTTGGACAAAGTCCAATAACCACTTACCTGGGTAATGTTTCCAAACAGCTTCCATTTTTTGGTGAGTAAAGAATAATGTGCAAAACCAAACTTGCCGACAACAGCTACATTCTGTCCCAGCTTGTCAATGGCTGAAAACTATCCAAATAAAGAACAGAATTTCAGTACAGAAATTTGAACTGTATATTCTAAGCAAACACCTCAATACCAGTAATATAATACTGTAAAATTTATTAAGTATCTTCATGTTTTCTACTATCCTCTCCAACATATTTTTCTTACTGTCACTTGATACAATGATCTCACCTATCAGAGATGCAAGCCTAAAGAAGAGTCATGAGAACTTAATACTTTTAATGAATAACAACAACATATTCTTAAAGTAACTTACCCTTATAGGCCAGTTGCTCTCTAGATATGTACTGTGAATCTAAATAAGAAAAACAAATCAAGAAAAAAATTATACCAAAATCCATCAGAGTCGTGATTATTCAGAGTGGTATATGAACCATAGAGAGTATGCTAAGGGCTTATACTGGGTGCAAATCTCAGTTCCATAAGCCTTAGCATACACAGAACACACAAGGACAAGTAATGATAATTACCTGTACAACATGCCAATGCCTGTGTCCTAATAAAGTGCTTAAACCCTGAGAATCTAAACTGCCATCTGAAAACGGGCCTCTTTCCCTGGTAAGCTTGTGTTCAGGGTGAACTGAAGCATTTCTGGGACTCTGGGCCTGTGTTGCATCTCCACAGTTCAAATACAAGCGATCTTCTCCTTGAAGGAGGACTTGTTCCTGGTTACTCTACATGAAAAAATAAATAAAAAAAAAAGTGCAGAAAACAAGTAATAAATCACAAGATAACTGCGGTAATAAGTTCATTTTAAATGGCCTTAAAAATAGGAATTAAGGCAGCTTTCAATCTTATATCAACATGATTCACTGAATTACAGGTTCAGCATTATGAACCAACAGTTCATACGTATAGGTCACAACTACAGTCTTATGTTAAAATACTGCAAAGCAGTATTTTCAAAGTAACATTTTAAAGGCTTCATAATAGAGGCAAGCTTTAAAAAATACAAGGCCAACCCAATAGTTTGAAAATAGATATAGAATCTGTTAAAAGAGTAACTCAGAAAACCCTGCAAACTAAAAATATTTGCTAAAGAAAAGTTTATCAATAAAAACTTACCATACAGGGATTAACAGTGAGGGCACTCTTGATGAACTGAAACTGCAGAATACCAAATTGCTGACTTTCATCCTTTGCATCTCTTTCAGGCCTTGTGTTTTGAGAAGAATTTCCATCGATCACCCACAGGTGATATCCTTCTGCACCCCAACTCTAAATGTAAAAAAAAAAGGGAAATTGTAACTATTGATTCTCAGAAAACAAGTGCTACAAGAACTCACTGTAATTGATCTCTGCTGCTCTCAAACATACTATTGCGGTCATCGCAAAAGTGCAGTAAAGCCCACATAAAACAGTAAGAATCTGACTTAAATAATTTACGTATATTAGGAAAGGTTAGTTAAAAAGAAACTAATTTTATAAGAAGTCCACTTAGGTTATGTAGACTGTTTAGCCTGCTGGCTTAAACAACTAAGAATAAAGCCAAAACACATACAGAATCAGGTTAAAATCCCAATAATTACAATGATTTTTGGTCAGTAACTTCAATGGTATCAGATTTTCTTTTTTTTTTAATTTAAATTTGCTCTTGCAAATATGTATTTCCATTTGGGATGCATATTCAAAACTATAAACCTTGAAAGCACCAAGGCTATGTGAAATAAAATCTTTATTTAAGAACTGTGCAAAAGTTACCATGATAATGTGAAAGACCTTGGAGATCATTAAATATTATACTAATCAGCATCTACTGATTTATTAGATCTATTAGATCAGGATTCTTTAATTTGTAACTACTGAAACAGTAACAGTTAATTTTATCATGACTGTGAATTAAATTACTTCAACAGCTAAGGATAGGCTAATAATTTTGGGAAAATGAGTGAATTTCTGTCAATGCAGTTTTGTGGCATATGGTATACTGAATTATAGGACAGAGTAACAATTGAGGTTAAAAGGGAAAAAAGCATTCACTCTGATATTAAAGTTAAAAAAGGCTTAGCATGCATAGTTCATGATCAGGCAGATATCTCGTTCTTCCTCTTCTCTCAATACAATTCTTGCATTAGAAAGTATCAATAGGCATCTTACTCATTAAATGTAAACACATCTGAAGAAAGCCAGCCTGCTTTTTCTGAAAATCTGCTCATTAAAAATAATACAAAGAACGAACAGCCATCCTGTTAAAATACTTTTACGTTCATATTTACCATAGAACTGATCTTGAGAGGGTCTTTTTTGGTTCCATCAGATCGATACCTTAAAAACAGAATAAATTTGAGTTTGGAATAACTGCATCAAAATACAAAATAAAGTATCTTCCTATTGTCACATTGGCATATGGTGCTCTTTTTATCCCCTCCTCCAGCTGTTAAGCCTGTTTGACCCATGCCACTGCCTAAAAAACAAAGTAACTGCCAGTTGTCTAGCATAACACTTGATTTGTGACTTCTGGAAGACAAAGTACTTTCAGGAAGTATATTATATTTAGGAGAATTTTAAAGATATCTTCTTGGCAATGTCTGTTTCTAGGTGATTTGTGTAGCTGTCCAAAAAGATATATTATTTATACTTAAATAATCCTCTCCTACTTATCACTGAATGACTCTGATATGGAAGAAATTATAGTGTAATGTGGAAAAAAAAATCCCTCAGTTAATTACCTTCTAGCTAAATTTTTAATTAGAAAAATAGAATGTTTCACTCAAGTATTTATAATTTTTAGCAAAAGTTACTTACGCAAAATCACCTCCTAAGGTACAGATAAGTTGAGCACCAAATACACTCCATAAGGATAAACCTCCACATTCCCAGGTCACCATAACAACACAGCTGTCGGGTGACCATCTGATAAGTGTAACAGGTCCTGTTTTATTCCAAATATCTGTCCAAAAGCAAACAATATGACCACACCAAAGACATAAAAATTACATCATTAGTTTTATCGCATGAAAAGAATAAAAAATAGCATGAAGAGACAGTTTCATGAGAATCCTTTTCCTTGCATTTATAAAAGGGAAAACTTGCCGCATTGCTAGCAGGTACAAATGTTCAATTAAGGACATGATTTATCCATTCCTATCTACCCACTCTCAAACATACTGTATTTAATCATTGCTACATGAAAAATTCTACTAAGCTTCAGGCAGCAGACTGGTAATTTCCTTTCCTCTACTAGTATAAGAAGTAATATTTCAAAGACTGAATAATTGTTAACTAGTGATGAATACAAATATTCTTTAATACCTGAAAAATAGCTTTAAAAAATCTAAAGCAGAATTAGCTCACCAGGATACTGTTTTGGTGTCAGCTCCAATTTATGAGAAAATTGCATGGCTCCAGTGGTGACATCTATTGTATAAACTTGTACAGAGCCGCTGGAAGAAATTACATATGCTATTAGTGCTATTAGAGCATTGAGATTTTTAAGTTCCTATCAATAGCGGTTTGGGCTTTTTTAAAAACGCTATTTCCTATACTCAGAAATGATTAATACGTATATACAATTTCATAAAAGAGAATCTGTCTGTAACACAAATTTCTCACAGGACTAAGTTCTGATCAAGGCCAAATATTTTTGTAACTATTATGTTTTCCTTCTGAAAGTGGGGAAAACAACCACCCCACACCTTAACATTTTTGATGTGCCTGCTACTATACATCTAATACACTGTGGCAAGCAACTTTAAAGCGTTGCCCAAACCCATCCATAAAAACCTTTCCAGAATAACTGTGAACTCAAAACTTGGTTGCATTCATTACAAAGTAACTGAAATTTCGTTTTCTGTAAACACACACATACACAAACTCTAGTATTTATACAGCTTCCAATTTCATGACAATGCATATAACGAACATAGTATTTACTGTGTGCTGAAATTTTATCTAAAGCCCATAATAACATCAATGAACTATAATCATTTTTGCTTCAAAGGCAACAGTAAAATACAGCACTACTTCTACAATCTGGAATATGCGAGAAAACAGTTGAAGACTAAAGCACTGAGATGACCACGTTCTTACAGAATGCTCTAAAAATTATACACTCTAGCCCTTCTAGAACAGTATTATATAGAAGACACAGTCTTAAAAGAAGAGTAAAACAAATATCAGCAATAAGGGCATTTTCCTAACCTTTTAATTTATGGATATTTCCATTTTTTCAAACAGGCAACATTTTTCTCAAACAAATCAGCACTTCATGTTGTTGCTATTTCTTGTACAGTATGAACAAAATTAGCTGCTTAAAACTGATTTTATAATCTTGCCTTGAGATTACCTGGGACAGCAGCACATTCCCAGTGCTTTCTACTGCTAATTCTATTTTCTACAATTGAAAAGCATCAATCCCAGCTTTATTACAACCACGCAATCATTTCTTCTCTCTTCCAGCCTAATCTTGACAAGGTATACTACATGACCTCTGGCAAGACTGGTAAGTTTCATCTCTAAAAATCTTCTCCAACACATTTTTGTTAGTAGAAACTAATGCTTTATTAAAAAATCACTTCCACTCGAATTTCCTTAGAAAACTTACTTGGCACATCCAAATGCCATTAGTCTGTATTTGTTATTTACTGCCACACAAGTTCCATCGGTCACATCCTGTGCCCAAACACCATGGGGCTGCTGCAAAGGAAGAGTCACACCACTTTTAATTAGGATAGTTAGCTTTCATCCACGCCCTTTAAACAAAATTCTGCAATCATTCAACCAAAGCTCAGAGCTATACAGGAAACAAAGCTTTACAGTACCATGTCCAAGATGTATCCAGTTTGACCAACCCGGTATATAGCCAAAACCAACCAACCAATATAGACATAGCATACATACATAAATATACCTATATAGATGTCTTTAGAGTGATCAAATTTTTCTACATTGTAATGTACCTGCCTACTGGAGATAACAATCAGATATTCCATAAAATTGTGACAGCAACCTTTTTTCCTCTGAGTTTGTTCATTCATTATAGGTTTCCAGCCATATTTACAGAGGCAGAGACACCACCATAATCCTGATTGTCCAGGTGGCCTCCATCACCTAGGCCTTCTTCTTTACACATGTGGATCTACACTAAAAGGCATAGCTGTATTTTAAATATCAAAAACCATGGTATAGTTAAATTGCATGGCACGTTAATGTAGAAGTATCAAAACAAAATTTTATACAATCTTTTGTTTCAACATTAAGATAGATTGTATTTTTACCCGAAATTTTATTTCCATTACAAATTTCAGTATTAACTGACATGGCACGGCTAAGTCTCCCTACAGACTGACATATTTCTTTAATTTTTGTTAGGAAAAATGGAAATGTTACACAGATTTTGGTTATCAGAGCTCACAATAACTAAAGCAAATGAGGAGCCTAGAGCAACTGCAAAAATCCTACTTTTTCTGTAATTGAAATAAAGCCTAACAACAAAATATCAACTGAGGCCTTTATTTCAGAATCATATGGCTTACAATCAGAATGCCTTAGAAAAGCCATATGGTTTAGGAAAGATTCCCTTAAAACAATTTCTGAAATCTATCACTATGAAAAGTGATAGCTCTAGTTACAGCTGAAAGCTTGCAGTAGTGCACATGATACATCGTACCTGGAGAATCTACCTCTCAACACACCCCTTCTTACAATTGGCAGAGGGAATTTGGTTGCAGAGATGGGAATACAATTTCTGAAATATAATGAGATTCTGAAGTGATATATAATTAAAGATCAAATCTACTTTCAAAAATGCTCTCCCACAAGCAACATGAAACAACCTAGTTCAAATTATGGTACAAAATCCAGTATTGCTTTCACGTTACCACTTAAGTAGTTACCACTTTTTACACCTATTTTTAGATCAGCTGAGCAAGCTAACTGAAATACAGAAAGCAGAAAAAAAATGCAGAAGGTGCACCAGCAATATTAATGGAATTATACCTCAGCAGTGAATCTACTTGACATTGGTGTAATGAAACCAACTCTTCCATCATTAAAAACAACAGCAAACCCATCAAGCGTGGCACAGTACTCCATATCCCTGATGTGGACACCTTCAAAGCCCAAAAATGAACCTGCTGAGAAAACATAAGTACTTTTATAATACATCAGCACAGTGACACTGCAAACCAACAGAGATTTCAGCTCTTTCCTTATTACTTCACAGCAAAAACTAATTTCAATAGGCAATTTATCCACATTTTATAAAAGGGACCTGCCTCTTTCTTCTTCTCTGCTTGAGTAAAGACACCATGTTTTATATTAGAGAGTATTTCTCAAATATTTAACAATCTTAAGTTAAAATAAACAAAAAAACCCCTACCTCTAGAAGACTGCAGGTCCACAGAAAATGGAACTGTGTGTAGGTTGATGGCCTTCCTTCCATTGGTCACACCATCCCAGTGAATGAGATGGAGAAATCCATCACCAGTAGCAACAATTAGATCTTCTAACATAGACTGCAAACTAACAAATGCCATTGTTATTCTCTACAAATGTGCAGATTAAATCAGAAATACTAGCTAACGTAACAACCACTACACAAGTAGGCTTTGTCTGCAATGTAGTTATGTCTGCAAAGTAACTATGTCTGCAAACTACATAAAATGTTATGAAATGAACTAAGCGCAGAAGCCCTATACACAGCAGAAGCACCAGGATGATAAAATATGGTATATACGTTTCTTCTCCCTCAAGAATCAGTTTGTGAACAAGTCTGTACTGTTGTAGTAATTAACTGATGTATGATGACTAAAGGTCATTCTGTAGAGTTTCATCAATTCTTCATTCATGCTCAATCAGCATGTTCAGTATTTATATACAGGAAAGACACGGAGAAAAAAACTATGCTAAAGAAAAAGTTACTCTAAACCAAACTGGTAATCTAGGTTAATGGCAGGTGAGGAGCTGGAATTCTATCTATAGTGTTGCTCTATGTATATATGTGTCCACAAAACCTCTAATGCACATATCAGACTCCAAACACATAATAATGAAATTAAACGTATACCCATAAAAGTCAAAAGCAATCAGCACAGGCAAGTAAAAAAAAAAAAAAAAGAAGAAAAATATCTACTTTACATATAATAATTCCCAAAAGGTAAACGGTACTTTTACCATCTTAAAATAACTAGTACTTTTATTTTTCCTTTCAACTTTCCCCTTCCCTTTTTAACAAGCAAATACTATACGCTGAGGAAGGTCTTAGCATACAAGTGGGCACACCTTGTGATAGATGCTTGCAAGTCCAGCACTTTCTTCATTTCTAGATTTAATGAAGGAGCACATTGTTCCTCTTTATAATGTGGTGTTCCCTTCACATGTGGGCTTCCTCTAAAAGAGAAGGGAAATACTAAAATTGAAGCAAGATTTATCTCAAAAGAGGTAACAGCTATTGACTCACATAAAAATGTATACCTCCTCAATCCTTCACAGGTATTCAGTTTATTTTAGAAATGCACTGATTCCAGTTCTCATGGAGATAAACATAGAACACGTCCAAATCTTTCTTTACCAAAATACACTGCAGATATTGTACACTGCTTATGTTTCTTTAACACCTTTTGCAAAATCAGTGTTTATATTAGTTCTGCACACTTATCCCAAAAAGTAGACATTCAGTACATCAATCCAGACAAGCATTTCCCCACTAACAATAAACTTAAGACCTACAGTAAGAAAAGACATGGCTGTTCATGCATCTCCGTCCTTCAAGCAGGCCATACCACCTTTGAGACAAACAGAGCTTCCAACTCATATTTCCCCTAATTTTAAATGTCACATGACCTTCTCATAAAATGTAATTATTTTACAACAAAATATATCATCATCAAATAGTAATTCCACACATGTCTAGGTTATATGGGTTTGTTTGACAATATTATTTCAGAAAACGGACCTACAATCACAAGTTTCAAAATATCATGCCATTCGGCACAGAACACAACACTATACTAATCTGCAAGATTAAATTTGCACGAAAAAGGCATTACTGACAAATTAAATATGGTCTCGCTTCATTAGTCATAAACAACAGATGTGCACACAAACTCACATCATCTTTACCTGGATTCTGACTGACAAAACACTTTATTTTACAGAAGAGTAGCAAACCAATTGCAGTTTTAGCTCAGTTTAACTTCACATGAATAGCTCAATCTCCTTCCTGCCTCATTTGACCTCAGTTTATGCCACAGTATCTTTGCTGTACAAAAGAAGGTGTGATCGCCATCAGGAAGAATCTGATACCAATTATACATCTTGCTATAAAGTTGTAATGGAATTAAAGGTATTTGCTAGCTAAGACTAGACCACAGTGACCTTTGATAGGCTCTGAATAACAGGAGCTAGTGACATCTTTCCAGAAGGAATTTTAGTAGAAATTTTAAGGTTAATTTACTGCCCATAAATGATACATTTATACAGACATAGAATTATTAAACGCTTGATTTGCATACAGCCTGGAAAATGGGATACCTTTATGGAAGCCACCTGTCAGAGAGTGACAGGAGGCCTGGATATATAAGAAAAAAAGCTGACTAGTTAATAACTTTTTTTTTCTTGATTTGTAAATAAAAAACCACCTAATTTGGCCATGCATCTTGCAAAGTTCAGAATTTAATTTCAGCCATCATACAGAGGATTAATTGCTTCAGATTTCCATCTGCTATCCATCATTCTAGGAGAAGGATACAAAGAACATGCACTACTGCCTCTCCTCCCTGCCCCGCAAAGGTGTTTGGAAACATCTTTCAAGGCATGAGTCCTTCTTCAGCCCAGTAGCATGGAACATACTTAAAGGATAAAGGACATGTAATAAAAGAGAAGATGTAGATAATTACATACTGCCAACATAGACAACATGTCTACAGTTTACCAAGGCTAGAACCAATGATATGACTGTGTATCAACTACAACAACTAAAACAGAAGGAAAATTATTGTATATATTTTAACTATGCCATGTTACTATCTTGTGTACCTAGCACAACGTTCAATCCAATTCTTACACCTAGCTGAGGTATACAGCCAAGTATAAATGTGGCTTTTCTGAACAGTACAGGCTATAAGGCCAGAATAGGAACATATAGTTTAAAGGACATCTTTTGTTGGAAGATATACTGTAGTCTCCATGTGGGCAGATTTTTGTTTGTTTTTAAAAACAGAGATTTTTAAAAATATGTACGCAAGGCTATTTTCAATCATATCTGCTAATTTATTTTTAGGTTTAGGGTTTATTTTTTCCTCAGAGGTGTTATTGTTACAATCAAAACTGAAACTGTCAGTATTTTAATCTGTTTACCATGATGATGTCAAATTATCTAAATCAATAGAAACTTACTATTGGCAGGGAGGTAATGAGAACTACACTGTGTTCACAAATGGTCTGCATTTTCATGAGTCAGCTGCAAGTTACTCTGACCTTTAAACCAAGAACGTGTACTGCTGACAGAAATAGGAAAGAATGTTTGATCTGTGTTGCCACATCAGCATCTGCTACATTTGAGTCCAAATTTTAAGTTAACTCGGTTTTGCACAAAAACTAAAGGGAGTGAGTAGTCTGCAATGACTACACTTAATACGCGAGACAAACCACAGTTTCAATTCTACTTGCATTTCTACATACGTCTGAAAACACGGTCATGAAAAGCATGAGTTTTTGGTTTAAAGAATAGAGAGAAAATTACGAGTCAAGGATACAAATGTCTGCTCCTTTATTTTTGGATTTTCCACTAATAACAGAAGGTCTGTGTGCAATCAGTTTCCGGGTTCCGGGTTCAGGGAATTTATTTATTAACTTTGAAGATATTACCCTTATCTGCTTATGCAATTAAAACCAAGTTTCTTAACATTCAGAGTTCAGAAAAATTTTCCACTATATGTGTGATATAAAAAAACCCCAAACAGGTGGAAGAAAACTAAACTAAACTAAAACCTACTTTTTAAATGATAAAATGCAATATTATTAGTGGTTTTTCAGATCTTCCTAAACCACCTATTTAGATGGAGCTTATAAATAACATGATTCATTCTCTGTTCCCTTTTTCACATGTCATAGACAAAGTGCTTATTCACAAAAAACAGAATCCTGTATGGTTAAATAAAACACTTGGCAAAAGCTGAAAACCTAAGTAAACAAATCTTTCAACTTAAATTTTCAAAAGGGATTAAGAATAGTAGATAATTCGGTGTTGCCTTTTCTTCCCAAAACAGTGATTCTCTAAGCTTCTCCTCCTTCTACCTTCACCACTTGTCAAATTCTATCCCTTATTTCCTCCAAATGAAAGAAATGCTGCTATACATAAATGAATTGCTAAAATCTAGAGATCATCTAGTCCAACCCCCTGCTCCAGCAGGGACCCCTAGAGCACGGGGCACAGGGTGGCATCCAGGCGGGTTTGGAAGATCTCCAGAGAAGGAGACTCCACAGCCTCTCTGGGCAGCCTGTTCCAGAGCTCCGTCACCCTCACAGGAAAGAAGTTCTTCCTCACATAGAGGGGGAACTGCCTGGGTTTCAACTTATGCCCATTACCTGGGCACTGGCCATTGCCGGCCACTGGTTATCACTGGCCACCACTGAGAAGAGTTTGGCCCCCTTCTCCTTACATTCACTCTGGTATTTGTACATATTGATCAGATCTCCTTTCAAGTCTTCTCCAGGCTAAACAGGCCCAGCACCTTTAGTCTTTCCTCATACAACAGATGCTCCAGTCCCTTAATCATATTCATTGCTCTGCGATGGACCCTCCCTAGAAGCTCCATGTCCCTCCTGTGTTGAGGAGCCCAGACCTGCACACCGTACTCCAGATGTGGCCTCACCAGAGCTGGGCAAGATCCCCTCCCTCTACCTGCTGGCAAGGCAGCCAGGATCCCATTGGCCTTCTTGGCCATGAGGGCACATTGCTGCCTCATGGCCAACTTGTTGTCAACCAGGGCTGCCAGATTCCTCTCCATGGAGCTGCGTTCCAGCAGGTCAGCCCCTAATCTGTGCTGGTGCCTGGGGTTATTCCTGCCCAGGTGCAGAACCCTGCACTTGTCCTTGTTTATACTCATGAGGTTCCTCTCAACTCTCCAGCCTGTCCAGGTCCCTCTGGATAGCAGCACAGCCCTCGGGAGTGTCAGCCCCTCCACCCAGTTTGGCATCATCCACAAACTTGCATTCTGGCCCCTCACCCAAGTCATATCACAAACACCTGAAGTCCTCTAGCAGCTGAATTTATCCCTCTGTTCCTTTGGAACGGTAGTTATTTCTTCAGGTTCATGTTTTTCAATCTATGGGAAGAATTTATTTTCCTGAACAGGTAGAAATGAAGAGTAAAGAAGGGTATATTTTTAAACTAAATGCATTAATGTTTATAAATCAACTCCTGCTCTTACTAGAAAGTCAGCCTGGAACACAGAGAAGGGCACAATGGTCAAACTCTTACTGGAAAATCCAGGCCATACTCCTTAGGGAGCCCATCAGTAGAGGTTGTACTTAAGGATTTCTTTATTTTGTGACCAAGTTCCACACATCATCATTTTGGCATGACTGTTCTAAAGTTTCCAGTTTTTCAAAACAAGGTTCACTTTTTTTTCTATTCTACTGGAGCACTATAGTTGAAGGTAGATATAACAGATATAGATTTAAGTTTTCACTTTATTATTTGACATAATCAGGGCAATGCAGGAAGCTGTTTAATGGAAAGTTGTTTAATAAATGCCAAGTATTACTAACAGTTTTTATAAATGACTCAAAAATAAGTATCACAACATAAAATAGTGATATTTACATCTCAGAGTTTTGGGGTTTTTTCCTGAACTGTCTAGATCTTAGATACTTGAGTCAAACCCTGCCCAATTCCAGTTCAGGGCCCAGAACCTTTTATAGCAGCCAAGTGTCTGTGACTGTACTTCTAGTGTTATTATAGCTCCTGGGCAGGAAATGCAGTCCTCAACCCTTTCTCCTTTATATTCAGGACTGCCACACTGTTCTGATATTGGTTTATGACTCCACCATTGGGCTGTCACACACAGAAGTGTATAATTGCTAACAAAAATATAGCAGCACAAAGGTATTACTTGATCAACAGAATACTATACTTCACAGATTAAAGTAACTGAGAAATTGAATATAATCTACTCTAGGAAAAAGGAAACAGGACCTTAAGTATGTGGGATTATACTGCACCTCACATCAAGCACAGGTTTCAGCATACAAAAAAAGGCACTTAAACTTTTATCAGTAAGGTGAGACAGAAGACAATGTATGATATTAGTTATGAGTCCCTAGGCAAAAGAAATCCTATAGCACTTGCATATTACATAATTTTAAAACTTTAAGTACAGTTATGGTTGGATAATACTTTACAGAAGTTCAAAGATACTGTCACGGTTAACAAATGCTACCCTATGCTTCCAAAGTAGTGAATGTGTCTAAATGTTGGACATAATAAAAAACACCGAGTCAAATGTGTCATTTCCCACAAGCCAAATCACACCTGCTGGAGAAGCAATGGTGAGATTTTACCAAAGAACACATACACAAAACCTTCAAACTAGTTCCTCAGTGAAGTACCTATAGAATAAGTGAAACTAAGACAATCAAAAAATTGTATACTACTTTAAGAGTATGAAGTTCAAAAACCATTACTCCTAAAACAGTCCCTTCAATAGCACTTTTGGCAAAAAGCAGTTTGATATTTCTGCAATTAGGAGCTTTACGTATAATGTGAGAAAGAAGACAAGGAATGTTTGCAAATGAATGCATACCATGAAGTAGTCCCAAGGGTCTCTCTCCCCGAAATCACCGTAACAGAAAACCAGCAACACCGAGTACTGTTGTATCAGTACAACCTGGCAACGTTTATTAACTGTTCAAGATTTCATGCATAGACTCTATTTAGTGTGCTGTCTGTATACCTGTTCTGTCTGTACACCTTATTTTGTAAGGGAGATTTAAACAGACTGCATTACTGCATCTCCAATGTGTACAATGAGTTGCTGCATGAACTCTGCTTTCATAGACAACGCCTTGTCTCCTAAACCTGCATGAACCACCAGACAATACAACCAGGCTCAGAAGAAACGTGGCATGTACAATCCAGAGATTTATGCATATCTGTATATCTCTCACTTTCTCTCTCTGTGTGTGTGTGTACAGAATGGCAAAAGCAATACAATTAAAAATACAACTAAAAGAGAGCCTACAGAACAAATTAAAAAATACTCCAGAATGAGTAAGGATTTTTAAAAGTAATTGTTAAGATAGTTTTTTCTAACAAACATCTTAACGTACACCTTAATAGCCTTCTATAATTTAAGTACAGTAGTAGTTAGAATACTAATTAACAACTCATTTTTAAAAGCTACATGATTTACCAAATTTTTGTATTGGATTCAAAGACTTCCTGATGAAAAACTAAATATCCTGAAACTATGTAATGGGCTAAGAAGCACTACAGCAATTAATAAAGTTTCTGCAACTAATCTAGTTTTAAACACACATCACCCAAACAATGCCAAAAAAATCTAATTGGAAGAAAAAAGCACACTGTAAAAGTTTAGTGCTAATGTAATCCACAACAAATAAAATCCTTTACTAAGGCAATTAACTCTACATCTAATCAGCTGTCCTTTCATAGGTCATGATTGTTACACAGTTTAAGGTTCAGACATTTGTACACACTAGTCTTAAACCTACTCAATCACAAAAAAAGTCTCCAAGCTAATGGAGTAATTTATGGTACCTATAAACAGTCTTGCCAAGAAAGGCATCCTTAGACATGAGTAACACATGAAAGCACTAATCCTGGAGTATGATTGTAGGGAGGAAGGGCCTAAACTGTTTTCTATAGTGGCTGGTGATAGGACAAGGGGCAATGGTTTTAAACTGAGGCGCAGGCAGTTCCTTCTCCACAGGAGGAAGAACTTCTTTCCTGTGGGGGTGACAGAGCCCTGGAACAGGCTGCCCAGAGAGGCTGTGGAGTCTCCTCCTCTGGAGATCTTCCAAACCCCCCTGGATGCCACCCTGTGCCCCGTGCTCTGGGTGTCCCTGCTGGAGCAGGGGGTTGGACTGGATGGTCTCTAGAGGTCCCTTCCAACCTCAACCCTCCTGTGGCTCTGTGATTCTACGTGTGGAGCCCAAAGGTAGCAAGAAGTTAGCAGGTAAAACTTTCTTCAGGTATTTTAAAGCATTCTGGTTTTCTTTTATGTTTACCTACCAGTCGTACTGCATCTTTTCATTACAAGGTCAAATGAAGGCTGCACTTGAATACATAAAGAAATCTGAGGAAAAATAAAACAATCTACACATAGCACACAGGGCTTACAAACAGGTTTGTTGTTGATGCTTTCCTTTGTTTTTAAATAAGAAAGTGTCCTTGTCGTTAAAACACTGCACGCTATGTCTTCACTTACAAAGCTTAAGTTATTCTCTTGCCAAAATTCATCACTATGAATAAATCATTCATTATAAAGAAGTCAGTACTGTAAGGGTATTACAGATTTCAGCACCATGAAACAAAGGAGTATCTGTACAAATTCTTTTGGGAACACTTCCAAAAAATATTGTCGTACCTTGTCACACTTTATAAAATTACAAATTTGCATGTACATACTACCACTTTTGTAAGGTGTAGGGCCGTAGGCTATCTCACTAGACATAGATTTCTTTATATTTTAATTTTGTGTTCTTTGTTTGGCTTTTATATAGTAGTAAAGAACAGGCTGAATTATTTGAAGCAGTATTATGTGTTTGTGTTCACTTAAGGAAAAAGTATTCCAGAATGTGGGCTAGCGGCCAACAATGAAACTGTTCCAAGTCTGTTCAGAGCTAGAACAAAGTTTTTAAGACCTGGAAGAAAAAAAAAATCTGGCCCAATTTGAAAACCAATTACTACTTTATTTCCCTGATTTTATCCTTGCAAGTTAGGCAGAATAGGTTAGATTTTTCAACAAGCACTCACTCCAGGAATGTACTAACAATTGCTAACCATTTTTAACAAAGACTAAAATGTTTCCTTCCATAAACAATTTCAATTCATAACATTCCTAAGGTATTACAAGTTGACAAAACAAAAATGTTACATCAAGTGCCTTCAGGAGACATCCCAAAAGCTTCCCTTCTATTCTAATTCAGTTCTCACTATACACACATTAATTTTACTGTTATTCTTACCTTACATTTTAGGTGGATAATGGAACCTTAATACCTGCTGTATCTACTTTGGCACATTTGAAATTGATTTGGCTTCCAAAGGCATAAAATACTTTCCCTTCTCCCTACCCTCCCCCATTCAGCCATCTTCTGTATTTCATACAGTCACAGTTTCTAAGGGCTGAGCCCTCAGGTATTAACAGAACAATCTCAAGAGATTTTGTGGCTCCAATGGCAAGTTTTGCCAATCTTCATGCCCAGAACTTCCATTAAAACAATGAATTTCAGAATACAGAAACTCTTACAACAGGTTGTCATGAAAGGGAGGAATTCATACCTAATGAGTATTCTAATTGTTAATAATTGAGATAAATTTTCCTAGACTCTAATTCTGCCTGTTTCTATAGATAATAGTAGGGAAGAGAAGTCCTCCAAACTCCAATAGACATATTGCAATGCATACATAGTTACAATTAGCCAAAGTGTTTCTAACACTTCACACAACCTCCCAAGCATTTTCTATTTTTTTGAGACAAAAAATTCTAAAAATCCAGCAGGCTGGATCTTAGTATAAACATTAAGCAAAATTTGGAGGTATTCAGAATTTTAAACAGTTAGAAAGAGTCTGAGTACTTAGAAACACTGTCACAAAGTGTCCATTAGGCAAAAAAAAAAAAAAGTCAACAACATCTTTGTCTTGTGATGCGCTGTCGTAGCGGGCAAAGAGTGACAGCTAAAAAACACTCTTCTACCTACCCCCCCAAGCTGTGCACCACACATTTCTGCTTATATTGACTTCCATCCAAAAGCTTGCAAGGCACTGCCTGATATCACATAGATAATAAAAAGACAGAAAAATCCCCAGAGGTTTAAACCATGCAATATACTGACTTTGATCTGACAACTGATCATGTCTCAGATAAGTGAGACTTTCAAAGGCTTCTCCACAGCACAGAAAGCCACTTCAAAACACAAGATATGAGCCAGCTGTAATGCAGAACCTTCCTTCCTCCCTTTGTACTGTGCAAAAGGAGAGAGAGGTCCATTCCCTAGCTTTTTTCCTCTCTTGTTTTTGCCTCCTCTAACACCCCTTCCAGCCCTGGTGAAGAGCTGGGGATGGGTGAGGAGAAGGGAGAGAAGCCTGTTCAGTTCCGCTGTGGAGGAGCATCCTGGTTTGACGCAGGCTGGAAGAGGCCATGGGGAGGCTGCTGCAAGAGGACAGCGTGGAAACACGACGCCCTTCGAGTACTGCGTTAAGCCAAGTAGGAGGCTGCACGCTCATCTGCGGCTGCCTCCACGTGAAGCAAATTCTTTCCACATTGTTCAGCCCGCTAGGAATAAAATCCAAGCTCTTCAGTGAAATTACCTCTCTCCTTCGGAAATAAATGTATCCCAGAAGTTTGAGTTTCACATTTTTTCTTTTCATTTCTTTCTGAGGGAGAGTGGTGAGCAGGGAGAGGAGGGGTTGTTTTTGATTTAATATTTAATCCTTAAAGGGAAAAAACTATACAATTGAATTAAAGAAATTAATTCAGAGCTCTGTACTATTTATAAAAAAATTCATCCAAACATGAATAATTTGAGGCCAATTACACTCACTTAACAAACAAATTCTAGTAGGTTTGTATCTTTCTTGTGATCTGAAGACAAATAATAGTAATTTTTTGGCAAGTTTACACACTTCAGGGCTAAATATAGACCAGCAGGTAATCCAAATAAGTTCAACGACATCATCTATCTTCTTAAAGCTAAGCACATGCATTAGTCTTAGGAGACTGTGCGCAACCTGTCATAAACACTCTAGCAGCACACATCATCTCTTATACACCTACAGAATTAATGCTCACGCCCTCTGGGGTTACATATATTAAATTCCTCATTCTTCAACATAAATACAAGCTAAAATAAAGATGTATTTCATAAAAAATAAGTCCGCAGCTTGACAACACAAATCAATCAATTAGCCACTGTTTGATGAAAGAGTGTATCTTTAAAGCCTCCTACAAACTGAAACAAACTTCCCAACAAGTTATCTTACTACAACCCATTCTGTAACTTCATACATATTCCCATATATTTTTAAAGATTTTAGGAAAAAAAGAACAAAATATTCCTAAAAGAATATGAGCAGTATGCAATCAGTTCATGTTTAGTCTTGTGTATTACATACAGTTGAAGACAAACTTCCGCCGTTATACATCTTAATAGATCTTCAGCAGATTAGTTTTTCTCTTTTTTTTTTTTTAAGGGACTAAGTTAGATGAAAAAGTCAGTTTCTCAGTTTGAAAAACACTATTTGGGTCTCACAAGATGCAAGCCATTGGTATTGCTCTATTATGCTTTCCAATTAATTAAATTCCACTTAATTCCAGAGCTCTAGGTACCATTTCAGAGGCAAAAAAAGACACTTAATAGTAATGATGCACATGTGTACAAAATTCTCTACTCAGTAAAGCAGGAATTCATCTGGAAATCATTTAATACCTGCTATATACCAACAAAAACCTTAAGATCTACTTTAAAAGAATTTTTTTTGCCTAGTCATAAGATCAAAATCACACATTTCTTTATTGTAGGGAATAAACAAAATTTTCAATACTTACTTGGGATACATAGGCTCATAAAGATATTTGTCTCTTGCTGATGGAATTTCAAAAAATAAGATGTATCCATTTTCAGTCTAAAACAGAAACACTGATAAAGTATGCATCTAAAATTTCTGAATATATGTTTACACAGATTCATTATTTCTATGCAAGTCTCAAATTCACTATAGACAAACATATACTCCTATCAGTTTTGTATATATTTAAAAGCCTATCCCTTGAAATTCATTGTTGACAAAATCCACCTTGCAGATTAATTAGCAAGGAGAAAATAGTTAGATGTATGCCCCGAGAAGATTTTATTTTGATTTACATTGATTTTAATACATAAAAATCAACAGCTACCTCAGAGAGTAAAAAAAACGTACATACCTAATTACCACTAAAAGAGAACATTAATACAAAATACGACCAATAGGATACGTGAGGCATTCAGAGCAAATTCAAACACAGACAGACACAACAGAGTGCACTGGAGCCAGGCATTAGCTATCAGTGTCAGTTGTCCAGAGAGACTGTAAAGAATCCTAACATCACCATCAATAGGTACCAAAACACCTTTAAAAACTTGTGTCTGAAAGAAAATTCTTAATTCAAGCCCCAATCTGTTATTCTGGAAGTCTATTACTTGTGACTTCAAATTACAACATTAAATGGAGAACAAATACAAACCATTTAATTATCAGATGTTCCAGTCTGGACTAGACGCTGAAGCTAGAAGCATTTATATAAACACAGGACAGCCAGGTGACTAATAAGGCTGGTAGTTCAAAATCAGGAAGTGTTAATTTTTAAAAGCATAAGCTTATCCTGCAGATAAACTGCCAAATTCATTCCAGTTCAACCATGTTTATGTCAAATCATTTTATTAAGAACTGGGCAAGGAACACAAAACACAACGAAGATAGGCAACAGCGAAATGAATTGTTTCAAGTTGCTCTGTAAGGTTTGTTTCCTTTATTCCATTAAAGGAAAGGGCTATACTCTTTTTAAGTTACTTTAGGAGCTTGCAGAGGGCATTCCACTCAAACTTTCTGCCTTATAATGAAAGAAATTCAATGTTTCAGCTTCCAAGACAAGATCCAAGAATGTACTTGAGATCCAAGAATATACTTAAAAAACATAACCAAACTAAATATCTTTCTTGTTCATGAGTAAGAAATGCAGCACTGTGTTGATCTCACTGAAAAACAAGTGGAAGTTTTCCCCTGTGTAGTAAAATAACGTTCAGGTGTAATGTAGTAACGAAACATACACTCATTTCTAACATCTTTACAAGCATTTTCCATTACATCATTAAATATTTAACCCGTAAGTTACCTTACACTGGAAGGAGAAGTAAAACTACACTGTGAGGTATCTTTATACAGATATTGAGATACAAAAGGCCTCCCTGAACTCTATCCAGAACAGAAGTTGCTATTGTCACCAGTTCATTTCCGAGCAGAGCCTCAAATTCCAATAATAGTCATTTGGATTGTAAAAGCATTTGTCCATATGCTTGCTATCAACTGATTATATTCATTCTGGTAGGTTTTTACATTGCTTTAGAAACATCTATCTTATAAAAAACCACTGCAGTTACCATCATTGTCATCTGTTCTCCGATTGATCTCATCTCAGACTGTTATTGAGATGGCATGATCTTACAGATCAAAACAATACCATCAATTGCCTCAGACCCAATTTGAGTATACGGTTTCTCATATGCCGTGATGTTTAATAATGCTCCAATTTAGTGGTGGGAAAGGATGCAGAAGACTAGACTATTAGAAGTTTGATTGCAGCAGGGAAAGGACTCAAATCTCTTGTATACTCATCTACATTGAAGCATCCCGATCCAGCTCACAAGCGCACAGGTCCAAGTCATGCAAAAGAAGAAAATACTTACTCTCTAGAACAGAAATTCACTCCATTTTGTATTTAGGGTTAAAATATCACTTAGGACCATCGCCCCAAGGTTGCCTTTCTCTCCGTAACAAAAATACCCCTATTTGTACATCTGGTCCTTTGAAGTGAACAATTTTAGCATTAACATCTAAAAAATGAATTGGCTGAGCAAGGTCTAAACTAACTAACTCAAACTTGAGACATATTTCAAAAGTGGTATTTTGAAATATGGTATTTTCCACTAAGATAGCAATGCATGTGCGGTTAAAAGTCACTATACAAGGCACTATGGGCATCAATTCAAACACAAAGATTGTGCAAATCTAGGAGATGAATTCACTGTACCAGCAGATACAGCAGTAGTTATCCAATCTGTAATTCCACATATCCAATTTTTTATGAGGATTTTTAAGCATTTAATTATCTCTTCTGCATCATTTCACAAGAAAATCTCATATTTAACAGCTGTGACTTAAAAGGCTACAAAAGCTAAAATAAATAAATCAAGATTTACCTTGAAAATACCTGCAGACACCAAGGCCATCCACCTTCTAGCTCCTAAAATCTTAACTACTCACACCTTTGCTGTGAAGACCTTACTCTCTGCTGATTCATTTCTTAGATGTTGATCTTGACATCATTCACTGCTGTAAGCACAGCACTGTCCATTGACTGCCATCCCAAACATTTTCTTTTCATATGTACCCTAAAATTCACCTATTCCTTTCAGACCCTTAACAGAAGTAAGGTTCTATGTATCGCCATCAACACCACATATCACTCTCGCACCTTAAAAAGTCACAGTTTTCTGATCCTTAGACTCACCTTTCTAGAAAACCTGACCTAGTTTTAGTTGTTGTTTCCATTAGTTTTAGTTTTCAGACTAGCCATACTTACTATGCCACCTAACTACACCTCAACTATTTCTTTCATTTATATGCCTTGCCTTTAAACAGATCTCAGAAAGGATCAGTTTTATTTCTCATGACCAGATTATTGAAGTAAAGCAATCACTGTGTCAACACACTATTGACATTCTGTTGCAAAGCAAAGCACTACAATACCTCAGGGGAAAAAAACCATACAGGTTTCTTGAGCAATCTTCATTCAGCCATCCAGAAAATGAGTACTACTGTGTTTATGCATGTACCAGTTAAATGTATATATACCCTCCAGGTCTCTGTATGGAAGCTTACAAACAACATTCTTTACAACAGTTTAACCACAATATAAATAATTTTAAAAATTCTGCTTACTGAAACAGCTATCATGCTGCTGTCAGGCCGCCATTCTGCTTGTTTGTAAGGTCCGAACTGAGAAGCCGATTTTGAATTTTCCTTGTAGCTTACAATTAATACACTGGGCTGGAAAAAAAACAACAATAAAAAACAATAATTATGTGTTATGTCTAGAAGAAAGCTATTTTTGTTGTTTTGTGATACACCCGTAAGTAATCCTATTTCTTCACTAACAACACATTTCCATTAAAAAATATAAGTTCAAGAAATTATTGATTACATACTTTATTACACGCAATGCTTTTAAAGAGCTATCATGCAAAATACTTATGGCACCGATAGCCCTAATCTCACTCTTAAACCCAACACATCGACATAAAATACTTTGTTCTTCCAGTATGTAGCCATCACAGAGAGTACAAGTAGTTTCAAGGTAGACATAGTGACTAGTACTTGAGATGATGAAAAGCATCTCAAAGAGGTTTTTAGCATTAAAATATACAATCAAATCAAGCAGAATTAAAATTTAAAAAAACACAGTGAGCATTTAGTGTGAGCAACAGCAGCTTACTCATTTCTAGTTAGTCTGCTAGTTCCAATGGCAGTAGTTGGTACAATGAGTTTTAATTCTACCCATATGCTATGTGGATGATGGATGTCTATAATCTGTTGTTCTCATTCCCATTAATAAAAATGTAAGGTTAAAATTATTTAATAATAAAAAAAAAGACAGCAAGGAACTAAGTGATGAAGTACTCTCACCAAACATATAAAGAAGTGGAATTAACACAACACAGACCACCCTAATAAATTCATGGTATGACCTCCCATTCTGTGAACACCAATCTGTACATTACTACTTAAGTTTTACATCCACACAAAACTGAATTATCAAAAACTGAATGAAACATTTATATTGGAATATGTAACAGTCAAGATATCTTTGAGAATTTTTGTATCAGCTTTTTCTTGTCTAGAGACTTTTTTGCAGCTATTTGCAAATCAAATTTAGCTAATATTAAATAAATTACTAATTACACAAGCAATTTCATTGCTTAGCTTACACGCACCCTAATCACGTTAGGTAAGCAGGAAAAAAAAAGTATCTAGTGATAGCACAGTCTTGGTCATCCCATCTAATAGCTCTGAGTCCAATCTGCTTCTGCTGTGCTTTAGCTTTGCACCAGCAGGCAAGAGAAACCTTTAGACCCTCACTAATGCTTTCCAGCACAATTTTGATTCTGTCTCTTTTAGAGAGGATGCTGACAGCATTTATACTGTAAGGTTCTTGTGACAGTTGTTCATTATAAAGTTGTTCATTATACCCTATAACCTGGAAAGAACTTTTGCATACCCAACCACTATAAAATTTATAGGAACTGGTTTCCAGACTGATTAAATTTTGTGTCTTAAAGTTTCAGGACCAAAAGAATTAATATTGAGAATGTAAGCATATTTCCTTTATGCAGTTTAAGATGCCTCGTCTCTCACAAAAAAGCAGACACGTCCTATTCAGTAAGTGCCAAAGTCTACCTGGCTAATCTTTAAACTATAAATATTTCATTAACGCAATCTATTCCCACGTAACAAAATCCAGGTACATGATTTCACAAGAGAAAAAAATTGACACATAAAACAAGCATGTTTGTAAGTTTCTCACAGAGTTGTGCATAGCATAAACGGATATAAGCATAACACAGCAAGAGAGAAAGCTTGTTATCCTACCCTGCTCTCACAGAAGAAACAAAAATCACCATTTACATTTATCATGAGAAGTCACCTAAAGTGTATAAGAGCACTAAGAATGTACAACTGCACTTCTTCTGTAAACAGAAGAATATACTGGCATAGCTTGCATTATTTGTCCTAAGTGAAACAAGCTATTAAATGCCCCAAGGGATTTAATAGCAAAAAGTGGCACAATACTTTTCTAGTTAGTTTTAGATAATTAGCTCACAGGCACTAAAGACACAGTGATATTTATATATAATACATAAAAATATTTCTATCTATATATATTCACTAACAGAACAAAAATAAAGTTCCCATTTTTAAGGATGAAATAAACTGAATTTTGTGTAACTATCTCTCTTTAGTTATGAATTTAAGACAGCAATAGCTTCCCAAAGTAGATGAAAATAAATCAACCATTTCACAATTTGGTGCAGAGAAAAACTAGCATTTTGATATGTGAGTTAGACCTCCCATTAAGCCATACAGATTCAGGCATAATAGAAGCTGCCACTTAAAAAGCTGGCAAGATAAAAAGTATCTCAGAAAGCATAAATTGATGCCATCCCCACAGAGTAATCCTCCAGCACTCTTCATAATAATACTGAAATGAGAAATGGGATACAACTCCTTGTTCCCGTCAACACAGTAAATTTCCTTCCCTTCTTTTATCTACCATTCAAATAGCTCACCTTCCTTTTTCACAGGAGCCCTTTCCACTATGCTCTCTCTCACTCTCAAGTCTTTATGCTTCCTCTCAACAACGTCTTTCTAGCACAAAATATCTTTCTTACTGAGGACAGACTAAGAGAATATTCATAGGAGATGACCAAGTGCAAATATATTCTGGTTGATCAATACCGAAAAAGAACTGCATTATTTATGAAATAGTAACTGGCTAGCTTCGTATCCAAAGAGACCTAATGCAACAACCTATGTTAAAAAAAAAAAAAAAAAAAAAAAAAAAAAAAGTGAGATTTGTCAATGTAAGGTCATCTACAAAATTCTTTAGCATTTCCAGCTAAGAAATATTTGAAGATGCAGCTTTGCTGACAAAGTTCTACATCAACATTAGGAAAAGCATTGCCATATTCACTTAGAATTCTGTTATTACTTCACTTAATTTTACCTGACAGGATAAATCACATTTCTCAGTTACTTAAAGCAGTAACTATGAGCACGATGCATAATCTCAAAACAAGCTGAATCATATTAAGTAGTTTTCATGAAGAGATTTAACAAA
Source organism: Eudromia elegans (assembly GCA_003342815.1). NCBI lineage: Eukaryota > Metazoa > Chordata > Aves > Tinamiformes > Tinamidae > Eudromia > Eudromia elegans. The sequence continues at coordinate 6,007,903 of PTEX01000026.1, forward strand.
ATATTCAAACCCTAAATCTGAATTATCTCAGCAAAGCAGTAGCAATATCAGCATTTCAGAAGTTGTATTATCTCTCAGGAGATGTGATATTGCAATTTCCAAGTACAAGCGTTCCATGCCACATTTGATTCATATGCACACTGAATAAGCATTTAAATCCTAAACTAGGTTGTGGTACATCTGAACAGGGGAGGACTACAGAGTGAAGAGCAGCCAAATAGAAGTAAATGCTTGACTTAACTGATATGCTTAGAGCATTTAGAAGAAATGATAGATTAGTAAGTCACAGAATCAAGGAGTATTTGAGGTTGGACGGGACTCATCCAGTCCAACCCCCTGCTCCAGCAGGGACACCCAGAGCACGGGGCACAGGGTGGCATCCAGGAGGGTTTGGAAGATCTCCAGAGCAGGAGATTGCACAACCTCTCTGGACAGCCTGTAACATTAGCTAACACATTATTCCCGCTCCATTTTACAGATTCAGGAATTAAGAATAATCTTTCTACTTGAGATACAAAGGGAGGTAAAGTCATTGTTTCCATCTGGGAGAATGTATAATTGGAAAAAAGAAAGAATTTTCCTCAATTTACATTCTCTAGTTTGGTTATTGGAGGTTAACGCCAAATGGTGCATATAGTCTGGAAATAAAATGGAATTTTATTACTGGACAAATTTTGAGAGTCCACAGCATTTACATCTTTAGACATTAAAAGTAAGAAAGCAAGTAAAAGTGAAAGAATCCTAAAAAAATGTAAGAGCAAACATTTGAAATGTGAAATCACATGACATGAAATACTATTATATTAACTACATAACTGAAGTACTATTATATTAACTAGTGAGATTTTTACGTGTGCATAAATTATCATTTTATGTATAATATATAACACTATGCTATATTTTTATAAAATGTATACTACATATACATACATATATTCAGCTTGGTTGTCAAATTGATGAAAATCATTTTTTTAAACTTGATAACATACTCTAAAGTAATAAAAATTGATAGGACTAAAATAGGAACTAGCAGTCTCTCTCTGGTCTTTAGATGTTCCTGTAAGGCAGTAGCACTCACTTTTTTTATACAACTCAAAGTAGTAGTTCTATACTAAATACGAGCAGCAAAACCATAACATTCTTAGAAATCAGATGAAGATATGTTAAGCAGTTGATGCATCAAGCCATACTCAGATTCTCAAATACTCAAATTCTTATGTACTGCAAGGAAAGTTACACATATACCAAATTCCAGAGAAGGTGTAGAGAATCCGATTATTTCTCCAAGGCATTTAGAAGTCTGAATGCTTTGCCTACATGCTATATGCAGCATGTACTGTATGTATATGCTATATGCCATTATGTCATATGTAAACAGTATGCTCTGATCTCAGGTATGTTTTTTTCCCCCTTCGCTCTTTTAAATAAGAGTTCAAACCAACTTGAATTCCCAATACAAGCAAATCACACCAATCTTAATATTTCTCTTTCTTTCACATTTCTTTTTATCCTTACTGTCACCAATTTGCTAGTACTAATTTATTTCCCAAAGTTTTTTTTTTTTTATTTCGAATCTAATTACGGTTGTCAAACACTGAACATCTGGCAGATCAGCAGTATTTTCCCAGATATTATCTCCAGGAAGAAAACTCTCGAAATAGTACGTTGGCTGAGTATACTACAGTATTAACTGGCAAATTGTATTGCACAGGTTCTTTGAATGTTTGTTTTTTCAACATGGAACATCAATACAGGAGCTTGCAGGGTCACGGATATCTGTCAAAATGCTAACAGCCTCATCCCCTAACAATTCACTGTTTTAGACATCAACCCATAATCTTTTTTTTTTTAAGGCAGTGACCTTCGCTTCAGTTTTATATGACAAATGCTACAACAACAAAAGAACCCCAAACACTTAGTGTCCACGGCCCTGATGAGCTTACAAACTAAGCGTCAAAGACAACACATGGACAAACTGGAATGAAAAGGTCATTGCAAATGAGATTGGTGACACTGCACCTTTACTTTAGTTATCATTAGATGGCCTGCACTAAACTTCTAAGACTGAAGCTCTGTAGGTTTATACAGAAATAAACTAGAATGCTTAGATGTGCGTGCATGCATGCATAAGGAATAGGCAAATTAATACAGACCAGATGGGGGCAGGGGGAGGAAGCTATGTAAACACAGGCAACTAAAGCCTTCTAAAGTCATTTATTTTGCCAGAAAAAAAAAGATACAGGATGGAGGTAACATTTCCTGAAAAACGTTTAATTTTAAAAAACACTATTCCTTGGATTCCAGCTAAAAAGCTGGAATCAACATAGAATCAACATAGCAGCTGTCCAGAAAAGCACTACAGACACAGCTCTAGAACACAAAATCAGGATAGCCTGTATTTCATGTACACTACTGTGAATGAGTTAAAAAAAATACTTAATGTATCAGAATCATCTGTGATGTGGAAAGCAGAGTCACTCGAAGAAACTCTCAGTAAACCCACTGTTCAAAAGGAGTAGCAAATAATGAAGGCAACAGACTGGCCCTCAGCCTCACAAATTACCAGCAATGAGATTATTTCAAATTTAAGTTCTTGTATAAACAGAGTTGTATGTTTACAATACAATTTCTATAGTATTTCTATATACAGATAGAGAATATAGAATTTCTAACCATAAACAAATCTGATACTTGCAAATAACTATGTGCAATAGATCACACTGTCAAAATTCACAGCTGAGATTTACTTTCTTTTAATGCAATTAATCCTGAGAGGTCTTTCAAGGGTCATTTATTTGTTATTAGCACAAGAGACACTGAAAAAAAAAAAACTTTTCAACCTCACCAAATATTAATACAACAATTTTGCATTTAGCACCACGATCCCATCAGTCTAACTAGCATTTTTCTCATCTCCTTATTTTATTAGTATCTGTTGAGTATCAGTAAAAAATTCCTCACTAGCATCTTAGCGGTTAGGTAACAAAGGAAAAAAAACAGCGATAGCAGGCAAGACTTGGTAACTTGCATTGATGCAGTGTTGTGCTGAAATTTCAAGAAAAGGCAGTTATGAGACTTTGTATGCAAACCAGTTCAGCATAGAGAACAAATACTGACTATTCTGTTGCCTAAAATTCCAACATATATGCTTTTCTATAAAGTTAAAATCCATTCATCTAATCTGACTCGGTATGAGATTGACCCAGAGGAGATAAAAAGAAAAAAAAAATTAATATATTATAAGCTGGTAAATATTCAGGTTAAGAAATGTTCCTCAAAATCTTCAAAATAAGCGCTTGCATCAAGCTACTCTAGGGCCAGAGAGCTTACAAAATTGGCAGGCTCATACCAGATACTCCAATAACCTCCATGAGCTTTTATTAAATATTCAAGGACGGTACATATTCTTGTCACTGTCACAGTCTGTTAAGATTAAAGAGGGGAAATGCTGAACTATATTTATACACACAACTGCGTCATGAGACTCTATTCTTGTTCCACCCACTTCGGTCTTCAAGGCCTCCCAGGGGAACTCCACTAACCTATCATGCCACCTTCTTCAATTACACGCATCTTTCCTTGGCTTATCAAACATTATCAGTCACTAACCAGAACTCCTTAAAACATCTCAAGCTCCCACTTCATGCAATAGCCAAACCAATCTAACGGCATCAAGAGTTATTGCTGTCAAAAGAGTAATTGGACTCAGCTATCCAACCACAATGCTCCTCTGATCTTCTGACAAGTTCCCTCTCCTATCCTGATAGGAGAAAAAAAGTAAATAAATAAATAAATAAATAACAAACTGTTTGCTATCCTGGATAGCATGCTGAACCACTGTGGACTCAGATAAAATCCAAACATTACCTGTAAGAAAGAACAAAACGTTTTAGATTGCACTGCTGCCTTATAAAACTTCACCTTTAGTTCCCTAGTGAAGCTACTCAACAGCATTACTTCAACTTTTCTGAAAATTTCTTTAATGAATTGAAATTTCTAATTTCAAGCATTCAAGTACACAGCAAAAGCAGAATAAAAATATTGATAAGTCTTCTATAGCTGTCTATGATAGATTTTTATCATCTCTTAATGTCAAGGAATCTTCCAGTGCATGTAACTCATAATTTCTCCCAAAACACTACAAAAGAAACTCTTAAAAATATCAAGAAAAACCAAGAAAAAGCAAGGAAGATTGAAACACAGTGTAACTGTTCTTCCAAGGAAGCTAATAACTTGGTTTATTTGGTCCACATGGGTATATATAAACCTAGAATCATAGAAGCTAAGGTTGGAATGGACTTCTAGAGATCATCTAGTCCAAGCCCTCTGATCCAGCAGGGACACCTAGAGCACATGGCACAGAACGGTAACCAGGCAGGTCTGGAAGATCTCCAGAGAAGGAGACCCCACAGCCTCTCTGGGCAGCCTGTTCCAGGGTTCTGTCACCCTCATAGCAAAGAAGTTCCTCCTCACATGGAGATGGAACTGCCTGTGTTTCAACTTGCATTCATTACCCCTTGTGCCACCACTGGCCACCACTGTGAAGAGTTGGCCCCCTCCTCCCTGCATTGACCCACTGGTATTTGTACATACTAATCAGATCTCCTCTCTGTCTTCTTTTCTCCAGGCTAAACAGGCCCAGATCGTTTAGTCTTTGCTCATACAGTAGATGCTCCAGTCTCTCAATCATCTTCACTGCTCTATGCAAGTCTTCAGTTATCCCTTAAGAACAAAAATCCTTCTATAGCTAAGATATTACAGGACATCTTAATCAACAGGTTTCAGATCTTACAAAGCTTGAATTCGTCTACAGTGAGTTACATAAAGAAAATTATGATCTCAACTTCTAAACTAGGGAGTTTCAAAAAAGCTCAAATCCATTTGATTTTAGTTACTCAACCATCATTGCATATTTTCGGTTCCTTAAACACTTACTATTTTTAAAACGTTCTCTGTTTCACCACTTTCCCAGTTTGACAGCCACATAAAACAAAAAACAAGGGAAAAACGCTGCACGAAGGACGTATGCACAGCCTCCTCCTCTTCACAGTCTTAACATCTTTTGATTCTGTTCATCCTTCTGGGACATTTCACTCAAATTTTTAGATGGTTAGACTCTCTCAAAATTCTCTTAGTGGACTATTCTTAGCCTCTCCTGGGAAACAGCTATCCATACAGCAAAATCTGCATGGAAAGCATCAGCATTATTTCAATTCATTCGTGTCACTTACAGAAAGCAGCCAAAGCAGGCAAAATTTCCTGTATCAGAAACATGACAATAAGCTTCAATCAGGTTTCTCAGCCTGTCACATTAATGAAATATTATTAAAGTTTATCTTCTTGATTTTGAGATATATGAATCTATTTTTTAACATCAAATAACATCAAATATTATCATTTATCACATCCAACTGTTAGGTTGTAATTTCTCATTTTTCTGCTAGAGGCAGATCCATTTTAAGCCATTTTTAACTCTTGAGTCAAGTTAAGCCAATGAAACTGCTTACATTGTTACTTTATGAAATAGATCTGTGAAGCAACCTGGTTGGAAAAAAAGAAAAGTTTTCCTCTTTAAAGACAGATCACTTTATAAATTCAGTTTAAAACAAACACAGTCATGAAAAAAACAAACTGGCATAACAAAAAGCAGCAGGACCTGTAAGTAAAATGGAGGTGAACAGCCAAAAAAAGAATAAATAAGACACCCACAACCTTAACCTGGATACGTCAAGGACTAAAGCACAAAAACAGAAGAGCACCCTCAGAAAGAAATTTCAAAACCAAATGTGGAGGATTTTGTAGAAGAACAATGAATTCTCAAAGAAGTCATCTTCAGTTTCACAGTTTCATGATAACATCATTCAAAACAACAAAGCAGATTTCCTCCACAAGCAACATGTAAGATAAGCAGTCTACTTCATTAGATCCAGAGATTTTGCAGTCGTTTCCATATAGAGGCAAAAGAGAAGTCTAGGCTGCATCAAAGAAGGCTAAAGCCTATGGACAGAGAAAAATTAAGGCTTACCTTTCTTTGAAAAAGTGAAAGCCAACAGATATTTTAAAAGCAGTAGATAATTCCTGTCTATGTCTCATACAATAAAATGGCATCTTTGTGCAAATACCGCTTCTAAGGTGGGGAGGGGGGAAATACATTGCTTGCTTAACCAATTTCCAGGAACATTCTGATTTCCAGGTTAACTACAAAGGGATAAGGGCTAAGCTAAGGGCTTCTTTGGTAAACAAAGATTATAACCGTTAAACTGACCCTCCCTTTCCAAATTATGGTCTTGCAATACAAGTACCTAAGAACCAAGATCCTACAATATATTACAACTATTTAATTATAAAACTACAAGAATTAAGATCTTGGCCATACAGGTGGGCATGGTGGGCAGGTGGGCATGTCCCACATTCTTAATTTTCCAAATATGAACAAAAGACCACCTTGATTTTACCTACTATTGTTTAATTACAGTAATAATAATTACCAATCTTTGTACACACATCTAATCTCACCCTAATGCGCAGAGATATACATTTTCGAATTAAAAACATAAGTCGAGTTCCATTTGTTTTTTTGCCCACGTCATTTATACTTTACCATTATTTAAGTTCCCAAATTAAAAATAAATAAATAGAAAATAACATGATAAAATAGAATATAGAAATATAGAAAAGACAGAAAATAGAATATAGAAAATAACTACGATAAAAGGCAGAAATTTCAGTTTGTTTGTTTTTCCTCCACAAAAAATACAACCCATGATTTTAAGTTCCATCTTTGATAAAAGAATGACTGTTTTTTTTCTTGCTATACAGATGCAAATGACAGAAAGCAGTCTCTCAGAAATTACAATCTTAATGGACACCTCTGTCTCACCTTGTTTTGCTAGGATTGGCTCTTCTTAGAGTGCAAGACTCTGTAATACACTTTCCAATCTAAGGTCTGCTACCAAACATACCTGTCAGAGTGGGTACCTTGCTCCACAATACCCATTACACAGCAGAAATGTAATGTAGCCCCCTCCTCTCCAAAACAAAAAAAAAATTTTAGATGATCCCTAAGTTTGCTCAGCCTCCTGCATCACTTCTCCTCAGGCTTTGCCTCTAGCCAAACAGACAACATTTGAAACAAGACATTTGAAACAAGTCCAAACCTTAAAGTATCTAATCCTCTGTGATGAGCCACAAATGAAACCGCATTCTAGACAACGCAGCACTACTTGGGAAGCATTTGTGCTCTTCAACAGAGCCTTTAATTAGGCTCTGCTGACAGACTACACCTACAATTTAGCAACTAAGCCAGGCCAGAAGGCTACATCTGCACTAGGTGTCATGAACACGGTAGACCAAAGGCCACAGGATGATGCTCACACATCATAGCAACTGGACTAATTTGCCCTAATTAGATAGTTGTACAGGTTAAAAAACAGCAACACCACCCCACCCAGAAACTAATGAACAGGAACACGGAGTGCAGCACAAGACAAGAAGGGGCAATGAAGTAGTTTCAATATAGCTTAAGATGAGATGTTAAGGATTTGACTGTTACCTGACACCTCTGAATACCAACTTTCTAATATCAAATTTTTCATTCACCTGTAATCTGAGATGAACTCTATATATTAGATAGGGACAAGGATATTTTTGTGCAGATTTAGAGTTTAACTTAAGATCTAGATAGTGCATGGAAAGGTCTAGCATCAAAATCACTGCCTTTGGCCAGTATGACAACTGCTCATGAAAACATAAATGCCAACAAACAGACAAATAACACTTCTTGTTACCAAACTAACTACAAAGCAGAAGATTAAATTCCCATTTAAAGCAAGACATTTCATAACTGTCATACACATTCACTTAAAATCAAGTGTTGCTGAGGCAGCAACTTTCACTCAAAATCCTGCCAAATTCAGATTTATTCCTTGCTGACTCTGATGATCAGGGCACCAAAACTCCTAAACTGGGGCCACAACAAGACAAGCTCAGGAGTTTCTTGGCTACAGAGTTTCTCCGGAATAAAGCCTGATTCTTGAAAGCAATGGCTTGCAGGCAGCTCAGCACGGCACGGGGAGGACACCGCGACTCCCAAGCCGGTGCGGGAAACGCCGGACACACAGGACTGCGAGACACCCGAGGTTCGTTCACAAGGCCGCCGGCACCGCAACACCTTCTGCAGCCGGCCAGCACGACAGCTAAAGCCAAAACAACAACAGCAACAACGAAAGTTGCTCGGAAGTTTCATTTTCGGCAATAACAGGTGGCAGCTCCGAGTTCTCGCTGGGTCCGGGCATACCCCGGGGAGGCCGCGGCCGCCAGTGCCCGCGCCGTTCCGGTAGCTCCACGGCAGCACTCGGCCGGGCTCCGGCGAGGGGAAGCGGCGAGCGCCGCTCGGCGCGGGCGGCAGGGCCGCGCCGGCCGCCCCACGGCGCCTACTCACCCTGCAGAACCAGAGGCTGAGGCGGCGCGCGGAGAGCACGGCCACGAGCGCCCGGCGCGGGTCGGCGCGGAGCTGCAGCGGCGCCTCGGGCGGCTCCAGGGGGCTCGCGAGCCGCTTGGGCCACCCGCTCAGGAAGTACATGGCGGCGGAGCGGGGCGCGGCGGGGCGCGGGCGGCCTGCGGTGCGGCGGGCGCCGCTCAGAGCTGCGAGCGAGAGCGCGGCGGGGGCGGCGGCTCGGAGCGCCTCGCGGGGCCGGGCGCGGGGGCCGCCGCCATCTCCCGCCTCCTCCGCCTCCTCCGCCTCCTCGTCCCCCGCCCGCCCGCGCGACGGCGCCCGAGCCGCGGCACCAGCGCTACGGCGGCCCGCGAGGGGGCGGGGCCGGGGCGCCACCGCCTATTGGCCCCTGCCGTGGCGCCGCCAGGAAGTGGCGTCAGGGGGAGGCGGGGACGCCTCTGCGGGCCGCCCCTGCGGAGCGGGGAGGGGAGGAGCTGGAGGCGGGGCTGGAGAGAGGCGCGCAGGCACAGGACGAGGCCCCGCCCCCGCCCGGCGGTGGGCGGGGCCGGGGCGGGGCGCTGCGGAGGCGTTGCGAGGCCGTTGGTCGTTGCGGGCGTTGGGGCGCGTGGCGGGGGTGGGGAGGCCGTTGGTGGGGAGGCCAGAGTCATTATGGTTGGAAGGGACCTTCAACATCATCGAGTGCAACCGTAATGCCCTCGCCACCGTACCTGCTAAAGCCCCAAGCATCCCTAGGCGCCTTGTCTCCTGATGTCTCTTGAACACTGCTGGAGACAGGGACTGTGCAGCCTCCCTCGGCAGCCTGTTCCAATGGGTCACCGCCCTGTCCGTGTAGAAATTCTTCCTGATGTCTGACCTGAACCTCCCCAGCGCACCTGGAGGCCGTCTCCTCTAGTCCTGTCCACCGTTACTCTGCAGTAACGGTCAACCCCAAGATCAACCCCAACGTCACTACAACCTCTGTTCAGGTGGCTGTGGAGAGTTGGAAGGTCTCCCAACCTCCTCCAGACTAAACACCCTCAGTTGCTCCTCATGAGGTCGGTGCTCCCGCGCCTTCACTGGCTTCGTTGCCCTCCTTTGGACTCGCTCCAGCACCTCCCTCCCCTTCCCGTAGTGAGGGGCCCAAAGCTGCACACAGTGTTGGAGGTGCGGCCTCACCAGCGCACAGCACAGGGGACGATCCCTGCCCTGGTCCTGCTGGCTGCACTGTTCCTCACACCGGCCAGGAGGCCGTGGCCCTTCCTGGCCACCTGGGCCCAGGGCTGCCTCATGTTCACCGCCTGCCCACCAGCACCCCCAGATCCTCTTCTGCCACTCAGCTCTGCGGCCGCTCTGCCCCCAGCCTGTAGCGCTGCAGGGAATTGTTGTGAGCCAAGTGCGGGGCCGGCATTTGGCCTTGTCGACCCACATACGGTTGGTCTCAGGACATCGATGCAGCCTGTCCAGTTTTGTCATGCTGCATGATAAGCAGAGTAGCAAAACTAGTTCATCTGAAAAATAAATATCTTCTTGCTTAGATTGTTTTTTTTGGTGAGGACTTATTCCATAATCTTTTTTATCCTGTGATTTGCTCAAACACTTTTGTTTGCATAGAAAGTAGAGAGCAGGAACATGTAGGGAAGCAGATGACTGGAAGTGGTAACTACTGAAGCATAAAGTGTAGTTTTAGATGTAGCAAATGAGGTTCTCATTATTGATTGTCTTCTTTTGCAATTAAAAAGAAATAGGAAAGAGAACCCCCACCATTGCCAGGGCAGCAATGTAATTGCAAAGGAGAAGAGGTCGGGGAACCTTAATGAAGCACTGCCCTCCACTGACTGCTAGAACAGTCCTGCTGGCCAACAAAATGTAAGTCTCATTCATGCAAAACACAAATTTTGTATTTCCCATGAGGCAATGTGGCCTTTCCCCACATCTAAGGTACATTCCTTTCTAATATCTTTCCTAGTAACAAATCATTGTTGTTACTGTATCAATATGTTATAGCAGAAATCTTGTGCCTGTGTGGGCTCAGACACTAAAAGAGGAGCAGATTATGTGTTTTCTGGAACCTAGACAAAGCCATAACAGACCTTGAAAGATTTCACAGAAAAGCTGCAAAACACTTTTTTTTTTTATTATTATAAACTTCTAGGTGGGAAACTTTGAGATATTTTATCCTCCAAAAAGAGTGTTTGTGCTACAAACATTCATCTCTTCTGTGGTCTCCTTTTGACCTGCTTTTCTAGCCTTTTAGATGAGGAAATAGCAGTAATACTTGAGAGTATTGCAGCTACCCTCTCTTCCTTTTTTTTTTTTTTTTTTTAAATAAGTGCCACAGAAGATAGCCCATAGGATAAGCATGGCTTTTTTTTGAACCATCTTTCTTGTGGGAACATTACATCTTTTCATCTACTTGATGAAAGGAAAATACAGAGCAGTTTTTCCAAATCTGAGAGACTGGGTAATCTGAGAAGTTCATGTGAGATTTCTTACAGTGAGAAAACTAGTAGAGGATGCACATGTCCACGTGTCTGTCTTAGTTTTAGGTAGCTTTTAGAATATAGAGCACATACAAATGACAGGCAGCTGTGCTTCCAGACCGTGCTGCTTCTACTGTGTGACCTACGGTTAGTGAAGGGGAGCTGCTGCTGCTGCTGGTGACAGCAGCTCTGCCGGGTTTTGTCACAGCTCTGCGTTGTGCAGCCAGTAGACACTGAGGTCTCTGTAGCACATACGGTCCTGTCCCTGTGGCAAGATGGGGTGCGCAAAATGAGAAGCAGTGGTGGGCAGTTCACTGACTACAGAGTGATGCAACGTTTCCCGTGAAAGTGCAACCATCAGAATCCTGGCATCGGTCATCTGCTGCGATGTGAACCATGTTCCTTGTTACACTGCGGTGTGCTAAACCAAGAGCATATTTAGATATCTTGAATAGTAATGTGATAATAACATACTAGATTTTTTTGAATCATAGATTGTTTGTGCTTGAGTGCAAAAACATCAACACATTTCTCAGTGTTATGATATTAGACTGCAAGTCCTACCCCCAAGTGGTAAAAGACACAGCATTTAGAAATGACAGGCAGGCAAAGGACCAGGCTCACAGCATTTCTTCAGCAGATCGGGCTGACTGCTGAGGTACAGTTACAGGATGTAGGAGCACGGCTATGATAAGATACTTGGGTGAAGTCACACAAGTCCTTCATGCGCTGAGGTCCAGCTGTCATCAGGATTACTGAAGATAAGATGTACTTTCTTGTGACTATCAACATAGTGATTGGCATGTTGTTTTGGAAACTGCCCTCTTAAGACATCTCAGGCCTGAAAGTGGAGAACTCGTGGAGATCTGTGGGAACTGATGTCCTATCTGCAGCTCTGTTACACTGTACCTGCATGAACAATTAAGGAGGGTCAGGCCTGTTACCTACCATGAAAAAATCGAAAAATTGTCGCTGCCGACAAAGTGAGTTAAAATCAAAATTGTCTTACAGGACAATTAATGTTAATGATACACTGTGTTAATGATACACTGTCACAGCCCATGACCTGCAGCCTGCAAGCTGTTTAAGGTCTCAGGTATGTAACAAGCTATTATAGCAAGCAGAATGCATGTGACAATGTGTGTACATCTGTGTTATTAGGCACATCAAGACGCCTTAGTAAATAATCTGAGCTTCTTAAAAGAGGGATCTCAGGACTGCAAGGTCACTCACCCTGCAGTTTAAATGAACTGTTGCTGTACTGTTCATCCTGTGAACCATACAGACACACACGCACACAGAAAGACTTTTTTCAGTTAGATCAGCTACATATAAATAGAATAAAAAGTATGGCAAGTGTTTGTATGGCAGATGTTCACCTCACTTTTCTATGAATCATTCACAAACAAGATTTCAAAGAGGAAGTTATTGTGGTTACCGTCCTTAAAAATGTAATCTAAAGAAATTCCAAAATACAGATATTCAACACTTAAATTTCTGTCTAGAAAATTTATGTAACTAACCAACAGTCACTAGTATTAGAACTCAATTTCATAATTTTTGCAATAGTGTTCCTGTTTTGCATATCTATGTGTTTTTGTTTTCCAGTGGAAGAGTTATATATGCAATTGATAAGGTCTAATTCTGACTTTTACAAATATGTATATCATTCAGAAATAGATTTTCCCCAAAATTCTTGAATGAAATCCATAGCTAATGTTTGTAAATTAGTGATTTTTTTAGTTACAGTTTAGTTTATATTTTGGAGCTGAAAGGAAAAGCAGCAAAACTGTAATTATTATTTTATTTTATATATCAAATATGGGCTGAAAATAACTCCTTTTGTTTACTCAGGTCTTAGAAGGGGAAATCACCCACACATTAACAACCATACATAATATCTAAAACAGAATATGAACAAAGAGGTATAAAGCTCTATTGTGTTAAAGTTTTAAAAGCAATATCACTTAATGGGTTAGTTATTGTCAGTATAAATAGTTTTATGGCCACAATCATCGGATGTAGGCCTGATTTAACATTTCTAGCTATCACAACATTTGCCAATGATGCAGGATGTCAGGAATAAAATCCATATATAAACAGCCCTGAGGCCTTTAGGCTGGTTTTCATACTATAAATTCAGAAGTTTTGGGGAGTTGTTTTAATGTTTTAGGTCAGTGGGAATATCTTTAGAAATATCTGTTCATTTTTTAGAATTATTATTTTGCTTGCAGTGACTGAGGAATGTACTGTTAGATTTATGATGAGTATTTGATCACTGAAGAATTTGCTTTGTGCACATTTTCTATGCCAGAAGTCACTGTGGTTTCTGAGTTATGTCAGAGAGTTACATTCCTTGAAGATGTTTGATGCCGGCTGCAAGGAAGATGAAACATCCGGAATCACAGATCATTTTAAGTCATGACGTTAGGAAGTAAATTCATTCTTTTAGATTCTGTATACACAGTACAGCACTGAAAGACCACTACCAACACTGTAATTTGCAAGTTACTTAATTCAATTGGATCATCTCTAGTCAATGAGGAAGAGTCATTCAAACCATTTATAGCTTTCCAAAAACAGAAAAAGGAATTTAATGACTCAGGAATGTGATTCCTATTACAGTTTTCAAAGTAAAATGTGTTGGAAAGACACACTTTATGGATAATGACAAACTGACCTTGCTAGAGGCCAAAACTGAAAGAAAAAAGAATGAAGCATTTGGATTAATTGCTGCATGTTTTAGCTAGTAATATCCACTCCCTGAAGTTCTGGATACTCAAAACAGCCACAGGATATTACATTGACCTGGAACTGTGTGTAAAGTCACTGGAGAGGGGAGGTTGGTTCCTGTTTTTTGAAAGGAAATGGATAGGTAGGACTACCTAGACTCACCATGTGTTACACATTTAAACTGTTGCCTTTAGAAGATGTCCCTCATATTCTGTAAACATTTACTGTATTAACTTATCTAAACCTTACAAAGGTACATTTCAGTTAAGCACACTGCTTGACTTTTATCATGGAGCCATATTTACAAGTAATACTGATGTACTTTCTGCTGCATTAGGAAGGTAGTGTCTGAATGCTGTGTCTGAATGCTGTGTAAGGAGACCAACATATAGAGTTTCACATCATGCAGTAAAATCTGTCCTTTATCTACCTTTAAATATGACATTAAAGATAAGTTTGTGTTTTGTCTACACAGAACAGAATTTCACTAGCTTCTTCTATCTGGAGTCAAGCACACTATCATCTTCTGCAGACGAATTGGTTTTATAAGACTGCAAAGATATTCAGGTCAGATTTAAAAAATGTGTGATGGTGCCACAGTAATCCTCATAAGCAGTCTTCCTCACCTAATATTGCATATGTGCATATGTTCATGCATTGGTCACGTCAGTAATTGACCGTTGACAAACTCACAAAATTCTGAACAGCCACAACCACTGCAGCCACAAACGTTTCATATATTCTTACATTCAGCATTTTCAGGCTAAAATTTTGTGATGGATCTTTCACTGTTCGCTATGTTGTGTGAAAGGCTATGCTGCCTGGCAAAGGGGTGACACTTTGTGACCCATATTTCACAATGAGAACTTTATCAGTAAAATCTGTTTACTCTGAACCCTTCTTGTGTGGCAGACAACCTCTGAAGTTTGCACGTGGCTGCAGTATTATGTAGGTTAGAAGGAAAGTTCAATCTCATCAGCATTCAGACAGCAGTCAGACTGTTGCAGGCATGTGTTGGAGCAGTTCAGCAACAGCCTCCAGCAAGTGTTCTGCCTGTATTTTATATATATGCTGTATGACCTGTATATACTGTATACTGTACATGTCTTTTACATATAATTATGGCAACAAGTTATTCAGCTATCACCTTTGTAGACTTTTTTATAATGCTATTAGAAGCTATACTGCACACTGAGCTTTTCACACTGAGACACAGAATTCCTTCGTTTTTTTTTACAGAGTTAGCTGTGATTGAAGGCTACAAGGAGGCCCTGTTAGTTTTAGAAATGTCAGAGATAGAGAATTCCAAAAAATTAAATTAAAACTTTTGATTGGAGGAGGAGAAGATAAAAACTCCAAGTTTGAAGGTTTGGTATTGGTTTGCACTCTCCCAGTAAGAAACTAGTAGAGGTTCAGAAAGAATCTAAAATTTTAACTCCCAGATCCATCACTGAAGAAATACTTGTGTGGTGCTACCTGCACAGGAGATAATGCTTTGACTTGTTGCTGGATTTGAAAACAAATTCTTTCAGTATAGAGATGTGAAGTAAAGAAAAACAAGCTGGGTGAGCATCTGGTAAACTCTTGGACATCATCTGCAGCCTAATCCTCTCTCTCTAATCATCTAACACTATCTCACTCTAACGAACAGGACACAGATCTACAGTTTTCAAGGCACACAACAAATTTGCAAGTATCTCTTGCATACAACAGTGTCAAACCTCCTAAAGAATGATGCTAAAGGAAAGAATAGAACAAGTAAAAAAAGGGGGAATACTTTCTTCAAGACTAGTGGGTCTTAATACCATCTTGCGTATTTCTTTAATGAAGGTGCTTGCCTAGACCAGGAATGGTCTAGGCACCACATGGTGGTGGCACTGGCAGTGTGCTCTGCAGACTTACTTGGTATGAAAAGGGAGCTGCAGGAATCCTGCTGCCTAGCTGAGCTGGTTCTTTTTTTTTTTTTTTTTTTTTTTTTTTTTTTGAGGAGCATCATCTGAACTTTGGAGTTTTATTCCCAAGTCTGCCTGAAGCAATCACAGAGTGTTGTAACTGAACATCCATTGAGCATTATGTAGACAAATCATTGGTTTGTTTCAAGAGACGTAGAAATAACAAAATTTGATTTCCTATCAGTTTGTGTCTTGCCATCCTTCCACCCCCTCGGCAACAATATTCCTAGTTTCTACCTCTGTTTTCCTTAGGGTCTCATCTTCATCTATACTGAACTGGCTTTGTCTGAAAGAAATGGACAAGCAATTCAATTTTCAATTCTTTGTGGTCAGTGACTACACAGAGGAAAATAAACAGCTTTGTTACAAAAGTCTTGTGCTGGCTTCAGCCAAATGGATGCTGAGGGAGAGTTGTCACACAGCTACACAGCTGCAAGTAAAACTTAAATAATCTTATGTCAGGGTCAAAGAAGGTGGTCATGGTTTTGAGCCGTCAAGTTTCCTGTTCAAGTGCAATGGAAAGAAGAATAAAATATGTTCTCTATTTTTTTTTCCTACTTGTTAATGTTCTATCTCAGACTTTATGTATCTTCCAGTAGCAGGAAAAAAAATAGTGGATTTGTTCAGTTACCTGCAAACTTATTGTTCAATCCAAAATCATCACTAATTAAAAGTTAACCTGTATCTGAATACAATATCATCAGTTTGAAGTAAAGTCTTTTCATTATTGCATTTGTTAGGAAATTATTCAATTTGCATTTGTCTTCTGCACTTAAGCAAAACCTGTGTTCTGAGAGTAGGCTCAGAGAAGTTGCCACAATTATGCTGCAAGACTTCTAAGTTTTGATCTGAGACCATACAGGGGCATCTGTATGATGTTTAAGAAGTCAATATTAACATTATAAATTACTTAATGAGATTATTTCAGGTTGTTAATCAAGCAAAAGGTTTTATTAGCTTTATCTGAAGATTGGAAATGGCAAAGTTGCAGTTATGAGAAATAACTGATAATAGGCATATTCAAAAAGTTATTATTTTTAAATTATATTCTTAAATATAGCTTAGAATAGATAACACTATATGTAACTCACATGTTAGAAAGGCAATCCAATAAAAAGAAATGCATTAAATAAATTATGAAGAGATGTTTATATATGTCCACATTTAGTGAAATCAGAGCGACCTCGACAGACTGGAGACCTGGGTGGTGAGAAATCTTATAAAACTCAACAAGCACAAGTGCAGGGTCCTGTACTTAGCGAGGAATAACCCTAGGCGCTAGTAGAGGCTGAGGACTGACCTTATGGAGAGCAGCCCCGCAGAGAGGGACCTGGGCGTCATGGTGGACGACAAGTTGACCATGAGGCAGCAGTGTGCCCTCGTGGCCAAGAAGGCCAATGGGATCCTGGGGTGCATTAAGCAGAGCGTCTCCAGCAGGTCGAGGGAGGTGATTCTGCCCCTCTACTTAGCCCTGGTGAGGCCGCACCTCGAGTACTGTGTGCAGTTCTGGGCTCCCCAGTGCAGGAGGGAGGTGGAGCTGCTAGAGAGAGTCCAGCGCAGGGCCACAAAGATGATTAGAGGCCTGGAACATCTGCCCTATGAGCAAAGGCTGAGAGAGCTGGGCCTGTTCAGCCTGGAGAAGAGGAGACTGAGAGGGGACCTCATCAGTGTCTATAAGTACCTCAAGGGAGGGAGTGAGGAGGATGGGACTAGCCTCTTTTCAGTGGTGGCCCACGACAGGACTAGAGGAAAGAGCCACAAACTGAAGCATCAAAAGTTCCACAGGAACTTAAGGAAAAATTTCTTTCCTGTGAGAGTGACAGAGCCCTGGAACAGGCTGCCCAGAGAGGATGTGGAGTCTGCTTCTCTGGAGATCTTCAAAACCCACTTGGATGCCACCCTGTGCCCCATGCCCTAATGGTCCCTTTCAGGGGGGTTCGACTAGATCATATCTAGAGGTCCCTTCCAACCTTAAGTATTCTATGATTCCGTATTTCTCCTGTGGTCTGTTTAGTGACATGCAGTTCTTTAAACAGCACTAGATGGTGCTACAGAGCTTTTTTTTTTCCCTCTGGTGACAGACTAAATAGTCTTCCCCTTTTATTTTGATGGTTGGTGAATCTGAACTTTTTTCCAGCCTGCACTCCAGTAGTCCCATTTTTTTTAATCACTGAACCATGTCAACCTTTCATCACTTTCCTCACATTAGTTAATTAAGCATTTTTTTTTTGTGAATGCAAGCAGAGTGGTTTCTTTTCTGTTACATGGTTTTACTGAAAGAAAAAAAAAAAGAGAAAAGCTATTGCTTTTGTGGAGAATTTACCCACAAGACTCTTAAGTGCGATATGGAAGGGGAGTTGGCAAACAAAGTACAAACTGTGAATATCAATTTATGTCATTCCAGTCTTCAGAAAGGGCAAGAGGGAGTACCTGGGAAACTAGAGGCTGGTCAGGATCACCTCCGTCCCTGGAAAAGTGATTGAGCTGCTCATCCTAGAGACCATCTCTAGACCTGTGAAGATAAAGTGATCAGGACTAGCCAGCATGGATTCACCAAGGAGAAGTTTGATAAATCTCATAGCCTTCTACAATGAGATGATGGGATGGATGGATGGATGGATGGATGGATGAGGGAGAGCCTTTGATTTTGTTTACCTTGACTTCAGCAAGGCTTTCGACACAGTCTCCCATAGCATCATCATAGGGAAGCTCAGGAAGTGTGGGTTAGATGAGTGGAATGTGAACCACTGGTGGTGAGGGTGGTGATAAGCAGGGCTGAATCTAGTTGGAGGCCCGTGGCCAGGGCTGTCCCCCAGGGGTCAGTACTGGGCCCAGTGCTGTTCAAAATGCTCATCAATGGCTTGGACGAGGGCACAGAGTGCACCCTAAGCAAGTTGGCTGACGACACCGAACTGGGTGGCGTGACCGACACTCCAGAGCGCTGTGCTGCCATCCAGAGAGACCTGTACAGGATGGAGAGTCGGGCAGAGAGGAACATTATGAGGTTCACTAAGGACAAGTGTGGGATCCTGCACCTGAATAACTGCAGGCATCAGCACAGATTAGGAGCTGACCTGCTGGAAAGCAGCTCCATGGAGTTTGGGAGTCCTGGTTGACACCAAGTTCCCCATGAGGCAGCAATGTGCCCTCATGGCCAAGAAGGCCAATGGGATCTTGGCCTGCATCAGGAGGAGCGTTGCCAGCAGGTCACGGGAGTGGATCCTGCCCCTCTGCTCAGCTTTGGTGAGGCCACACCTGGACTATTGGGTACAGTTTTGGGCTCTCCATATGGATGGATGGAACTTCTAGAGAGGGTCCAGTGTTTTGCAACAAAGATGATTAAAGGACTCAAACATCTATCTAGCCAAATGAGCTGGGTCTGTTCAGCATGCAGAAGAGGAGACCGAGAGGGGATCTTCTCAATATGTACAAGTATCTGAGACGAGAATGTAGGAAGAATGGGGCCAAGCTCTTTTCAGTGGTATTCAGCAACAGAACAAAGGGTAATGGGTACAAATTGAAACCCAGGCAGTTCCATCTCCATGTAAGGAAGAACTTCTTTCCTGTGAGGATGACGGAGCCCTAGAACAGGCTGCCCAGAGAGGCTGTGGGGTCTTCTTCTCTGGAGGTCTTGCAAACTCACCTGGATGCCACCCTGTGCCCCATGCTCTAGGGGTCCCTGCTGGAGCAGGGGGATGTGGACTAGATGATCTCAAGAGGTCCCTTCCAACATCAACCATTCTGAGATTCTTTGATTTATTATGGTAAGTATGTTATGTATAAGTTGATGCTGGAGAGTTTTCCCATTTGGATACTGCTTTATGGCTTAATAGTAAATAAAGAAAAATGCAATCTAAGGCTTCTTCAAACAGAAATGTTTCTTTTATTCCTCTTTTTGGTGGCATGTATGAAATGTATGTATGAAATATATGAAATGTAGTACAATTATTCTTACATAGTTCTTCGAAGCACAGGTCCCATAGCATACTTGCAATAAATCTTATTCAGAATGGTAGATTTTATTATTAATACTTTTATATAGTTCTTCTGCATGAGTTGTTCTTCTGCATGACAATGCAGAAGAATGTGTGATACATCTATAATTGCTGGCCTGCCCTGAATAGATTGAAATAATTTGCTTGCAAAGTGACACATGACTGATAGAGGAAAGATGAAGCAATATATTCAGTCATAGACTCTAGTTTAGTAAGCATGTGCTTTAAGAGCCTTTATGGCTCTCCACTGGCTTAATAGGTACTTAAATACTTTAATATTTCTAGTGGTTTCTTTTGAACAAATGGAGATTTTTAATCACATTTTAATAATGAAACATGTTTTTAATGCAGTACTAAACAAGGCTATAATACTAATTCTTAAATGTTTATTTAATCATTGACATTTTTTCTTAGCAAATGGCTACTCCATATCACTTCATTTATAGTAATGAGAACATTATTTTTTCAGTGTATGAGATCGTGGTTTGCTTGCCCTGTGAGCAGTGTTGGCTGTTCTCGCTCTTTCTTCTCAAAAAGGAGACCGAAAGGCAACAAGAATGATTACATCTGCAGGCCACTGATTAGATCTCAGTTAACCTGAGGTTAATCTGTATGAACAAGATGTGGAAAGCTAGCAAACATAATCTAAAGTGGACTGCAAATGTGCAAGCACATGTTAGCTTGGTGAGTATTCTGCTAGCAAGCTTCAAGCCTGATCAGCTGGAGACAAGAAACAAGACAAGACCATGTGCATTGTTTGTGTTTATGTGAGTGAATTTGGTTGGTGCTTAGGTGGCAGCCACTACAGGCACTGATTTCTGTCTGTCAATCTACGTTTTTGTATTTTGGTCAGTCTGTGTATGTGTTCTTGCGCCTTTGGACTTCCCACTCAGCCTTGTTACCAGCAGGACCAGTGACCTGGGAAGGGCAAAGCCTGGTATCTGGAGGATCTGGTAGCAAGGAATCCCTCTGGCCTGAGAAGTCCAGAGATCACACTGCTCTTTGGTGTCAGATTGGACTATGATACCAAAGTGATTAAATAGGCCTAGTCTATTTATGGATTAGAATTCAGGATTGATTATCATGGAAAAAAAAAAGGAGAAATATGATAAAAGTCTATTAAACCGTGTGCATCCTGGATAATGTGGGCAAGGATCTTCTGTTCACCATATCTTCCGATCTAATACCTAGAGAGTAGGAAGAGAAACCAGCTTTTGGTAGATATAGAGCAAATAGGACGAGTCAGTTTATAAGGTGCAATTGAATGTAAGATGCTTTCACTTACATGAATGATAATCTTTACATGGTGTCAAGGCAAGGTATCATGGAAAAGATTTACTAGCCCTGAGAGTTACTAAATTTATGGAACACGCCTTTTGCTGAGAAAGTCCTTGAACCACAAGCTACTGGAGAAGAGAAAGAGATGCAGAGAAAGCAAAACACATGCTTGTTATTTCCTGTAGTTCTCCTAAAAAGTGTGTGTCTGGAAGATTGAAGACAGGATCCTAGGCCAGAGAGATTCCCAGTCCAACTGTGGCCACTCTCAATTCAGATTACACGGATTTCAAAGATGAAATCAGAATCAAAATTACATTGATCACAAGTAATTCTGGTTGTTATTTGTCGTTGCTTGTGGGATTTGGTTTTCTTTCAAGACAGATCTGAACAGTAGTGTGACTACCATCACAGCAGTCTAAGAACATAATCAAGGCAAGATGTAAAAAAAAGGCAGTAACTTTATTAGGCCAGGCTTAGAAAAGACAACAAGTTTAGGTGCAAAGGTCTGTAGTCCAAAGAAGAGTTTGGTCCTGTTTTTTTCCAGTAACAGTAGATCTGTGAAATGGCAGTACTGATACAAGTGGTTGACTCTGCCATTACACTGTATAGAAAAGATTTGCCTTCATGAAATCTGAGGCTAGCATAACTAGCTGGCAGACACTTCTCCATGGCTTTCAAATGTGTCCAGGTGGCCTTGCTATGTCTTAAGGCTGCTGCAGGGACAACCATGAGGGTATTTTCTGAAGCAAAAACATCTCAGAAACTTCTAAAACTCATTTCAAACTCAGAATTAGCTGGGGAAGCAAAAACACAACACAAATAGAAAATCTAAATAATGTCAGCTATTTCATTTATATTTCTGGGATGTCAGAATTAGATGGAAATGTGTACACACATTTTAATATAGCTTCAGATACTTACTTCCCATATTCAGCCAGTTGCTCCTTTAACACAGTAGAAGGCAGAGGGAGAATTCCCCTTGTATCTAAACAAGACTCCATCCAGAATATCAACTAAATCACAGGATCACAGAACGGTTAAGGTAGGAAGAGATCTCCAAAGATCATCCAGTCCAATCCCTCTACTCAACAGGGATACCTAGATCATGGGGCACAGGGTGGAGCTTTCTCATGTCTTTTGAAATTAGTGCACTTGTGATCATTCCCCTCCTCTTTCCCTATTGATAAATCTCATTGCACTGGATTCACTGAATCGCTGATGCAGACACCTCTTTTTTAGGAACCTGATTTATTATTTTTTTCAATCAAATAGATCAGCCAGTATCCATAATTCCTTGAAGAGCAGACATATTTTTGCATAAAATAATAACGCCCAAAATCAAAATCACTGTCACTGTCTATGAAGTCCATTCAGGATGAGTAATACATAGACTGTGAACAGCATAGAGCATTAAATGAGGCCTAAACCTAGTCCTTCATCCATGGAAGGTCCTTTCATGGCTTCTTTCATGGAGTATCCAAAGTAAGATCCAATGATCCTACTTTAATCCTTCTACTCAGACTTCATATTTCAAAGACCACTTCTGTGTACTTTGATCTTTTCCATCCATAAACCCTGTTGAAAGAGTAGCTAAAACTGTAATTGATGCTTATTAGAATAAGAAAAGAGAACTTTGCTAACTCAAAAATTCCAAATTAATTCTTATTAGATGGATTTTTCAAAAATTGATCTTCAATTTAATACCTCCATTAGACACCTGAGAGCTAATTGAAAGGCACAAAGGCAAAAATATTCTTTTGCTTTTCATTCTTTTAGCTAGAAAATAATCCAAGTTTGTCAGACTTGTATACATGAGAGATGTATAAGTCATTAGAAAAATTAAGTGAACAGATTTAGTCCCAGGTATTATTCAGTTTCAGCAGCTTCCACTGAAGGTTAATGGAGTTGCAAGTGCCTCTCAGGATTTCTTTCTGTGTTTACACAAGAAAAACAGATATGTCATTGCTCAGCAAAATCTGGAGAAAAAAAAAAAAAGGAAAAAAACAGGAGCTAAAAGAAGTGACTCTTCCTATGCTTTCTTGTGTCATGTGACACTCTTGACCTTGTGAGTTTTCAGTCTTGTGATCCCTTTTTCCTAAGTTTAATAACTGCCTTTGAAAGCCTGATTCCTAAAAAATGAACTTCAAAATTATATATCTTTCACTGATACAGCAAAATTAAATGCCTTCACAAAAAAAGTGCTGAGTTGTGTTGAAAATTTCACTGTAACTATCTGAAAAAGAGCTTCCAGATGTGATCTGAAAATCTGAATTGGGAAGATGAAAATGAGGTTTAATCAATATAAGAGCATGAAGGATCCAGAAACAAAGAATTTTACATCAAGAACAGAGCATTACGAACATTATCATTTCATTATGAAAGAAAGTAGAGTGAAGCCACATTGGATTTTGGTATTTCAACTTGTAAATGACAAATAGAATACATTATTAATGGCAGTGGTAATGAAAATTACTCCTGGAAGGATTCAACCTGTTTTCTGAAGGTTATCTGTCATTAAAACTGTAAGAACATCAGAGCAGGACTTAGCGTCTATCCATTAACAAAATGCCTATATGATGCTAACATACAGCAAATAAAATTTTAAAAAGTAAGGAAAAATAGACTCAGCTGTTTTGTGATTTCCTTTCAGTGTTTCCCACAAGAAGTAGCTGGAGCTGTTCTGCTGGCGTTCGGAAAACAGCCTTTACACAGCTGATAGTTATTCATTTTGTTAACACCTGACATCTCTGAACAGGGTGCACTGCTTAGACATCAAGACACCTTTGGTTGTATCTGCACAGCCTGATTTGCAAGGACACCTTAGTCAGCATAAAATATTTGGCTCTATTTACCTGTAAAATAAGGGTTTAGAGACTTATCAGCAAAATGAGATTGTTAGAGATGTCACAAGTATGAAAGTCATGAGTGCTTGCTGATTTTAACAGAGTAGGTAAAAGCATTAATAAATACATTGTGATTTTGTTTTTGCTTCTTCAATGCCTGCAGGCAGACTCTGCTGAGGAGAAATTTAGACCTGAAATTTGAACAGTTAAGGGAAAATCCGGCAGCCAATAAGACAGAGAACTATTATTCAAGGATAATATTCAAATTTCTACTGATTTACTGAGAAATTCCTCATTACTGACCCCCACCAAAAATCCCTATTACTGCTTAGGACAGTGTTACAGGGATATGTGCACAGCAAAGATGGAGAGGATTTAAATAGATGAGTATGACTTTTTTACCCAATGAAATGACTTCCTATTTATAGCCTCAAGGCTGCTTTTTAAAACATGCCAATTTTTTTTAGCAACTTATATCCTGTTTTGGATGGAAGAAGTATCATATTTATCCTCTGTTACTGCCTCTTTTAATAATACTTGCTTTGTTCTTGGATTTTGCCATGTTTTCTTGCAGAAACGATGGGATCCTACTGATTCTTCTCCATTATCTTTTTTGCTGTTAGATCTTTCTGCAAATACTGATTTTTTTTTTTCAGCTGAAAACCATTTGGCCCCTAGCTATGATATCTTGTCTCATACTTACTTTAGTAAGTTAAAAATTAAAAGCCCTTGGCTAAGGTTGGTTGTTTAAAACAGCCAAATTGCTCAAGGAAGGTCTGTGCCTTCTGCTGCTGAGTTTCAGCCCTACTGATCTGCTCCTCTGCAGCACTGCAAGAAGTTGCAGAGTCATGCCACATAAGTCATCAGATGCTGCTCTGAGATGGCATTTCAAGGAGGAAGTTTAACAAATTTTGCTTTAAAAAAAAGAGAGAAGTGAATAAGCCGTGAAAGCGATTAACCAGTCTGCACAACATGAGATAAGATCTGTTAGTATCATTGCGGTTGTGTCAACAAAGCCTAGATATGCAGAAGTTGTACTCTCTTGGCAACGTTTTGATCTTGACAATCATATATATCTAGGGAGAAAAATCCATTTGATTTTGTATGGGAGTCAAATCAGCCGTTTTTCCTCTCACAGTTTTCCAAATATCTGCTTAAAGCTCAGACAGTTCTTGCTTTCCTAACATACTATGATACTGTCCAGTGAAGAGCAAATGAAAGTTGGCATTTAGTTTTTGTTATCAGGCGTTTACATGTGACTGTGAATACATTGGCTGTGTTCAGGCCCAAAGCTCGTGCAAAATGAGTTGTTGACAGGTCTGCGCCCAGCCATGCCCCTGCTGAGTGACTGGTTTTCCTGGATGGACTTTGCACCTGTGTTGTGGCTCACCTTGTCCCTAGTCTGGTCATGATCAGTCCTCCTGGATGAACCCTGCACCCGACCCATTGCCTCGGCTTGACTGGAGCAGAAGAGAAAAACCATCACCAAGCCCTAGACTGCACCCCATGGCAAAGGGCACTGCCCCAGGCATCCTCCGTGCACCGCTTGTGCCCTGTCATGGGGTGGCTCTGCTCTCAACTCCCTCATGCTTGTTTTGTTCTGCAAAGACAGCATAGCTACTCGTTGGGGGACAGGGGTGAAAGCTCAAGAGATGCAGCTTTCCTTCCCTTAATGTCCTTGAGTCTGCTTTTATCAAGGTACTCTCTTCTCCATCAGTAAAACAGTACAATAATATTTCTGCTCATTTGGAGAACACTTTGAGATTCACAGAGAGAAGATACTGGTTTGATGCTTAACTTGCTTAGAAAAACAGGAAATCAGTTAATTAAACCCCTATCTCAGGAAATTCTGTATCTCTTTGAAGTTAGAACAGATGACAAGTAGCAAAATATGATAAAACATGCATATCTTGGCCCTTTCTGTAGTGACTCAGAGCTAGGATAGGAAGTTGGATCAAAACAAGTCTTCTGATCCGTCTGAGAGCAGCTGGGTCTTCAGTGCTGTCACTACTACTTCTTTTCCAGGAATATAATCAATAATTTTGCTGCAACTTCTAGAAGCAGCTATTTGCCAAAGTTTGGATCAGAGTGGAACTATGACCCAGAAATATATAGAGCTACTTTATGTCAGTAAATAAGTACTTTCCTGCATTCAGGTGTATTTTAGGTAGTACTGTCTGAAGTACTTCAGTGCGTTCTTGCAGCACGGACACTTCTCGATGCTGCATTGTGGAGGGGACAAGCACAACCTTGTCCTGTTGCTCTAACCTTCTGAAAGCAGAGGAGGAACATCTGTTTTTGTGAATGTAAGCAAATTTTTAAAGGGCACTATATCCTGTTAAAACAATAATGTGGAGAAATTTAGTGAAAAAAATAAAGAATTAGGCTGAAAATTACATCTCTAATCTCCAATGCCTTTCAATTTTGTTTCTCTCACTTCCTTGTGGCTTCTTTTGATTTAATCAACCATTTAAAATGCTGTAAGGAAGTGCCTAGTTGCGAGGGAGGATTTAAACCTATTCTTATCAAACACTGTATGATATTCCCTATATATGGTTGCCATGCAGTGGTTAGCATGGTTTGTTTCAGATGATTTGTAGACACAAAACCCAGTTTTGTTGTACAAAAACCATGCAGTCTTACGCCTGTAACCTGCAGACGTACACGTAGCCACCAGCGCACGCAGAGTCAGAGCAGCAGATATGACAACTACCAACGTTTCCTCTTTAGTGCTTCCTTTATTAGGCATTACAAAAGAAGAGGCTTGCATAGAACAAGCCTGAATACTTACTTGCCTGTGAGATGAATGGCTTGCAGCAGTTGCCACCTATTACAACATAAATAGTTTACTGTCTTCCGTGTTACTGTGAGGCTTAGGTTTTCTCTAAAGCAGCAGCAGGCTCTTTATCAGAGCATTTATGACATAGCAAGATTGAAATTGCTTCTCATGACAATCACAGTTTTGGTATATATCAAAGCAGTGCACACGTATTTGTTCTCTTGAGAAATCCCCCAGCTGAACACATGGCTAACCAGACGTCAAAACTTTTTTGTTTAAACAGCCCTGTTATTCTATATGCTGAAGCAGAGCCTCTGAGCGGCAGCTCTGGGGTGGATGGCTATAGCTTATTGGTTTTGTTTAGCAAACATTTAGAGTCTCCTAAGGTGCCTTCACTTTTTGTTGTTATTTTTCTCTGTTGCCAACCGTGAAGAGAAATTAATGCAGGCAGTACGGAATGAGGAACATTCTCCAAAGTGCAACTCAAGGAAAGCTGATGTCCTCACCAGCCTAGATCTCAGCATACACCCTTGAGGTGATGCAATAGTAAAAATGGTATTTATGATCATTGGATTTTTAAAAATGGTCTGTCAAGTGCACAGTAAGATTGGAGTGCAAAATCAGAGAAGGCTTCTTGTGTTAACAAAACCCTCATTACAAGAAATCCATGTTATTTAAGCCCTTCATAAACGCATTGAGCTCCAGCTATAAACAAGTTTGTGTTTTACTCTACCATCCTTTCTATCCCGGTGTATTATTCCTCCTTGACAACCTTAATGCAATATTTTCATGAAGTGATCTCTCTCTGCCATTACTTTGCTAGATTAAATGAAATGCAAACTTCTGATTTTCTCCTCTACATACTCTCTCTTTTCCACATCATCCTGGTAGCCCTTGTCTACTGCTGTCCTTTTTTGAATCCAGCTTTCCTGACATAAACCATTTTAACTGCTCACTGGGTGTCCGGACAGCATGGTAATTTGTCTAACGAAAGTCCAAGAGCTGTAATAAAGGGCAATCATAAAAACAGTAGCAGCGCAGGTTTAGAACCAGGAAGATTAATTCTCTCTTTGAAGTAGCAGGAGCAGAAGTCATACAAGTTGCTCCCAAGGGGAGATAAGTTATGTGAGAAACTATGCTGTTACAATCAAGAGAATACCTCAAGGAGATTAATTAAAGATACCCTTTGGTTACCCCTAACTTATGTTAAGTCTCGGCACAGAAAAGACACATGGACAGAGGAACAGTCAAATATGGTGCTGAAACTTTTATCAAATGTTTTTGAGGAGAAGTTGGACCCGCCGTCTTTGGAGTCGAAGTGTGGGTCAGACTCCTTTCACTGGTGCTATGGTGAGGACCAATGCTTTGCTCACTGAAGAAGTCATTACTCTTCTGGTTCCCTAGCTATATGGTGGAAAACTCTTTTGTAATTTGATCTTCATGTTTTTCATACAGTCTAACCATCTTGTGGATCTGTTTAAGGACAAGTTTATTGATGTTCAGCTATATTTCATTGTTCCTTGTAGGTTCTTTGTTTATTCCCAGTGCTCTGTCAGAGAGTTACCAGTGAGTCCTTGACATACGAATGTCTTGAAAACCTTCAACTGCAGAAAATCCGTGTCCTTCTCTGCATGGTAATGTGAGCCCACCAGTCTAGTTAACTTTAATAACCAGTTCCCTTAATTCCCCGTAGTTTGCCCTTTTGATTCAAGAACTTTGTCATGTCTGCACATTAGCAGGTCTACCACAGGGCAACATCAGTAATTAGATCCCCGTTCTTCAGAGATGTAGTCAGTCAACTGGAGGCACCAAGAATGTTAAATTGTCCCAGTTCACAGTTTGGCTTTTTTTTTTTCCTCACATTTAGGCATGAGATATGGTAGTAAAGTCAGCTTTGTGGAAGGCTTGTGAAAACTTGGCCTACCCGTCCTCTTCCCACTGGAGGAGAGCTGGGGCTGTTATCTCCTGGTCTCTTCCACTGTAATTGTCGTACATATTCAGTTTTGGAAAACTGAAGATCTTTCTAGTTAGAAGTTCAAGACTTGCTATGCAGAACCTGGATAACTCTTCACAGCCTGTAACATAGCTTCAAACCACTGATACAGTGGTGCCTTCTGGCCTTAAACTATGTTAAATCTTTGTCAATAACAGAACATATGTATAGGTACACATAGTTTCTTTTCCATTCTTTTCATTTTCATTCAGCTTCATGAAATTTGCACATTCACGTAAACAAGCTCCCCCTGTGGGAATTCTCCACCACAAAGTTTGATTCAACCAGTGTTACCCCTGTCTTGAGCACCTAAATAGTCCAGAAACATGCTCTGTGTCTGCCACACTTCTCAAAAAGTTGTGACTTGCTTTCCAAGGCAGCAAATGAGTTATTTCCAAAACAGAGCTGTAAATTCCTCAAGTCTGCTATATCTATCATTTTCTCAAACATCTCAGTGAAGGTATATGCTATGTGGTTTTCATTTCACCTCAAAACTCTTTGGGGCAGGAATGATATTCATGCTAAATATATACAAATTCAAAGTGACTATTTTTTTCTCAGCAAATCTACATATGCCTGCCTGCCCCATTATTTTTTCTTTTTTTTCAGCAGTCTGAGACTGCTCCCAAGGCTACAGTTGCAATATTTGGGGGATGTACAGGAGCATTCCTCAGCATTTCATGGTTTCTCACACAAACCAATATTTTTTTTTTTTTTTTCAGCTCAGAATGTTTCATCTGACTTTAGCAGTTCTCACAACAACTCTGGGTCTCTCTTGTAACAACATTTGTTGACCTTCTTCTCTTCCCTTTTCCCATCTAAAGCTTCTCCTTTCTTACTAACATTTTGAAGTCTATACGTTCTTCACCAGTGTCTGGTCTCTTTACCCTGCTAGATTCTATTCACTGCTCCATGAAGCCTAGCTGGAAATTATGTCTGCATTTTTCAGTTTAGCATTTTGGTATATCTGTTGCCAAACTAGAGCATAGTTAGGAGTGACTAGTCTGCTTTAAGTCTGAGAAATTCTGTTTGTAATCTTACTTGAAAAATATACAATCATCAAATAGCACAGCTGTCTCCTTACTAGAAACACATCTACTGCATTTAGAAATCTCAGTTGCTTACAAAATAGATTCCCCAAGACGTCACAGGAAGCTCTGTGTTCATCATCTGAGATTCATATAATTGTCTTAACCCTGTGTTAAGAAACACATGCGTGTAAGGAATGCATTTAAATTTACTCTTCACTTTGTTAAATTTCTGTTGAAAATGTTTTGCTTTATTTGCCTATGCAATGTTGTTCAGAACACAGACTTCGCGTGAAAGATGTTTCACTTCTCACTTGGAAAAGCCCGTTAAGGAATGTGGGTTGTGAGTAAACAAACCTCATCTGGAGAAGGCGGTAAACATAAAACCTGAAGTAATATCTAGCAAAAGACATCTGAACTCTGTTAGTACTTCTTTCAATAAGCTTTAAATTGTTTTTGCACAGCACATCAACATCTATCAGGTACTTTTTTGCCACCAAGCTACTCAATGGAGTGAAATATTACAGTGAGAGGTCTATAGCTACATAGTACTTCACGACACATTTGGAAATATATTGAGGCAAGTCAGCATGTCAGATGGGATACGAGATGGGAATCATTATTATTGGGCTATTATTTCAAAACATTATTTCACCAGGCCAGGCTGTCTAAATAACTAATTACAAAATATAGGGGAACCAGCTTGAACTGCATCCTCCGGCAGCTTGAACTGCATTCACGGCATCCTCCTGGGCAAGCTCCAGAAGAGTGGGTTAGATGAGTGGACAGTGAGGTGCATTAGGAACTGGCTAAATGACAGGGCCCAGAGAGTAGTAATCAGCGGTGCCGAGTCCAGCTGGAGGCCTGTGGATAGTGGTGTCCCCCAGGGGTCAGTCCTTGGTCCGGTCCTGTTCAATTTATTCATTAACGACATAGATGAAGGGATGGAGTGCTCCCTCAGCAAGTTTGCTGATGATACTAAGCTGGGAGGAATAGCTGACAGCCCTGAGGGCTGYGCTGCCATCCAGAGGGACCTGGACAGACTGGACAGCTGGGCGGCGAGTAACCTCACGAAGCTCAACAAGGGCAAGTGTAGGGTCCTGCACCTGGGGAGGAATAACCCTAGACATGCCTACAGGCTGGGGACCGACCTCCTGGAGAGCAGCCCCGCAGAGAGGGACCTGGGTGTCATGGTGGACGACAAGTTGACCATGAGGCAGCAGTGTGCCCTCATGGCCAAGAAGGCCAATGGGATCCTGGGGTGCCTTAAGCAGAGCGTCTCCAGCAGGTCGAGGGAGGTGATTCTGCCCCTCTACTCAGCCCTGGTGAGGCCGCACCTCGAGTACTGTGTGCAGTTCTGGGCTCCCCAGTGCAGGAGGGATGTGGAGCTGCTAGAGAGAGTCCAGCGCAGGGCCACAAAGATGATTAGGGGCCTGGAACATCTGCCCTATGAGCAAAGGCTGAGAGAGCTGGGCCTCTTCAGCCTGGAGAAGAGAAGACTGAGAGGGGATCTGATCAATGTATATAAATATCTCAAGAAAGGGAGTGAGGAGGAGGGGGCTGGCCTCTTCTCAGTGGTGGCTAGTGATAGAACTAGGGGAAACGGCCAAAAATTGAGGCACCAAAAGTTCCACAGGAACTTGAGGAAGAATTTCTTAACGGTGAGGGTGACAGAGCCCTGGAACAGGCTGCCCAGAGAGGTGGTGGAGTCTCCTTCTCTGGAGATCTTCAAAACCCGCCTGGACATCACCCTGTGCCACATGCTCTAGGGGACCCTGCGTGTGCAGGGGGGTTGGACTAGATGACCTCTACAGGTCCCTTCCAACCCTAGCCATTCTATGATTCTATGATTCTATGAACTACTAATTTACAATCAAAAAGCACTTGAGTTCAGAAGGGACCTATGGAGGCCCCCTAGTACAACCCCATACCCAGACAAAGAAAGGTCCAGTTCGAAATAGATCTGTTCTTTACAGTAGAGAGGGGTGTGTTGCAAAGCCTTTTTTGCTTTTCTATTTTACAAAAAAACAAAACAAACAAACAAACTAGTAGGCTATTGGTTTTCTGGCAACCGGCATGTTTCTGTCAGCTAAAGTAAGAAAATTTGGGCAGGAAAGAGGTGATTTCACATTTTCTTAAGAAAAAGAATTTTGTTCATTGGCAAACTGAATCTCTGGAACGTATTTTTTCCCATGTGCTAGCCATGATTAGAGACAGCAGATAGTTTTTCTAGTGCACAGCTTTTAATACATGTGCTTCATGTGGCCATTAGAAATCCCTCTTCTTTCTTCAATACCTTTTTATAGTATGCTAATGTGTTTTTGTTTAAGATATTCACATAAATGGGACAAATGTACATAGATAAATAAAGGAAATGCACATTAAGAAGAGAATGGAAGCTTACCGTTCAAGGTATCTACCATGCTAGACTAAGATGCCAATTTGGGAATATAAGATTTAAAGTTCATGTTTATAGACTAATGCTTATATAGCAACCAAAACTTTCGTTATGTTTATCTAATACCAGATGATTCACTGTAAATTTCAAAATTATTCTTAAAAAAGATCTTTCTGCAGGTTCTTTATCAGAAAACTGTTTTGTCAGCTGTTTTACAATATCAGCTTGTGAAAGAGTAGCTGAAGCAGAAAAAGCAGAGACTCATCGTATCACACATACATCGTATGCTTACTCATTTACCGTTAAAAATAACTCATGCATTAAATCAGCTGCACAAGCAGCTGACAAGATAACTTTCACTCACTAAGATGTGAGAATCGTCGCAGTTTCTTTCTTTTTATTGCAACCCTAAATATCTAGCGAGAGTCGGTGAGAATGCAAACATACAAATGGAGATACATTTCTAGATATTTTTATAGGCATCACAGTGAATAGCAATACTGCTCCTCCCTAGCGTGTGAAACAGAAGGGAAAGGACATAGGCTTGAAGTGCAAAGCTGAGCTGCCCTTGACTAGGAATACAAGGTGAAACCATACAGTGTAAAAAGCACAGGAAACAAGGGTGTTTGTTATGCATGGGAAATGAGCAGCAAGCGCAGTTCACACTAGTTGTTTCCTGCTCACCACAACTCAAAAATTACTCAGCAAATTACACTAATGTCAAGAAGACTTTAATAAGAAACAATGATATTCACCATAGTCAAATTTCAGAGGCTGTGTACTCTTTATGTTCTTCCACAGAAATGGAGCAGTATAATTTGAATTACTTCCATTTTACAAATATGTGGGGGAAAAAAAGAAAAAAAGAAAAAAGGCAAAAATGAAGTCTTTACATGAGCACAATATGTTAGATTTTTCACATGGGCTAGGAAGGTGGAAGTGGCTCGTCATTCCCATCTGAGTGCAGACCTGGCATTCTGCTTGAGACCAGCACATGCTACATGTTGGCTTTAGAGTATTGCTAGATGGTACAAGCTTGGCCAGTCCCCAGGCTGCTCTATGCTGCATCTAAATCTAAGCAATGCTTAAGAAAGCGGCCTCTGATTCCGTGGCATCCTGTCCAATTTGCTGTACCAGCAAGGAATCTGGCTGGTTTGGGGTTGATCTCCAGTAAATCCAAATAGCTACATCTGCGTATTGAAGGGTTCAGTATGGAAGTACAGGTAACTGTACAGAAATGCTTATTTTTCTCGTACTCAGCACCAGCCCCGAATTTGTTTGTTTGTTTGTTTATTTGTTTATTTGTCATCTTGGCCAAACAGAAGGAGATATGGTATCTTTCTGATCTTAAAGCACTGTAAGTTCACTTTGGGATGGAATAGTTACACAAGACACTGGAGAATCAGCTCCTGTCTTAGTCCATACCTGGTGGTAAATAGTAAAACTTGACTTTGCTGATGTAATAATCTTTGTTTGTTTTGCAGTGAAACAGACCTCTTATTCAAAGAGGTTATGCCAAAATAATTCCCCTGTGAACATCTGTGTTTTCAATCTCATAACATCCTTCTAAAGAGAAAACAGAGCTCACAAAAGCCACTGCCATTGGCCATTGACACGTCGAATCCTAGCTGAAGTCTTTGGTTCACTGTGTTATGACTATCTAAGATGCCAACTTGTTGCTTCCTGTTTGTAATTTTTTTCAGCTCTACCACTGTAATTCCCTGCACCAAGTGTATTCAGAATTGAATAAGGATTTTTTAGGTATTCCTGTAATGGGAAGAAAAAAAAGATAAGTGCTTGGCACTGAAAAGACTCATCTTTCCCACCAAGAGAAGTTAAAGCACCATAATTGGAACAGAAACCTGGCAGAACTTTACTTTCACTTTTTATTCCAAATGTCTTCTAAAGAAAATACTGTTGAGTAATCAGCTCAAGACGTAAAACTTTTTGTTGTCATGTAGCTAAAAAAACACACTTAATATTTTTTACCTGTCTACTTACCTCCCTAAAGATTTCTCAATATTACCACAAATTAGATTCCTATAGAGGATTTTTATATAGCCTATGCAATGAAATTATCTTTCTGCAACTTTATCTGCTGTTGGAGCAGAGTCTTTTTTGCCTGTCTTTTGATTTAGCTTCCAACTTCTCACTGGCTTTGTGGCACGAAACATATTCCACATGCTGTTTTGCTGGTGAGTACTTGTGTAAATTTCCAGTTTAAAGTGTGGAAAACTTGGACAAGATATACAAGCATGTAATGAGGTCTTCACATGAAAGATACCTGCTTACTGCACAGCTTTTATTCAAAGTCCCACAAGATGCTTCAGCCCAGGCTACATTTCCAAGACTAGATTAGCTAATAAAGGCATTCCTGAACTACCTTGAGCAACAGTATCTCCAAAAGTAAAGTGTGAGAAAGGCAGTCCATCCCTTCACCATGGTAAACCACATTTAATGACAGCATAATTCCCCATAACTTCCAGATACAGTATCTTAAAAGGCACAGCTTTTCAATGCTGTAGTGCCAATAAATCCCCAGGAATTCATTGTTCATTTCAAAGCTAAAGTGCTGCAGATTTCCTCCAAAGTTCTCAAAAATAGAGACAAAAAGTGCAAACTATGGCATGTCACATGAAGAGTTTTCATGGACTCACATTCCTGCCATCTCCTGGTACTCTGACAGTTGACATGCGTGAGGCCTCAATTTGACAGTTATAATTTTCTCCTTAAAAAAAAAAGAGAGAAAAAAGACTATTATTATTTAAAATCTCTACAATAATTTAAAGAAACAAACAAATAAGTAGTCTGTTTTTAACTACCAAGTGATAAACAGTGACAGCCTGATCTTCATTATATGCAAGTTTTTTTCATGCCATGCTGAAGTACGGAGTCCTTTTAAAGTAGTCACTAATTACCTAGACATACTGTTATGATCACTTCAGAGGGAAGAATTATCCATGTTTACCTTCCCTTCATCTTTCTTGTCTCTCATCCAAACTCTGAATTTCCTATTATATCAAAGCTATCACTGATTACCAGCTATACAGATGAAATGCCAAAATTGCAGTCTAGTTACCTGGCATTCTCATGAATGTTTATCAGTAAAACCTGTGTCATTAGAAATATTTACAGAACTGGAACTTCGGTAATTAGGTAAAATGTACTACATCTTCAATGCTGATGCAGCTCAAGCTGTAACTTAAAATGCTAACACCAACACTCCTTGTTCTTGTAAGTAGGACAATGTCGGTCATTTCCAAGGCTCTCTGGTAAAATATCTGTGGCTTTTATGCTTTAACTACGTACTCATCATGGAAAAAAGGTTCTTTCCAGTGTTTCTTAAAAATATATGATGCTGAGAAATACAAAAGTTTGTCATATGACTTACTGCCTGTTGCACAAAGATTTTCGGTCATTGAAATGAAGAAGTAAACAAAACCACAAAAAGCAGCTTGTCTCCTTTAATTTCTTCATTTCACTGAGTATGGAGAGGAGGCTAGGGCCCATGAAGAGAAAAAACGTAGTAGTAAAAAAACCCCATGGGAAGCCACGCTGTTTTGAGGCAAGATGCACTGGAATGATGTCTAGACATGCACCTAAGCTATCTTGCAACTCACTGCTTGCCTTGAGCTTTAGTTCATTGACACGCAGCATAATTTCAGGGAAGTTTCACACCGCCACATGCAAAATGTGAAAGGGCTTTTTACTGCAGTAGGAGCCGATTTTTAGAAGATGGAAGTGCTTCCTTTGAAGTGTTGTTTTTAATATGATGTATATTTATTGTCCGGTAGTTGGACAGCTGGGGTAAGACACAAGCAATACCATTTGAAATGAAGTGAGAATCAGTGGACAGTTATTGTTTCCCAGTGTCCAATCCCTAATTTTCATTTCTCCTAAGGAAGTTCTTGTGGCCTCTGATTTTTTTCATACCGGAAAATTATGGTTGCTTTTCAAGTAAACCCTGACCTTGGAAAAGCCTGAGGTTTTCAATGTGTCCAGAATCTGTGGTGTTGCTGCAGGACTCTCCATCAGCTGTATCACAGTTGTGCTAGTTTGACTCTTTGCGTTTTGACTGGGAGAAATCAATTATGTTAATTCCTGGAGCACCTCAGGCTACCTCAAGGCTGCTCTGTAGTGCCCCAAATAGCCCTGCAAAGATCTGCGTGCATGCCGAGAGCTAGGGCTGTATCCGCTACACCTGTGCGGCTGCACCTAACACTGACCACAGCCTCTCTCCTGACAGTGCTGTAATCCGACAGACTTTTGCTTACACTCAGCAGAAGTGATAGATACCACTTCTCTGTTTTAAGAGCGTTCAGATTTCTCTCTTCTCTCTCTCTGTCTTTTTCTCTCTGTTTTTTTTTAAGATTTCTTGGGGGAGAACAAGATCCCAAGATTTCTTGGGTGTGTCTTCCCGTTCAAACAACTTTTTGGTTGTACCTTACTCCCCTAAGGCTACTACAGCTTCGTTGTAGGACACAGCTGTTTGTGCAGGCTACCTGTATCTCAGTAAAAGGGATAAAAGTGCATACAGGTAATGCGGCCTGTAAGAAAATCATAA
Organism: Eudromia elegans; assembly: GCA_003342815.1. Classification (NCBI taxonomy): domain Eukaryota; kingdom Metazoa; phylum Chordata; class Aves; order Tinamiformes; family Tinamidae; genus Eudromia; species Eudromia elegans. The sequence goes on from PTEX01000026.1 coordinate 6,044,380, forward strand.
CTCTACCTGTAGAATTTAGAAGTTACTGATATCATTTTTAGAAAAATTTAATTTAAATGTGAAATCAGATTGTATTTGATGTAGTTTTTCTACCTTTAATTGATATCTATCCATTGAAAATGTTTTTGCCTGTAACAGAGAGAAATCTGTAAGCATAAACATAAAAATTTTATGACTTACTGTCTTCATCTTTTTGGTGAAATTTTCTTTTCCTACCTGTTAAAGTAAATATAAAAAAGTTAATATAGTCATTTATAAATTAGAAAGAAACAGTACAGTTCTAAGAGTTTTTAGATTAGACTGAATGTTTAGTCTGTGTGTTTAGTATGAGTTAGTAGTGAACTTTTTTCTAGTACTTTTCTTTACAACTCTAGAATCAAATACTGAAGTCCTTGACAGCAAATTTTTTTCATGATGTCAGTTTATGGGAATAATTATATTCCCATGAGTTTATTAGAGTCTATTAGCATGCAAGAAAAGAATAATCACCTTTTGCATTATTATTTTTCCAGTATTTCACTAGTAAAGCAAGAGAGCAAACATGATTTATGGTAGTCCACTACAGAGGAGCATGTGCAACAGCACACAGTTAGTTAGACAGCCCTCCTGAAGAGCAGAAATGAAAGTTCTGTGTCGCATGTTGCAGTCACATGTTTTTGTAGTCATGTAGACATGTCAATGACAGGAAGACAAAGTTTGCAGGGAGCGGTAGTGCCTTCTATTAAGTCCATTGGTATGGCTGGAGAAAAGTAGACAAGCTTTGGGTTTACAGCCCCCTTTTACCTGAAACAAAGCTTGCCTGCTCTGCTTTTACAGAAGAGCAGCTGGTTAGACTGAAAAAAAAAAGAAAAAGAAAAAAAAAAGAAGTCTTCCTGTAAACCTTGTCTCATCTAGATAACAAGGTGGGAAAATAAATCCCAACTTAAATGAAGCAGGATGTCATTTTAGAACAGTTTTTCTAGAAATCAGATGTCACCAAATTCAAATGTGCATATCTGAAAGTATTAAAACTACTGAAAGATCATCCATAGGAAAAATAAGGAGCAAGAAAGAAGATCTTGGTGAACTAAAATGTACCTTTTTTGGCATTGCAGTTCTTGAATGATTTTCTCTTTAGAAAGATTATTAATGCAGAGAGAAGAACAGCAGCCATCACACATGTGGGGACGATAAATAAGACTAGTGATTTTTGTCCACTGTACTGGGTGCTCATTAAAGCTGTTAAAAACAGGAAAAGCAGATAAAAGAAAGTAAATTTAAACTGAAAAGAGGTATAACTTATAAACTTATCTATTCTGATTCTCCCGGGTCTTTCCCTGACATGACAACAATTCTGAAAATTTATAAGTGTTTTACACTCATTTTATGAATAATTTATCCTGTGATATTACATTAGGAAATTCTACAAAAATTAAGTCTCCCACACTTAGCAGCATTTGAATGAATACTCCTGCAATTTTTCTGTCCTCCCTTTGAAGAACAGTGCATTAGAAGTCTAGGTCAGGGAAGACTGAAATCTTGACCCTACTGGTGACCAAATAATGGGAGCTACCTTGAAATTAAAACATACAGAAAGATGACAGAGATTGGTTTGTTAAAGCTCAAGGTATGTTATCTAAAGGCATATGTAATCCTGATTGTTTCTTTTTCAGAGCATCAGTGTTATACTGATTTCTAGAACTGAATACTGGTGATGGGTTATAGGGCAATGTACAGTATAAAGAGCATAATGACTGTCTACTCCCTCTCTCCCTCATACATGCATTAGGGAAGCCCCTCTTGTACCAATTCAAGGTGAGATATGGACCTAAAGTAGAAATGTGAGCTGATGTGTGTTCATTCAGTTCTTTATTCCAGAATATGCACTTGTAGGTCTCACTCATGTTTGGTTTGACCATCAGGACACTGGTTACGTTGTACAGGTTGTCTGCAGTCAAGGTATAGGTGGTATTTGCTGATCCACTGAGATTAGATTTCTTCTCATTTTGCCAGAATACCTCTGCCAGAGGAAAGCCTTCTGACTGACACATAAAAACAAACTGATCTTCATCTGATTTTCTCATTATCTGTGTGTTAATTCTCTTGTAGGATGCTGTGTAAGAACAGGTTAAGTGAAATTATTTTAGGCAACCATAGTCATTTCCCTCCTTCCCTTTCCCTCCTTCCCCTTATTGACATCCCTATCTGAGATAGTTCTCATTTACAAAGATGTTATTCTGTAGCACAATTCAATACTCTTAATCTCAATCCTTCTCAGGCCTCCTGCCACTGAACTTCACTCCATTATACTTTGTAGAAGTAAGTACAGCTGTACTTGGCAATGAATTTGAAATCTGATAGATATCTATAGATATCAATTATAGATATCAATATAGATATCAGTGAAGCCTTCTTCTCTTTTGGAATATATAAAATAATAACTTTAATACAATAGAATTCAGGTTACCTCAAGAGAAAGGGTATTTTTAATGTTCATGCCACCAGAGATTATTAACAGATGTGACATTTTTGTCGTACAAGAAGAATATAACCTTAGAATTTCTGTAAAGACAATTTGGAAGAATGACTGCATCCAATTTTTTTGCCTTTGACAAAATTATTTATTTAAGCTCCTGAAGGGTAAAATCTGCTCCCTTGAATCACAGTGAGGTGCTGCAGTTAGAAGGTAACAGTGTAGACTTTTCAAAGCCTTGGTCTACTAGGGCATTCAATCACATAGACTTTCATTAGTAATGCCTATTTGGCTTTGACATGGCAAATCACATATGCTTGCCTTCTGAGGTGTGATTGCTCAGGGAAGTCCCAGCCACTTGGGCAATTACAACAAAGTTCATGGATGAATTATATGGTGAACGATGGAGGGGGAAAGCAGCCACCATCCCTCTCTGACCTGGACAAACCCTGGAGAAGCTCATCTGTCCCTTGAGTTTTCAGATCAAGAGTAGATCACTGTAAGACAGCTGCTTGGATATTGAGCACAGGGACATGATGAGAGAAGAGTTAATAAACATTTCCTACAAATCTATAGGATTTCCCACAAATTACAAAATTTCCTACAAATCTAAAGACCTTTTACATTCCATTTGATCACTGACCTTTTACTTCCAAAGTAATGTACTTGTAGTCAGCACCCTGGTACTCAATGAGACAGAGGTACGATCCTGCATCTGTGATCTTTATATTGGTGATCTGAAGCAGAGCTCGCCCCAGTTTCAATTCACTGTGTAACAATGCTGCTCTTCCCATATAATCATGATGCTGGGATGAAGGGAGTGGCTTCCCATTGCGAAGTGTGTAGACCTCTTTGGATTTGGGCCAACCTGGCCTTCTCTGCTCCCAGACAACACTTAGGAGTCCGCGGTTCAATGAGCCATTCACCGGGAACCTGCACTCCATGGTCACATTGCTCCCATATTTCACGACATATAGTTGCTGAGGAACTTCAACTGTAAATAAAGCTAAGGTAAGAAAAGAAAATAAGTTTTGTTGTACTAAAATATGTTGCATTTTCCTTTCAGCATGGGCTAAAAATGTTGTACAGTCACAGAATCACGGAATGGTTGAGGTTGGAAGGGACCTCTAGTCCAACCCCCCTGCTCCAGCAGGGACCCCTAGAGCACAGGGCAAGAGTCGCATGCAAGTGGGTTTTGAAGATCTCCAGAGGAGATTCCACAACCTCTCTATTCCAGTGCTTTGTCACCCTCATGGTACGGCTCTTGCTCATGCAGACGTGAAACTTCCTGTGTTTCAGTTTGTACCCACTACAATGCCTTGTTCTCTTGCTGGCCACAAACATATAGTTACTAGATCAACTATATATTTTAAGCATTTTTTCTTTCTATTCACATATTTTTACCATGTCAGTTGTATCTGTATAGCAGAACATCTTTTTCCTACATTTAGGTCAAGTTAGAGACATGGACAAGGGGATACACATGGTTGTGCTTCAGTGCAGTCTTACACTGATTTGATCATGGCCTTTCACGGTTATGCCTGATAATGGTGGGCACTTCTTCTATCAACACACTATGTTATAAAGAAGACAGATTTGGGAAATGCTTGGACATCTGTCCTCTGCTTGACTAACACAAAATGCTGCTGTAAGACAGCGTGAAACAGAGGTGCTGTCCAGATGCTGTTCATGCAAGTACCGGCACCCGCGTGTGCTGGGGGTGTTGTGGTGTCATTATACTGGTCCCACCAGTGGGGTTGCAAGGCAGTCCCTCTCACCTGAAACCACACCAAGCTGCATTTCCAGCAACAGGACTGTCACTATTCCACACATTTTGTCAGGTGAATCTGAAACAAATGCAGAATCACAGCTTAGCTTTCAGGCAAGCAAAAGCCATGCTTCTCTTCAAGATGCTATCACAGTTAAAAATCAGCAAAAAAATATAAGCATTTACATTCACACTAGAAACGATGGAAATTCTGGTTGGAACAACCCACACATGCATGTGGAATGTGAAACACTGAGCTATGGCATGAAAGAAGAAAAAGAAAATGCTTCTAAAAGTTTACTCTTAAGGTTTTCAAGATCTGTGTCTTCCAGACAGTGAGAAATAATTTGCCAGGACAGATTTTATAAAGCCTCTCATTTAAACTGCACCCCTGAATAATATAAAGAATTAATGACTTAAATGAAAAGAATTGATTTCGTGCAGAAGAGCTTTATAAGTCTATACAAGCAGGCTTTTAAAACTGCCTGTGCTAACACCATATCAGTTTTAACAGATAACTAACACTGATTTTGTTTCAACTCCATTTGGTACACTTTTGAAAGCATTTACTGAGTTCCTTAGCCTCAAGGCCAGCAGATACCTGGAGCTCAGCATAAGGAACTTAAATTCTTAGGGCCAGCTCAATTAGCAGTTCATTTCAGAGGGAATTAGATTTCAGTGGTAACTGCTGTTAGTTCTTTCTCTTTGCCTGTAGCAGTACCTGGCATGTACTATGTACCTCAAATTACTGAGAGTGAAAAAAAAAATGACCCTTAAATAATGTATCAGCAAGAAGAAAGTCCACTTGTAGGCCGTCTTCCTATATCAGTAACAATCAAACTGTTAGTTGTGCTTTCGTATACAAATGACCATAACTGAGAAAAAATTACAAAGTTTATAACAGAACTAATGACTAAAAAAGAAGGAAAGATTGCTTCAAACAAATCAGCATACAGCAACATAGTTTAAAAAGTTAAAGAGATCTAGAAATAAGCATAAGGAAGTAAAGAGGAGAAGGAGCAATTTTAGACTTCCCAAGAGCTCGACTTAACTGGAGAGGGTTTCGGATTTTACTTCCTCATCCATCTGCAGCTCAGCTTGATGTACTCTGTCTCTAATTGTCCCTGCATTCTAATTGTGCTGCATTCTTCTGACTGCTGCTGCCCTGAGCACCTCAGTCAGGCTCAAGGCTCATATTTATCAGCCAAAATTAAATATGAGCAGAGCTCATATTTAGCCACCAAAAATCATCATGGAAAAACTTATCATGGAAATTCAGACCTTGATTTTTAATTATCTTCCATAAAGGTGGATGCATATATGACACCAGGCAGTTTATTATGTGCAGGTTAAAACTACTTGCATTTATCAGAAGGCCTGCTTGAGATGAAACTAATGTGTGGTAAGTCTAATTATTTTAGCTGTATGAGCTAAAAACAATATCCTGCATTAGTATATTAGTTTCTTAGATGCAGAAACAAACACCCTGTTCAGCCTTTATTACCGCTTATTTATCTTCTCTAAGGTAGAGGATGAGGCATTTTTAAAATAAATGTATAACCAAGAGTAAAAGGATAGGACAAAATTAAGGAATAGATAACTAAAGTCACATAATAATCATAATTATTTAATGTCAAATTAAAGTAAATCTTGCCAGACCAAATGAATTAGTGTAAGAAGAGCATGACACACACCGCAAGTTGGTAGAAAAACCCAGATAGGGAAATATGTTCTCATTTATGTTAACAGAAGCAAAGTCATGGGGTGTTTCTGAGGATCTGCAAAGATGCATATTGCAAGTCTTCTTACTTTATTGTCCATTTCTCAAAAAGACACATCAGCTTCAGTGTAACCTACCCATGCAATTTAATAGTATAGCTACATAAGGCATCGTGGAGGAATTTCTATAAGCTCTGCATCAGCACATGGAGGGTGTGTTTTTCTGAGCTTGCTCTAGCAAACGTGTTCCCAAATAAGCCTCCTTTGCTCTGTATCTTTTGCAGAGCATGGGCACGGCCTGTGTTCCAGAGATCATTGTGCTCTGCTGTCTAAACAAGTCATTGCACAGCCCTAACGTGTTCAGACCGCCATTGCTGCGGTTGGCTACATCGGTCTTCCTTTAAGCAACCAGCCACCTGTAACACACATCCATCATCTGTGCGCTACAGCCTCGCAGGAGCATGACGAGCCTTGCACCACAGAAACAGGCACCTGCTGGTCCTAGCCGCCCAGCCGGGGGTTGGGATCCACATCTGAGCACACGGGGAAGCAGCCCGGCATTTCAGAGGCAGTTTGGGACCTGTTAATAAATGAATTTACCAGCATAACTCCAGAAGAGAAAGCGAGTTTTCACGCAATGCTGTGTAATTGTGAAAATGAAGCTGCACAGCGCTGAGGTGGTGTAAGTCATAGGGACACGCAACTAAAATCCGTAATGTCTTTTATGACTTGTAGTACTTCCAATGAGGATGTGAGGCCCAAGACTGAAAATCTGAGTGGGAAAAATGAAAACAAAGATGTGACGACATGAATGGAAAACAGGAGGAAAATAGCCTTCCCTTTTTGTAAAGCTTCTTTTTTTACTTTACTGGAAGTACTTACTTGAAACCCATGCTTAACTTCTCATGGACCAAAAGAAATATGGCGAGCGCTGAGTGAAAAACAGAGGGTAGTGATAACCAACTGCTAAAATGCCAAGATCCTTTAGTACTAGATCAAAAGGATGCCGTGTGTATCTTCTTTTGGTTGTCCTGATCACCTCCATGTCTTTAGTTCTGGACAAAGCTGACATCCCCACAGAATTTATAGCTCTGATCTTCAACCACAGCAGAAAAAATATATCAATAGAATACATCATTTCATAAATCGTCTCATAAATGCTGATAAAGATTTTTTGCTTTTCCCTCAGAGGTTTTAGATTTACCATTTCTGTTTCAAACTGCACAAATTATATGCTATGGGCCACAACATTATTTTCAGCTTATTATTCAATTTTCAGTGTAAAACATATACTTCACTCATTTCTAAAAAAAGAAATAAAGAAGTGCTTGTCTTAATAGAGCTCTGTGTGTGAGGATGCTCTCAGGAAGCAAAAGAGTTGGTAAAATGGAGGAACATCAAACTCTACAACCATGGAACATGCAGCGATAGGGCAAACAGTTACTCTTGAGATTTGCGTAGCTCTTTTTGGCCTGCATATCTGGATCATATTTTGAGGAACATCCAGATTGTGAGTCCCAGTGAACTGAACGGTGAGGTTGGCATTAATATGCTCAGAAACATCACAACTGAGGAGGAAATGCTAGATGCCTGGAATACTTAAAGATCAAAAGCTTAGGGTCCTCAGACCTAAGGTATTTCCATGGTTAGAAAGCCACTGAGCAAAGATGTTTTGTGAGTTGTAGTGTGAAATTTCAGTGCAATTTCCGTCTCAAATGGAGCAATACCATCATCATCTTTGCAGAAGATTAAATAGGTTGCTTGAATCCAGCTAGCTAGCGGGACAAGGCACTTTGCTTCTGTCTCCTAGGAATGTAGGATGTTTAGTTCTTAGGTGACTGCTATGGCCTTCTGATTTGCCTGAATCTAATCCTGAATCAGGCAGTACAGTGCAAAGCACCTTTGTAACATGTATGATGTGACAACACTCAGTGTTAGGAGGTGTAAAACGGGTCTTTTCTATGAAGCTTGTGGAAGAAATCAGGGGATGGGATGTTCCAGTCTGTAGCTGTGAGCAGGAGGACAAGTAACATTGTCAGGAGGGGGCAGGAGGTAGGACACATTGCCTGTGTCTTCCTCCAAACACAGTGAACTGCAGTTTAGCAAACAAGATGTTGCAGCCGAACAAGCGGCCAAACTGAAAGACTGGTGAAAAATACTGATCTCATGGGTCTTGCTCCAGATTTGAAATAACAGTCTTGTTGCTGGGTTGCTCATTCTCACTTTCGGTGTTTTGGCTCTGCTACCCGAATACTTCACTTCAGCTCACTCTTTTCCTGTTTCCACTCACATCTTCTCCATTTTTGTATTGCAAGGAAACGCCTGCACAAAGCACAGTATAATGCCCTCTAGAAACATCCAAGAGAGACAAAGTCTCCTCAGAACCACAAGTAACCAAGCTATGGTAACACGGCATTCCTCTTCAGACCAAATGGGCTGAGAAGCATCAGAGGAATACCAGGTGAATGTGCTTGTGCTGCAGCACGTGTCAAAGCTGCTTTGCTGTGAGTTATCTGTAAGAAACAAAGTCGCGCATTCATTCAATTGGAAAAAAACCCTACCCAATTATTTGCATATGTGCCCCACCTGTAACTGTGGGATCTCTGTCCCTATCTGCTTTACCTTTGTTTATTATCAAACTCTTTTTCCTCTTGTGCACTCACAGGTCCTCAAAGCTTCCTTCCAACCTTCACAATGTTATCAAGCTTCTCATGAAATGACTAATAGGATTTTACACTCAGTGAAGGATCCAGTGGGGGGGAAAAAAAAAAAAAGTACATTGCTCTAGAGAAAGTAATAGTAACAATAGGAGTAATAGTAGTAAGTACTGGTTTCCGGATAAAAACTACATCTGTGCGATATCTTGCCAATGGAAAGAAGGCACCTGGTTTCCTTCCCAGGTGTTTCGCTAGCAGTAGAGCCCTGCACGCGGTGCAGGCTCGCGTGTGCTCGGCAGTCTGCTCCACAGGCCTGCCCCGTCCCATCCCGGCACTGTCCGCCCTCGCTTGCTTTCCTCCGGCTCATCCGCACGCCCCTCGCCCGCTCTCGCCGCCCCTGCTCCTTCCTCGCAGCCGTGCCGGCGCTCGCGGTCCCCCTCGCCGCACGCTCAGCCCCTTGCGGGCTCCGCTGCTCAGCACCTGGTGGTTGCATCACCTGGGACACCTTATTCACCTTGTTTCAATCTGCTTTACTCACACTTCAGCTTTCAGGTGGGAAGATGACATTTCTCGCTTCCCTGTTGTCCTTTGTGATTAATTCTGACTAACCCTCTTTTGTTTGTCTGTTACCTGTTATATTTCATTGTCTTTTTTTTTTTTACTTCAACTGCAGCAAAATAAATATATACATACAAAACATATATATATATAAGATACCACTTCTGAGTGACATGCTTCAATTCTCTTTTTATATCCCAAACCTCCACTGCAAGAAAGACTTTTCAGAGAAGCACAAAAAGTAATTTTCTTCCTAGTCAGTCAGTGCTTGTCCTGGAACAGCAAACGGTGAAATTGCCAAGAAATGCTGTAAATTCAAAGCAAGCTTTCAGCATCAGAGGATTAAGAACATGCAAGAGAAAATAAGCAGAGATATTTAGATATTACTAAAAATAACAAATTAGAGAGTTCTTTTCTCTATATATATGTTTTCTGAAATTCAGAATAAAAGATTTGAAACAGTATTCCGTTTCATGAGCTTTAGAGCACCCCAGCACCACCATTCTGCCTTCACCTGTGAAAGGTGGAGTTAGAAGATTCATAAATTCACTTAAAAATTCTTTATTCTCCAGGCTTTGAAGTTATCTGAACCTGGGACTTACTCTATGCCATGTTCAGAAGCAGAGTCCACTTCCTAAAGATCATTTGAAAACAAAGTTCATTTAAGCAATTCCTATGAATATAGAAAAAAAAAGCACTAATCCACCAGACAAGAAGTACAGTAAATACAGTTTTGATTTTTAGCAGAATTCTACTCACATCAGATCTTTATGCAGCCATTGGAATAGTCAGGTTATTGTGACAGCCAAGATATCTGAGGTTTTACAGACAAAGCAGCTCTGTTATGTTTGCATGACGGCAGAAGCAGCAGCCCAGCTCTCACAGTCAGTTTAAAACATGCAGCAATAACGCAGCCCTCAGGCTGATCTTGCAGCAAGAGACTGTTTTAAAAGGAAATCACCAAGTTTCTTAGGAATTATGAGTTGTTCCAGTTTCATTTTCATGTTTAATGTTGAAAGCACTGAGCTCAATACTTTTTCTTACTGAGAACATGCATCTGAACAAGTTTATTCAAAGCATTCAGCAGATTTTTTTTATGCTCAAATTCTGCTTTTCATTACACCTTCACATTTTTTTCTGGATTTACATCCTTTTGGGGAAATTCACAGACTTGGGGTCTGAACATCTTGCATTTACTAGGACCATTCTGCATTCATGAAACTATGAAGTTACTTTTTTCTTTTTAATTCTCTTCATATTAACCTTACCTCTTCAAATGATTATTTAATATTTACCTAATACATTTACTGTCCATTTTAGCCTATATCCATATATAAAAACAAATCACAGGGTAATGATACAGTGGTGCCCAGAGAGGCTGTTGTCCTTGCAAATATTCAAAACCTGTCAAGACAAATCCTGAGCAATTTGATCTAAGCGGGTCCTCCTTTGGGTGGGGGTTTAGACTGCCAGTCCTAGGTGAGGACTATCAGACCATACAGATATGTGCTACATGCATTTTTTTGGCTGAGATGGGTGAGCATCTTGTGCACAACCATGTGGTTATTCGGGGGCTCCGAAATCCATGGCTGTGCTGTAGCTCACTCCAGCACTGAGAAGACAACAGCCATCTCAGCAATCTTCTGACTTCAAGTCCATGCCGCCTGTGAATGATGGACACAGGAGGATGGAGAGGTGGCCTTGGGATCCCTTCCCCAAAGATTTCTCAGGCGTGTTGGTGCTTTACCTATTGTAAACATGCACGTTTATCTCCAGGCAGTTCTGCAACACCTGCAAGTCTCACCCAGGACAAGAGAAGTGATTGCTGTGGCGTTATCCCCATGAGTTATTGTTGATTGGAGGATATGTATAATATCTGCCTGCCCCCATTTCCATTGTGACTCAGACCATGAAATTAGACATTCTTCTACCTGGTACAAGCAATTCATCTCAATAGCATCACAGTTATCCTGATATTTGCCTTTTTTTTCCTTCTCTCGGTGAGCTTTTCTTGGGCAGTCCTGGCTCAGAGTCATCTGTGTGTAACCTGACCTTTCTCCAGAAAAACCTCAGGGAACTGTTTGGCAGCTGTCAGAAATCAATGGACTGCATGGTGGGACACCTACAAGATATAATGTCCGTCATGGCCAGCATTATGTTTGTGACTTACAAACAGCAATAAGTTTGCTTAATCTCCCTAACACTTTCAGTGAAAAAAAAGGGGGCAAGACCAAAAAGCAAAGGGAATGAGACCTATACTCTTTACACATATGTTGGACCGGGTGAAATTTATCTAAGACACTACTTCTCGTCTGATACTTTTACTCTTTACTTTTCTTCTACCTCCATCTGCCACCAGCACTTGGAGGCTTGGCTTGTTTTTGCCCCTGCAGGCAAAGACAAATATCCTGTGTAGGAAAGACTTTTTACGCAAACGCCTTTTGGAATGAATAAGATATTTTTAATATGATTTATTCGCAGCAAAGTGAATAAGAGGACAGAAAAGATAAGAACAATGTGCAAAGCCCATAGGCATCGTGAGGTAGGAACTGCCAGATTTATTGTGACGAATGTCTCATCTGGAGCCCTGCTGCCTGTGCAGAGTACTACTGCCCTGCTAGTGACCTGCAGTTAGTGACTGCCTGCACCACGGCCTCAGGGAAGGCACTGGAGACTGCAGGTATGCTGTGCAGAGGGCAGGCAGCAAAGGTTGCTGCAGAGCAGGTCCTCAGGTGCCAGCGACACCTCCTGGTGCACCCTTCTGGCAGAGCTAGAGAGAAGACCTGTCCCTTGCCTGGCTCTGCTTCACGGCTACGCTAAGCTCCTGTCCCAGTTTACGACCACGTGTGCTCAGATTCCTCACTGGGACAGAAATTCTTCTCCAGTTCCTTGCTTTTGCAACTTCAGGTGCATTATTCTTTCATGCAGCAGATACACTTTTGTGCCTAGAATCTTCCTTATTTTCTCTCGGGCTGACAGAAAAGGTACCCCAAGGTCATTTCATGACCACCTCCGCCATCTCTACTCACTCCGAGCCAGCTCTGACTAACAGGTTTCCTTCATGTCTTCCCGTTCCGGCACAGGGGAACAGAAAGGTTAGTGCAGCTGCCCGGAGCAGCGAGTCACCCGGGGCATCTCCTGAGCACGGAGGACTTGTCAAGGACTTGGAAGGGACAACCGCCTGGATTGCCTGTCCGTGGCAGTATGGAGTGGGAGACAGGGAAGTGGGGAGAAGATGCCACAAAGTCCCACTGACAACATCTCTGCCGTTTTGCAGCTTAGCCCAAGGCTGCATGATGTGCATGATGTCAAGTCAGGATATTAAACTTATCTTTTTGGTCAAAAGACAAGAAAAGGGCACAGATCTTGCACGTTGCTCTAAAGGCAGTGATTCTATTCTTAGTAATATTTGTTATTCTTTAATGTTATTACACTAGTAGAATTAGTACAAGGAACCAAATGAAAGGAACAAGGTACAAAATGAAATGTCTTATTCTGTAATAGATGGCCAAAATGATTCATAATTACATTTTGCAAATGAATGAGCCTTGAACTCAAAGAAACCGGTTCTGAGTATGCACATGAAACCTGAGCAATCTGAGGCCTCTGAAAGACCTTGGCCATTATAAGGGCAATGCAGCTTACTGGAACACGATCTGCCCTACCATCCTACTAGATTTTATTTTCCAGACAACCAAACACTGAAGTACCACACATAAACTGTTGACTGAAGGAATACAAGACTGTTATGAATATGGTATTTAACTATGATTTTTACGTTAGTATCAGAAGGCATTTTCTATCACCTAATTCACACTCGTACAGAAGAAACTTACTATTGGTTAGTTGCCTGCCTTCCCTGTGTCAAGACTGAAGCTAGCTGTGTCAGAATGACTCATGGCACTGGATGTGGGTCTGGTCTGTATTGATAAGAACAAAGCCCAGAAAATTAGCTTCTGTTGAAAGTCTGGTTTTCAAGAGGGCTAAAATTAGATTTTTAAAAGTGTCATTTTGGATGTTAAAGTTAAACAAAGTGGAGTTTATTTAGAAAAGACACGTCTTTTCACACCATTTTTTAAGGATTACAACTCATATGTGTATCAAAACTTCAAGCTTCTTAGCAACTTCTCAGGAGCCCAAGCACACGCATTTTGAGTGGCAAAGTGGAATTTTAAACATATCTTAACCTCTTATTTCATAATTTTATTCCTCTTATGTGCAGTGCCATTAACAATAATGTAATAAGTACTGACTGTGTTTGGAGGGAAAGACAGAGATTTCTGTCAAAACGAACAAAACCAAAGGAGGCCTCTGAAAGTCATAACTGTTAAGGGGTCTGCTCTATGGCACATAAAATTAAAGAAATCTTCAGACATGCTTGTGTAAATTAGCAAGGAAATACGCATGTATTTTTCCCATTAAAACAAGAAATAGTTATTACTGCAGATAAGCAAATTCTAAGCAATGTTCTGCTTTAATGACTTCTAAATGCGTAATGCTGAATATATTTCTATAATATAGCATAATTTAAACATGAACACTTGCGCCTATCATATCTGTATAAACTGGCACCTTCTCAGTACTTTCTTTTGTTGGGGAAAAAAAATCGTAAAACAATTTCTGCTGGTTTGTGCAGTTTTATAAATATTCTTTAAGAAGGATTTTGGTTCCATGATACTAGGCAAAGACTAATAACCCTTTCAAATATTAAAGAGAAAAATTAGCCTTTTCATTTTAATATGCAAATAGCTGTGGCAGTTCTCAAGGACAAAGTACAAAATGAAGAAGCTGTCTTGAAGAGGCATTATATACAAGGTAATACAAAATATGTTTGTGCTTAGAGGAGAGTCAATGCGTTTCCCGCAAACAGCCCTAAGATTTCTGAGGCTATTCTTATGATCTGGGAATAACTAAGAATTATCTATTGCCTTCAATGGCACCAGGATCAATGCCTCAATAAAGGGGATGTTCTGTTTCCTGTAGTATCTGTGAGGAATCAAATGACAAGAAAGTTCTAAGATGTGCAAGCACTACAGTGAATTAGAGAAAATAGTTTATAGTAACTTTTTTACTTGATGTGGGTCTACTGTCTAAATATGGTTCGGAAAAGCATTTCTATATCCTACTGCAGCTTGCTGAAACTTTACTGAAGCATTCTTAACCACAATTTCATATCAGCCAGATCAGATGCTGATCAGTGAAGACCTCAGCTGAAGCATGCATTCATATCTTTAGGATCCTGTGACAGACTCATCTACTTTAAACTGGGAAATAAGATGTGAATGCAATGAGATTCTGTACCTCCACTCTCGTGTTTTGGGGATGGGAGTTAAGGGAAGGATTGTATGAAGTGAAAAAGGAATGGTGATGGGCAGGGAGGTACTATTTTACATCAAATATTAGATATCTAAGTTTTCAAAAGTGCCACAGGTAGTCCTGACACCTAGTATTGAAAAACCGGAGAGCAGGAAAAAAAAAGGAAAAACTCAGAAAGACAAAACATATTTTATTTTTTAAAAAAGTGAATAGCATAGTAATAAATAATTTTAATCTGCATATTTTAATGCACAAATCTGTGCACCTAGCAAATGTAACAAATCAGTGGCTGAAGAACTAGAAACATGAGCATTTCTTACGCAATCACATGAGCATATTTTTTGTGTCCTTGAAATATGAATGTTCCCTCCTGTTTCCAAGATGAATTAAAAAATTGTGAATAAAAAGCCATCCTAAATCGATGCCTATTCTTCCCGAAGTTCCAAAGAGTTGCATTGTCTTCAAAGGGTAATCAGAAGAGTGACCAAGTAGTGCCAACTGTATCGCACAAGGAGTTTATATCCCCAAAAGAACTTCTGCAAAACAGGAGAATTAAGCAGCTCTGTATTACATAATTATTTCCAAAATAAGATGTCCAGTGAATTTCCTAATCTTTCAGCATAGCTGTGGGTAACAGAATTTTTAAAATCCACAGCAAAGCAGAAAACATCCTATTTGTATGGCATTCTGTATTTTTACATTCTAGTATTTTATGTGGATCAAAGTATTAAACATTTTCTTTACAAGTTGAAAAGCAAATGTTCTGCGGAGAATTGAAGCATCCAGGTGGAAAAACATCCTAGAAGATAGAATATTCTAGAACTAGCTACAAATTCATTGGGTGCTTTTCTTTAAAGTGCTTTAAAGTGCTTTTCCTTAAAGATACTTTTAAATAAAATGTTTTCTTGAAAGTGCCTGATGTTGATAAAAGCAGAAATGTGGTGATCTGAGAGTAAGTATCCTCACACCTATGCAGATATAAGTATGCCGACATCTTCACGTATGCAGAGGCCTGAATCTAAAGGCTTTTTTGTATTGTCGCAATTCTATTAGTTCCATTGCAATTTTTCCTGACTTACAAGTGTATAAGATATGGAAGCAAATTGCAATCTCAAAGTAAAAATAAAATGTTAAAATCCCCTTTCAATAAACAGAAAACAGAACATTGAAGCAAAATGATGAAATCCCCTTTCGATAAACAGAACACAGAACATTGAAGCTGTCACATATTCACCAACGAAGAAAGCTTCCCCTGCTTGTGCTAAGTCTTCTCAATTGGCCTGTCTGTAAAAGAAGTACATGGACAAATTATCTAATTAGAAAGCATTAATTATGAAGTAATAAAACATTTCATGGCTTTGCAACTCTTTTCGGAGAGTGCGGAGGCACTCACACAAAGATTTCTTTATTTTTAAAGTTAATGATTTTTAAATGAAACTAATAAAACATCAAATAAAACAGAAACAGAAGGCAGTCATGGGAGGAAAGAAAGTGGTAGTTCAAGTATAATAATGGGAAGTGCTGTCCTAACACGTACAGACAGTGAAATTGCTGAGGTTTAGGATGTTTTCAAAGCTCAACCCTTTCTTCAGTGTCTGTCAGTTTCCTTAGTGCTGTATCCTCATGCCATAATAGTCCATCTTGCAAATGTTTTTGTGGGACTGGCAGGCATATCTGTTTATATTTGTTAAAGTGTAGCAGGGAGGGGCTTGAAATCTTATGTAACTGCTTTGGAAGTCAGAGAAGAAAGTGAAAGTAAAAAATCAATTACTTCTCTCTTTGGTTCCATATCCCAGCCTATTTTAGGATTTTCAGAGATTTGGTCATTTATTTTCCTGAGGCAGGATCTCATGGCTTGAGACTTGCCAGAGTGGGCATGTTGCTCTAAGACCTCTTTCCTCATCCCCTTCCCCCTGTCAGTTACCACTGACACAAACCACTCTGTCAGTTCTCGTAACCAACGTTTTTTATAACAGAGGTGTAGACAGATTTAGCATTATACATCCCCACATCATTTTTTTGCACTTTTTTTTAAAAAAAAACAGTTTAATTATTTGATGTGACTCTACAGCTGCACAAATAATGGTGATGTAGAGTTTATAAGATTTCATGTCTGAATAACTTGAAGGCTCTGTCTCTTGAAGCAGAAGACAGAATAAACCAGCTCTGAATCAAGGCTCAGCTGTTTCTCTAGATGTAGATACTGCAGAAGAGACATACTCTATGAAATTTGCTGCTCTCTATTATGATTTATACTTACATTTTAGGTCTTTCTCTTCAGAAGATGTATCTCTGCAATCATGTTTATCCCCGTTTTTGGATAGCTCTTTAAATAAACCACATACATATAGATAACAGTCAGCATAGCTTTAACTTTCATCTACTGATAAACCTTTGTTAAATAAATCTTCTTTGATAAATCTGCTGTCCTAGGCCCTTCAGCAGTTGTGTGACTGAAATTCACGCAAGGGAAAGGATTAATAACTAAAAATTTGTCTCTTTTGGGCAACAATACTTAAAAAAAAAGTAATCTCTTTTTTGACAAAACACTGTACTTTAAAGTGGTCTCTGAGTAAAACTGAACACCAAATTTAAAAAAAAAAAAAAATTCCCATAAGTTACCATGAGAGGATTTTAATTTCTTCTCTCCCTCAGTAAATTTTAGCTCCATCCCTCTTCTCCTATTCCTCGGTCTAATGGTGCTACCGGCACCACTCACTGAGCTTTGTTAAATAGCACCAGTGTCTTAACAGGAAGAGACAGAAGCCATTAGGGAAGGTGTCACTTCTCCTTGCAGTCCTCCGGGCTGGGTATCCTGTGTGCTCGGGGGCATGACATGGACCTCCAACGTCAGTTACAATGCAGGCAGTGCCAATGTGACCTGCAGCACCGGGTCTGCACACCGGCCTGTGCTGCCACAACAAGGTGCAGGTTGCAGAGAACATGGTCCAACCTGTCGCAAGCTCATTAAAACTCAGGAAAACCTCCTGTTCATATCAAGACTGTATCATCTCCTGGATCCTTTTTACTGTCCATCTCAAGAGATATAATAGTCAGGGAGATCTCTGAATATCCATAGGATTCATTTTGAAATGTACATCATAAATACTTCTCAAGCAACCTAGGAAAATCCTGACCTTCATCTGAAATCCCCAGGTGGGAATCTTCTGAGAAGTCAAGGATTTCTGATGGCCCTTCTTCCACTTTCATGTTCTGCCCCTATTTCCATCACATTCTTAAGACAAATACATGCTTAGATATGCAGGGATGGGTGCATGTCTTCCATAGCCTCTCAGCAACATCTGCAAACCTGTTAGGATTACAAATACCTCTCCCAGAACCTGTCTCAGAGCACATATGCAAGAGTCTTTGGTCTGTGACCAAAAGATAAATATCTGCATTTGGTTCCATCTTGTATTTCATGAACATAAAATTTCAGAGTGGACTCTGATGATAAGTGCTTTTTTCCAAATTCTAGCCACAATATAGTGCTGTTTCTAGTTTTTAAAAGGGAGAAAAAAGCTGGCAGAGAGGTTTTACCACACAGCTTGAGCTAGTACAACTCCGTTGATCTTACAACATAGCTGACATTACAACATAGCCTTTGTTTTGGTTCCAGCTGAATTTCATGCCAGCTATCCATTTATGGAGTATGGAAACTGAGAATTCTGAGAATTTCCACATAAATTGCTAGCCCATTATCTTGTTCAGTTTTTCAGGGTCCTTCTGGTAGTACTTTGCAGGCTAGTGTATGATGTTGTCATACTAATACTGTCAACTTTGAGGCCTCTTGAGTGTTTTCCTTGTACATAGTTTGCCAAAAAACTCAGAATGATTATTTCAAAAATGAAAAAAAAAGAAAAAGAAAAGAAAAAAAGTACTCCATGCTAAAATGTTCACAAATTTATTATAATAAGATAAATTATTTTCACTAAACTCCAAAAGTTCAATAAAAAAAGCCCTTCCTTTTGTATTTTAAAAATTAAACTTATACATGTTCAGAAATCTTTCTGACTTAATTGCATCGCTTAAGATGAAGGGTGAAAAGTACCCTAAATATAAAAATCCATCTTTGTCCAATGCAAAAAAAAAGAAAATGGAACCATAAATTTCAGCAACATTTTTCAAACATTTTTCCTTAATTAGGGGCAAAAAGATATTATTGTCATGTTAGGACACCCTAATATATATTATCTCCCAGTTTTCTCATTGTTCAACTAGTGAAAGAAAGTAAATTACTACCAACACTTTAGCTCTTCATCATGATGTAATGACAAAAATATCCAATTCCAAGCAGCTGAGTGAAGTGAAAAATAAGATGTAAGAAGGAAATGAAATAAACCAGTGTCACCAAGCCAAAACAGGAATCATGTATAAAAAAAAGATCGGACTCAAAAGCTTAGACATCCTGCTTCATATGCAGTGTACTATTTTTACTGTGTTTTAACCACAGCTAAGATGTTTCTAGAACTCATAGCAAATAGAACTTTTTAAAAATAGATGCCCTCACAATTTCTGAAGTTCTTAGTTTCTTGTAGCCCAAAAAAAAAAAAAAAAAAAAAAAAAAAAAAAAAAGGCAGAAAAAACTATATGCAGTTCCAGCATTCAGGACCCAAATCACAAAGGAGGACTCAAAATTGAAAGCTTACAGTTATGTCATGTACATAAGCTGTGCTTTGACCTTTAGATTGAAAAAGAAAAGAAAAACAAGCAATCTTTTTGTTCCACCTCATTACCCGTAACCAAATATAGGCTTTAGCTAAAAGGTGCAAAGGTAAGTGGCCTGTGAGGGGCTGACATGCTGTTCCACTCTGTTAACTTAATAGCTAGTATGTAATACATTCAGATAAAGAAAAATATATGGTGAAAGAAAATGATGATTTCAGGATGAAGGAACTAAATCAACCTTTTATTCCCTTATCCCACCCCTGTGAGGTTGAATTAACACAACAGACGGGATAATAACTGAGATATGCTAAAATAAATAGCTTGGATACCTTTTCTTATGCAGAGCATAAATAGAAGCCCTGATGTGAAGACAGCAGCCACAATCAGAATTGCACCAACAAAGCGCCTGTTCCTGGTCCACAGAATATCCTTAGCTGTATCTTTTAGAAAAACAGGCAGGAGAAAGACACTGCAGGTTATATTCAAGCCTCTCCATTTTGATTTTTCCTTTTTTCCTTCATGCTATTATGTCTGCTATTAGGATTTTAAAAATGATAGCAGCATTCTACCCTGTCAAATGCAGAAAGATAAAACATATCTCTCTTTGCTTCCAGCATTCTGGGTGACAGTCCCTTTCCTAGTCATCAAGGAACAAAACGCTTACCTCCATTCCATCAGGGTGATAGAAAGAGGATGAATGAGAAAGAGACTAAGCCCCTTTGTGATGGTAGAGCTCCAAATACAAGTTAGGTGGGCTCTTCAAATGCAGAGGTATTTCCTGTCAAGACTATGCTCTCATTCTTATCACTCTCTAAAAGGAGGACTAGCTTGTTACAGGCTTTTCCCATTTTTTCCTGCTTCTCATCTCTGAAAACCATGAAAATTGCACCAGAACAGATGTTGTGTAGCAGACTGGTGAAATGACCTGCGCGAGTAATAGACTGACAAACGGGAAGAGGCTGTTTTTCAGCTGAACCAGGTTTCCAGTCTGGTTCAAAGCCTGTGCCAAGAAACACAGGCACAAGGGAGAAAAAACGAAAGTAGACAAGTGGAGGTGACTAAGTCCTGCAGGAAACCGTACTGTTCTTCTGCACTCAGCTACCCCTGCTAATTTATTTTATTTCTGCTAGTATTAGCAGAAATAAAATCTGTGCACAATTTGTTAAATTCAATATGCTAGCACCAAATGTTCTGGTAGCAAGAAAAAAGAAGTTCAAATTTCTTAAGACAGTTTCCATCTCTGAAATGTAACATATTTGGAAATTTTGTTTGATTTATAAAGAAGTGGTTTGTTTCAAGGAACCAGACTCTATGCATTTCAAATAACTGAACTCCTTTAAACAGCAGGTACACACTGAATTTTCACCTAGCTATATATCATGCAAAATTGTTATCCTTGAACAGCTAGTTCTTTCCACACCATGCACAGTGAACATATTAATATTGAGAAAGTGTGCACTAAGAAAAGCTCTTAATGCTACAAACTATTTCATTTTGAAGTCAGATAGAGTTTTTAAATTAGATAGAAAAGAGAAGAAAATCATGATTGATCCACCTGAAATGAAATGACATATGACCTTGAAAAGTATTACTATAAATTAAATTCGGGAGTGTTACCTGTTACATATAAAATGGCAGATGTATTTTCTTGAAGTTCTCTGTTCTGGAATATACAGAGAAAAATCCGATCCGTCCTGCTTTTGATTGTTAGCGTACTTGTCACACGATAGAGCTGATCATCTCCAGTTTCATAACTTGTGTTTGCCTTATCAGTGAAATCCTGGTATCCTCCATTTTGCCATATTACTTCAGCTTTTGGGTATCCTTCTGACTGGCATGTTAACTTCCATTCTTTGTCTCCTGTACTCACCACTCCTTGGTTTATGGTTCTATATGGAGCTAAGCAAAGAGAGGAAAGCCACAACATGAAGGAAGCTAGAAGAGCAGCATGCACTAATAAGACATAGCCTCCTCATGCCCAGCCTCTGGGCCTTATTTCTATATGTATTTTGTAAGCAATAAAAGAATATAAGAGCAGGCAAGGAATATTTGTGTTTCTTCATAGTAATCAGGGATATATCTAGGGTTTATTACAGTGTTAACATTGTTTTGAATACTGAATTAGTTCTCTAGTCCAGCCTGCCCTGTCCAAATACTTTTTTGCAACACCATCCCATATATGCCTGGAAAACAAAGCATAGAAGTGGATTCCAACTGGACCAAAACATAAGGTTAATCAGCTGTGCATGAGGCCATGAGGCTGCACAATCTGTAGAGATATTTCTTCAGATGACCACCCAGGCACGCTGCACATTATGGACTCCTCCAAAATCTTTCAAGAGTGCTACATTGCCCTACAGAAAAACTCACCCTTAACTTTCAAACTAATTATCTTGTAGTCAGCTCCCCCGTAGTCAACAACGCAACGATAAGACCCTGCATCCGAGAGCTTAACGTCAGTGATCTGAAGGACAGACTGCCCAAAGTTCAGTTTCTCTTTCAACAGTTTTATTCTTCCCTTAAAGTCATGGTGCTGACTTTTGAAGTCTTCCTCCCCTTTGAAAAGTACATAAACATCTTTTCTAAATTCATCTTTTTTTTCCCAGCTGACGCTTAAATCTCTAAACTTTAATTGCCCGTTCACTGGAAACGTGCATTCCATGGTCACATTGCTCCCATACTCCACAGTGTAGGTTGACTGTGGAGCTTCAACTGTGAACAAAGCTGAAAAACAAAATACAGAAGATATTTTTAAATTTTTCAACTATAAGCCTAATTTTCAAAGTTATGTTTTATCACATGCATAGGACATTTCAAAATCCAAAAATATTGTCCTGCTCATGCAAGTTATATTTTTTGGCATGCATACAGCCAAATCCAGGATAAATTGGGCTGTTTGTATCTGTATGTAACCATATATATGATTTTTGAATTTACACAACATGATTCTTTTAAAATTAATAGATGTATGTATGTGCATGCCCTCAGCTGTTCTTTCAGAACCCTGCCTAACCCTATTGATAATGCCTCTTGCAAGATCGCTCTCTTTGTACGTGTCACAGAATCACAGAAGGGTTGAGGTTTGGAAGGATCTCTGGAGATCGTCTAGCTCAATCCCCCTGCACAAGCAGGGCCATCCAAGCACATTGCACAGGATCATGTCCAGGCAGGTGCTGAACATCTCCAGAGAAGGAGATTCCACAACCACTCTGAGCAACCCGTGTCCTTGCTCCGTCATCCTCACAGTAAGAATTTTTCCCTCATTTTCAGATGGACTTCTCTATGTTTCAGCTTATGCCTGTTTCTTCTTGTGCTGTTACTGATCACCATTGAATAGAGTCTGGATCCATCACAGAAGGCTATCAGATTGCTTAAGCACGATTTCCCTTTGGTGAATCCATGCTGATTACTCCTGAACACCTTATTTTTCTCCACATGTTTGGAGATGACATCCAGCTCCTCCATCACCTTTGCAGGGATGGAGGTGAGATGGACTGACCTGCAGTTACCCAGGTCCTCCTTCTTGACCTTTCTGAGGATCAGAGTGACACTGGCTACTTCATACTTTACACATGATGCTGAATAATATAAAACAGATTCCCAAGTTCGACATATCCAATAAAACTACCTGTGTATTGTACCAGATCTCAAGTGGGACAGTTGCTGAAACAATGATTGGGATTTCAGTCCAGACCCTTATCAAAGCACTTGTTTTAAGCATACATATGTAGAGCTTAATATAAAGACCACTTTATTTAAAACATTAAGCAAAGAAAAACAAAAACACTGATGCTTTATGGAACTGAGGAGTTAAAATTTCCATGTTTATACACAGATGAGAAAACTAAACAAACAGTTCAGCTTCTTACCGTTTAGGAAATGCCAGTGGAATGCAAAAATATACAAAAGCAAAGGCTTTTCCATGGTGAAGATAGAACCTAAAATGATAAGATAATGGGCAAATATAAATACCTGCTTATTTCTCACTTGCACTGTAGAATATATTTAACCATTCCGTATGAAGAACTGGATTGAAAGCAATGAATCCCCTTCTAGCCAAAGACATGCCAAAACTGCCCCTATGACCACTGTAAATCAGATTAAAAGTTATTTGTTTTACTTTAGGAAGGATATACAGTTCTACTTGCTTTGAACACTTCACTGTTGGTCACGGTAACATATATACTTTATTACTTTCTCTCAGTTAGTAAATAAGTAATTGTAAGTACCCAGTGGCTACCATGACCTATAGCTTGGAGCATTGCCCTTAGGAAGAGAGGAAGAGCTTTATATACAGACTGAGTGGAAGAAATAGAACTCACCTCTCCCCTAACAGTTTGCTTAATTTATCTTACTATGAATTTACTAAATTTTATAACACTTTTTTCCACAATGCTAATATAGGACTTCTGTCTTGTATGTCCTATTATGTTTACAAATATATTGTAAACAACATCCAAGTGATACTTAATCTTTCAATTAAGGAACAGTTTTTACAACAGCGCATTTATAGAGTGGTACTAAAAATTTCCAGCCTACAAACAAAACCTGTTTGCCAGACTATTTCTGAACATATAGATTATTTTAATTTTCCATCAAGAAAATTCTTTCCCCCATCTTTGCTGGCAGGACTTTTTTACTACTATACAACGTTAGCGTCACATCCCATTAACTGATGCTCATTCACAAACTTACTTCACATGCCCACGCTTCCTAAGTCCATATTCTGAGTCATAGCAGTAGTAGATTCAAACAACCTCATCTTTTTTTTCTTTTTCAAATTACCTTCAAGCAAAATTTAAACACTCTTTAATGTCAGCCTGCTTTAAATATAGAAAAATCTACAATCTTTCTTAGATAAAATTCCCTGTTTCCAAACAGCCACAGAAATAAGCAAAGATTGCATTAAACTGTTTTTTAATGGTAGTTCCAATATTTGCATAATGAATTAAGCAACACCAAATGCCCCAGCTGTTGAGAATATATCTGGTCTGAGAATCTTTTAACAGCTTTATCGTTGTTCTTCCGGCTTGCAACATAAAGACAGGAATAAAGAGAATTGTCTGGAGTCATAGGGCATATATGTGCCTTTGGAGCATGGCATCTTGAGGGACTTAGACTCTTCTCAACAGAATCTGACAGAAGCCACTTTTTCCCTCTGCTTTCTGCTGCCTGATCCCAACAGAGAATTTGTGGAAAGCAACACAATTCGAGCTGAAAAACAAAGGCAATTTAGTACACAGTCAGTTACAAAAGGATGTTCTGCTGAAAATATAAATAAGATCCTTAGGCTCTATTCCACCATTCCAGAGTCACACGGTTAAAGAATCATATTTATTTCACAAATGACATTCTTAAAAGCACCAGCAAACTGCTGCCTAATCCGAGGCAGGTACCCAGGTCTCTGGTGATGAGAGGCATGAGAATGCCTTCAATATTCAGAGCACCAGGTAAAATATCAGGGCACCAGCTATGCTCCAAAACAAAGCTCCTCAAGCAACACCAGTCTCAAAGCGTGCTCTGATTAGGCTTGCTCCAGAAGAGCACATTAGTGAAACTCGTGGACACAGACATGCATCTCTCTGCGCTGCCTGTAAGGGAATGACCTGGGTTGTAGTCAGGTACACACATCTAACATCATACGTGACTAATACCCACTTTTTTAGCAAGAAAACAGAATGTAGGCATTAACTCCAGGGAAAGACTTTTGACAAACTCCTCAGAGAAAGATGTCAGAGAGTGAGCATTTTCATGGTTCTAATCCTTGTATACTGCAACTGAAGGACTTTAATTTGCATGCTTTCTCCAAATGCCAAACAGAACCTTACTAATAATCACAATACCAATTGCAAAACCCCTCAAGACTGACCATCTACTCTGACAATATCTGCTACTGTGTTAAATTTCACTTTCAGATAAGGGAAAGCAAAAGGTCAGGTACACATGAAAAAGTCTTCTGCAATAGCCATTATAGAGCCTTCTTACATTTAACTCTGAGCAGGCGCAATCCTGAGGTGGCTCAGCTAAAGCCACTTGAGAACCTAGACACCTTTCAGGGTGCCAAAGCACTTACTCTCTATTTTTCTTACAGAACCTACCACAGTACTTCTTCCCTTCTCACAGTCGGTATCTGACACCTCTAGCTGACACAATTTTATGAAAGCCAGAAGATACCCACAGCACAAAACGCTCTTTAGTCTTGCAGTCTCATAGTCAGATGAAGAGGGAGAAAAAAGCTCATGCACGCAAGCTGTTTTGTGACAGAACTTAAAAGCTGATGTAACTCCTTCTACTTCTTTAGGAAACTTCCCCAACACCGGAAAATCCCCCTCCAGGGAAAATTCTCTATTGCTGACAGTGGCTCACTTGATCAAAGACAGAAATGCTGGGAAGACTACTATATATAATACCACAGGCGTTTTAAGAAACATGTCATTTGATCGGAGCAAGACTTGAACAACAGTCCTTGGAAAACCAGTACAAGAAGCAATCTGTTCACACTAATTCCAAGTTCATATAGTTCTCATCAAACACTGTGTTAAGCAAATGCTAACAGTGACTGGAAAGTTTTGTGTAGCTTATTTCTGTTGGTCAGCATCATGTATGAGTAGTAGTAACGGCTAACCCTTCTCCGGTAATGGTTTACAGAATAAACTTTACGTTTTCTCACCTAGATCTGAGAGCAATGAAAGCTTCTTCACATACTACCATGCAGCACAGGAAGAGTTATTAAGTTTATATCAGCTTAGAGAAATAGAGAGAACTTTTTCTAGTTGTAGAGCTGATCAGAGAACACAGAAAAAACCAAGTATCAGAAGCCAAAGAAAGTACTCACACACGTATGTTGATGGCAGAGGGATAATCTGGTCAACAGCACAACACATGACCTTTCAGTTCAACCACTTATCTTCTCTTTGAGTATCTCAAGTAACGGTTAGGATTCTCCAAAGAGATAAAATGTCATACAGTGACCACCTAAAAATTTTCAGTGAACATTTCTTCTTTCCTCTTGACCACCCACTCACAGTACCTGTCATGGAATTACAAACACATAATACACAAATTTTGTATGAGTCAATTTTTTTAAGGGTGAGATGAGTGTTATAGGAACACGGAGGCAGCATTATAGGAAATACCTGAATGGAACATTTAGGCTCTAGAAAACTGAAACTACCTTAGGTGTTTGAGGGTATGAATTTCTGTAATTCATGAGGCCTAATGAACTTTCCTTTCCACCACTTTCCTCTGTGCTCAAATACCATCTTTAATGACATTTCAGGTTCCCAGAAGAAAAAAAAAAAAGAAAAAGAAAAAAGAGAAAAAAAACCTGTTACGTTGTAAAATAATCTCTGAGAGACCACAGAAGTCATTAATGTGGCTAGTACTCAAAACTACAAATTTAGTTTCCTGTTGTTAATTTTTTCCCTTGAACTTACCAACCCTTTCTATTTTTGCCACATTTAAGCACTTAACATCAAATAAAAGATTCTGAAAGATCTTTTCTTTCACAGCAAGTGTAATCAGACACAGATACACAGATAGACATGCACAAATGCAAACACATTATGGTGTGTACATAGAATACACATGTCTATGTGTCCATACACATACAGCATATACGCATTGATGTTTAGGTGTGCAGAAGTATGTGTATATAGGTATACACGTACCCAGAGACATACATATACATGTATCAGTAGTGTGCATATATATATGTATACACATGTATACACATATACATATATACATACACATATACATATATACATACACATATACATATATGTATATGTATACCTATATATACATATACACACACATATACTACCTATCCTACCACCATACGTATACATATATATGTATGTGTGTACGTGCATACAAATACACACCTACATACACATACACACAATACGCATATATCCGTGGAACATTTTTGTGTGTGTATGTGTGTATGTGTGTATGTATGTATGTATGTATGTGTACACACAGACACGCGCCCTGGCCGCCCCGCGCTGCTCCCCAGCGCTGCCCGCCGCGGCCCCGCGCCCATCACTCACCCTCGCGGCGGCGGCTCCGCAGCGGCCCCGGCCGCGCTGCGCTGAGCGCAGGGGAGCGGAGCGGCCCCCGCCCCGGCGCCGCCTCCCGGCCCGGCCCGGCCCGGCCCGGCCCCCGCGGGAGGTCCCGGTTCTGCCCGGCGCGCTCGGCCGGGGACCCCCGAAGGAGGAGGGCTAAACACGGGAGCGGAAAAGAGCCAATTGCGACAGCGGTCGAGGGGGCGACATCGTTACTCTTTTTTTCTATTTTTTTTTTTTACTTTTTTTTTCTTTTTTTTTCCTTTTCTTTATTTTTTTTTCACACAGGATTAGAGGCTCTGCTGATCCCAAACCTACGGGAAGGTTAACAGAAATCACCCCCCTTTCTGCGAGACCCTCGGGAATTCAGGTGGAAGGGGTTAAGTAACCATTTCCTAACTCTTCTGGTAAATCATCTGGTTCTTCATGAATTAGCTAATTAGCTAGGAAGTCAGGGAAGTATACTAATGCTTTTCTATTCCTGAAAGGCACAGAGAAAACTGAAACCAAGAACTGCTTTTGCTTTCGTTAGTGCACATACCTAACTTCACAGGAGTGTACAGAGTGCCAGAATTGCTGTGAGATTACAAACTCTCTTCACGTGACAGACATATGCCTCCTAACCAGAACCACAGGACATATCATATAGGAACTCAGGACACAACTCTCCTTTTCAAGGGCATTAGTTTACAGGACAAGTGTCCATGCTTGAGAAGAGGGTTTGGACTGGGCGATCTCAAGAGACCACTCCTAACCTCAACCACTCTGTGATTCTGGGCAGTTTGCAGCACGTAGTACAAAGAAAATACAAAACTAATCTAAGGCTGCATGCTCAGGGCACAAAATTATTCCCGTGCTGCACAATGGATCCCTTTCAAAACAGTGATGCACAGCTGGATTTGGAATCCAGCAGCTGCTGGAATGCTTCACTGTTACCTGATGCTTGGGACAATATTCATGTGCTTACCTGTACAGGTGTATAGTTTTTGTTCGTATTTCATAGTTGAACCCAACACTAAAGACAGCCTGAATTCCAATAACACTTCAGTTACTAATACGTATTTCATACTGCATGTGGAAATGGATGTGTAAATAATTTCCATACAGGAAAATAACAGCAACATATACACATTGCATCCTTTCTGAGGCTGCTGGGACACAGGAGTGTCCAAGTGTCCAAGTGGGCTTGGACAGACTCCAATATTCCACTTTTTTGTACATTTTCTCCAGTGTTTTCAAGTAAGTTCCTTAATAGAGCTATAGGTAAAGGAAATTTAACAACAAGCAAGAGGAAACACACCTTGTACATAATGCCAAGAACTTATTGTTGGTGTGATTGAAATCTTAATGGTCTAATCCAATAATAATTATTAGTATAAATTTAATTACAGAAAAAGAAGAAATATGTCCCTGCAGAAGTTGTTTCAATAACGATAATAAATCTAAAATTGCTGCACACACACTGCTTATTTTCTATCTCTTCTCCTGATGTTACACTCACCCTTTCCCCCTGTTCCTAGGATGGGTGGTCTTTGTGGTGTGGTTTCCTCCTCATTCATCCTTCCTTCTTTTCTTACCTGCCTTTGATTCACCCAGGATTATTTTTACATATTTTCTGATATTTTAAACTTGGATGCTCTGTGTTTAAGCTTTGGTCTGCAGCTCCACATTACATCTGAACTTCTAGTATGCCATGCCTTTATATATGCTAAATGATATTTCTTTTTTTTCTCTTCTAACTCTGAAACTACTTATGTCCAGCTCCAGGTCCGCACTTCTTTAACTGACTCTGCTGCATTATTTTTAGCTGTGTCCAGTGCCAAACCTGTGTTCCATCTCTTATATTCCCATGCCTGTACATTGCATCCTGTGTCTCCACTTCCCAAGGCCTCCTCTGCTATCGTACCAGGAAGGTACTTCTCTACACTGCATTGTGTTAGTCATAAAATTGTGGCAGTACCATAAAAAGGAGCAATAGTAAAGCAAATTGGCCACGGATGATTTAGATAAATTGCTGTCACAGTTAAGCCAAATAAGACAGAGCTGGAGGCAAGTCAAGAAAAGCTGAGAGAGAGCAAGCCTGACAAGACTCAATACTGAGGCCTTAAAAACTCAGTACAAAGATCATGACCTATTACTAACAGTGGCAATACTGTGTAAAAGGGGGCTATAGGGCTTCATCAGTTCCCTGGGAGTATAGGGCTTACTTGTATTAATTATACTATATTACAATATGCCTAATATATGTAGTGCATTCCTGACATTTGCTATTTATATACAGTTACAAGTGTGAAATTATTTTTGTGGATCATAATTAAAGACTACGGTTTAAACAGAAGATGACTTAAGCTAACGCCTGACAACCCTGACTTCAGCATCACAAGGGTTGAGCATGCAGTCAACTCTTATTTACTAAGATATGCCTCACGACATGCCCAATTCTCAAGAAATCTTTCTGACACGCACAGGGAAAACTGATACCAGTGTCTATGACCACAGAAGAAAGGAGAACTACCTCTAAAAACTTCATAAGAACAGTTCAAACAGATACCAATAACCAAAAAACACAGGTCAGAAATGAACAGCCAAACTATGGGAAACACTGCTGAATCTTTTAAAAATCTGTATATACAATTACCCTTTAAGATGTCAGTATAGAATCAAAACAGCTATCTTTGTTACAATAAGGCAATAAAACTTGTCAAAGAGATTTACTTTCAACACTTCAGTTTTAAGAAAACTATTATAACAGCCTAATTCAAAAGTTGTGCCTACTTTTCTGACTTCAGTAGGACACGACTAAGAGCTGATCTAATTCCTCTTGAACCTGGATTTGCTTTTGAAAAGTGAAACAGTGTTAACGATCATCATTTAAGCTTTTCAGGAAAGAGACATGGTTTCTTCTTGTGCCATGACTTCAGGACATATTCACATCCTCAGTCCTGACTGGGAAACTTACAGAGTGATATATCCTTGCTAAACAAATAATCATCTATGGATTGGAACACTCAACTAATCCGAGCAGATAAAACTTTTTTTTCCAGGGGTGATGAACAGGCAGCATGCAGGGATTTGGCCTGCACACTCTAGAGACTCCTTATTCCCACCTCGATTTTCCTTCTTGCTTATTCAGGTCCTATGGTTAGGTCAGGTATTCGTATTTTTGTACGAATTTTGTTACTCACTCCTGCTTCTTAGCTGGATGGCATGCTGTCTTCAGACCAGAAGATATTCTGGAGAAGATCTTCACCAGAACCTTACACTGGGATAAGAAGAAGAGCTCTCTCACAGTATAGTTACAATAAATCATGTATCAGTGAATTTTGAGAAGATGGAGATAATACTAGGAATATCAGTATATTAGGAATATTAGGAATATCAGGAATACAGTAATACTAGGAAATGTACTAGTGGGAATACAAGCTCCAGCTTAGATTCCAGAAAAATCCCTATTCCTGTTCCAGAAGAGAGATGGAAGTTTAGGGAACCTCTCTGAAGGATCAAATCTGTTCATATAGTGAAGAGCCCTGTCAGATTCGCAAATTATGATGGCATGAAAGGACAGTATAAATTAAGAATGAAAAGTGAAACACCTCTCTGTTCTTTAGTATCTTAAATTAAAAAAAAAAAGTTTTCTGACAATCATATTTCAAATTCAAGAAAAAAGAGAGAAAATAATCTAACAGTTATTGATACCATCTGGGTAGCACACACAGTATATCTTTCTCCAAACAGAAAAATGACAAACTGGCAATCACTACCCCAGGCAAGCCTGGTACATCTGCATATTCCTGTAGGAAATAACTTCAAAGTCACAGAAAAACAAACTTGCTGCGTACTGAGTTATCTAAGGAGGGACGTGTCTAATTGCAGATGTAGACATCTAGATTAACACTGAAAAGAGGATTTTGATTTAAAAAATCAGAAATTTCATTGGTAGGAATTTGATCTGTCCAAGTTTGTCCATGCAGTTGAGGAGGTAGTGACAACTCGGGTAGGGCATGAATGACTAATTCAGCTAGTAATTTAATGAGATCTATATTGTTTAATAACAAATATGACACATGCAAAGGCCAAATATAACTACTCAGTTAGATACTATACATTAAAAATAAAACTACAAACCAGACACAAGGGCATTTCTAAAGTCTGAAGATGCAGGTCAGAGAGATGCCATTCCAGTAAGAACAACACTAGATTGCGATAATATTCCCAGCATGAGGAGGAAGCTAGTTATTGTTTTATTAAACTCACTGTCGACAAGCACTTTACTAAGAGGTTAGGTAACACTGGAACTTCCCTTACTGCAAACAAAAATGTAGTGTCAAAGCTATTCAGGCTTATATTCACTCTAAGTACATGTTTTTATTTTCATATCTCATTGTATCTATCATTTACTTCCTTTTCTCAGAAGGAAAATATTAACAGAACTTAAAAAAAAACCCATCAAGTGTTCTAAAAATTGTTTTGTCCTTAACATAAGAAATATTTAAAATTGGATTTTCTTTCCTGAACAAAATTAAGATAAAAAACAATAACAATAAAAAAGGTAATTAACATAGATTTAAAAAATCCTGCAATCCTGCTTTCAGCAAGCATGCTTCTAGCTAAGGAACAGGGCAGGCTCCATTTGCTATGGAAAGAACAGTCTTGTAAAGGTGATGATTTTAGAGCATTAATTTTTCTTTCTTTAAATATCTTTACCTGTTTTTTATCCAGGAGCTTCAAAGTTGTAAATGACTAAATGAGCATTTGCCATCCATTTGCTGAGCATTTTGGAAAAAAATGATATTTTGGGATTTAATTTTGGAATTAAAAGGATTTTGTAATCCTTTTCAGTTAGACGTATATCAAAGTGTCAATTGATTAGACAGACTGATACAGATACATACACTTTTTTAAGAGAATATCTCTGGGAGAGATTCTAGCATGATTTGTTTCCTTCTTCCTTTGGGATATGAAGCTGAAATGGATAATGATTTGGCTTTTACACCCAAATCATTAAGGTAAAATTCAAACTGATTCATCCATGTGCACTACAGACAACGATAACAGTAAGAATGCCTAATTTTTTCCCACATTTCTTCTATTTGATTTTCTAACCATGTTCCCTTTTCTTTCTTGTTTTGTAAAACTCTCATTTTATTTAGCAATAGGCATCCATATTGGCACAATTTATAAGCATTTCCTACTTACACCTAATGTGTAATTTGAGTCAGGTAACAAATCAGCCTTAGTGACATTATGGGATTTTTTGTTTTTTAATTAAGCACCAAATGCAGCATTTCTAACATTTGATTTTGAGACCAGCTATTTTGTGAGCAAATGTGTAATTATCATTTAAATGTTTTTTAAAAGATGACAAAAATGAAGGAGACATTATTTCCTAGCAAATGACTGCCAATTCTGCAGTACAGCAAAACAGCTTTAGGATTTAGTGGCAGAATTTTGCAACAGCAGCAATCCCTACAGCTCCCTGGAAATATTCTCCACCTTCAAAACTGCTGATGATCCAACAGTGCAATATTTGATGCTAAAGACACTGTATGTTTTATTTTTTGATAAAGTTATGTGGAGTCTATATGATGACTTAGTAGACTGGTAGTCAACAGGCCACAACTGGGACTCCTTGAACAAAAGCCTACACCTAAGTAGCTAAGTTTCACAGTTTATGGGTTTCCACAAATATTGGCAATATCAGTAAAATAAAGCTGTTCAGCTTGTGCCAAGAGTAGCACAAAAGGAGGCAGGGTTTTGCTGCAGCTCTTCGCAGATGGGCTCACTGGCAGCCCAAGCCTCTCTCCTCCGCAGGAACAAACTTCAGTGACTCTTTAGCGCCATACAGCACCCAATTAACCTCAGTTCTCTCTGCCGCTCCAGAAATCCTTGTTCTTTCTTCAGAAACCAGTCCCATTTCCAATCACAAAGCCACAGCTCCCACCATTCTTTATTCCAGGAAGCCACCTAGCTCAAAACATTACAAATCTGCAGCTATCAACCTTTGCAAGACAGCCACCTACTGCAATCTGAAACACCTTTCTGCTCAGGGTGTGGAAAAAATCCAGACAGGCCAAAATAGTTGGCTGCGCATGCTGGGGTGAGTGGAGGATATTTCTGCTAGCCAGGCTTGAAGGCCAATGACACTCCGTCACACAGGCCAGGGAAGGGCTGGTCCGTACAACGTTTCCCAGCGCGGCCGAGCGAAGCACAAAGTGCGGCCTGCGAGTGCAGTGGTGCCATCTCGTGCAGGACTGGAACGTAACAGGAAACTTCCCTCCCGGATCGCTGCTGCACACGGGCCTGCTGCACACCGAGCAGTGGGGCGCTGCCTTCCTGCACGCAACGCGAACCACCACCCCCATGGACGTGGGTGCTGTGCTCTTCTGCCCTCTGCTACTATCAGCACTCTGCATCTGATGACATCCATTAACTCGAGCTCTTTTTGCTGCCCTGTCATTTTCCTGATCCTCTCTTACAGCTTTTCTCTCTCCCTGCTTCTTAATGTCCCAGCATTGTTCTGATGGCTCCTTAATGGCTTCTTAATGCACCCATTTTAACCCCTTCCCATAATTCCTTCATTCTAATCTATTTTTCTTGTTTTACATAACCACTTATAATTCACATATCTAAGAAATTTCCATGCATCTTTTCACAAAAAATTACTTACTACTTGTATCATATCCAATCAGGTTTAAATGTAGTCAGATGTATCTCCTGGTTCTTAGCATCAGATTTAATTTTTTGAGCAGTACCAGTACTCCCGCCTTTGATTGCTACTGACATTCACTGCATCTTGTGTCTGAGCATGTTTTAATTCACTTTTTTACAATTTAATTTGGCACATAGCTGTGTGCACACAATAAATATCAGTGAAGGTAAAGCCTTAGACTTCTCAATAGCATGTTCTTTTCTAAAGACTGGCAAGTAATACTCAGACAAGCTTAAATTTAAGCAAATACTTTTATTCAAGTGAACACTGCAAACACTTGTGCCAAAGCCTTTATCCTTGCAAGCGTTTACAGTAATGAGCAGCCTGGTTGTAATCAACAGACATCTTCGATATATTGAATGGACTACACCAGTCTAGGCAGAGACCCAGACATCCAAGTCTCTGTGGTGGGAGATACTTCCCACCAGAGCGTTTTTAATGCGTGCCTCCAAAAAAGGATGTACAGACAAGTGAATATCCCTTTTGAAAGTCAAAAGCATTTTCAAAATGTCATAGAACTTTTGCTTTCAAGATCACAGAAAAACTTGAAGTAAAAATAAACCAATTTTGAAGGAATTTTGCACCATAGAAATAGCTTATTTTCTCCTTTTTCCTCACTTTTCACATATTTCAGTTTTGCCAATAGAAATGGAGAGCACAGCACCAAAAAGCACCAAAATCACAAAACTCTTTATTTATGAGGATAATGTCTCCTCCAACATTTTTGCGAAGGAGTTTAACAGAACCATCTGTGCTCAGAAGATGAATAAACGCTAACAATAAGAATCACTGACAGATCATCACATTCGCAGATAAGCGTTTTAAAACTACACCTCAGACTTGAACTAAAACTCTCTGTCTGGGAAAAAAAAAGAAGATATTGTAACACGAAACCTCCCAGTGGTACTGAGAGGTACTGAGTGTTGCCACATGTTCTCAGATGGGCCTCAGAAATGCTGGCGTGGAGAGTGTTCAACATGAAGAGTTCTGCGGGCCCTACCCCATACTTCCATCAGTGTTTAAAAGCCCATGGACGATAGTTTTTGTCTCCATAGTGTCTTATTTGCCAAATTTCTCCATTTGGAATGCAAAGTCAGCCTATAATTTGGTTGGAAGTGGCAAAGAGAGATGGAAAAAAAAAGCAGTAATGCATCAAGAGAGGCAGAATAAGGCCAGAAGCTGAGGTGTCACCCGCATTCGACAGTAATTACTCATTTCCTTGCTAATTCATGCTTTGCACCTTGAGGTAAGACGAGTGGGTTGTAATTGTGCCACGCTTCATTCACACACGGGGTTTCAGTTCCAGGAGCTCCTCTGCACTGCTTCTGCAGCAAATAAACAAACAAACAAATGAACGATCAAAGAAAGAAAGAAAGAAGAAAGGAAAATTGTGCACATCTCCCTGAAGAACTAGGATGTACTAAAATCCTCCTGCATTTTAAAATATCTACGCGAGTTGTAAGAACTGCCCTGCAAGGGGGACGGCGGGGGAACGGTGGGCTCCCCTCACGGGGCAGAGGCCGCCACGCTGCCCCTCCCTGCACTGGCCCTTTAAATCCCTCCCTCCCGCCGCCGCCGCCTAACGGCCAACCGCCGCCGCCTAACGGCCAACCGCCGCCAACGGCCGCTCCGTCCAACGGCCGCCACAGGCCAAGCGCTGCCGCGCGACCTTCCGCGCTCCGCCGGGCGCCGCCGCCGGCGCCCCCTGCGCTGGTGAGGGAGCTGGGGCCAGGAGCGGGGCTCCCTCGGAGAGCAGGAAGGCGCGCGGGCGGGAGGCATGCAGGCAGGCAGGGAGGGAGGGAGGGAGGCGCGGAGCCGCCATGCGGCGGTCCCGGGCCGCTGCCTCCCGCCTCCCGGCTGTGCTCAGGCGCGCTCTGTGCTCCGCTCCGCAGGGCGACATGGGCTTCCTCGTCTCCAAACCCGTGAGCGACAGCCTCAAGGCTCAGCAGGAGTTTATGCTCATGAACTCGCGGCTGCAGGTAAAGCTGCCGGGGGAGCTGCCCCCGTCCTGAGGAAGGTGCAAAAGGGGGTTGCTCTTTCCCAGTGCCCTTTCGCACCCCCCCCCCCCAAAAAAAAAAAAAAAAAAAAAACCACAAAACCAAAACAAACCCAAAAACCATGCTCTGCTCACAAACTCTGTCAGTTTCTGTCGGTTCTGAGGTGTTTGACTTGCACGTAAATTTCAGGTGGGGAAATCTGCTACCATCTAAATCCAGTAACTTTCTTGTGACTCTGTGTTAATGGGTTAAAGGGTTATAAGGAACCTTATCCCGGAGAGCCCTCAGCAGGGTAGTTCTGCAAACTTACCCTGACTGATTCCCTGAAGTACCGCCAGGGAACGCTCAAGGGTCAAGCCACACGTGTGGTAAAGGCAATCAGTGACAGCAGGAGTAATAAAGTGTTACTACTCCTAAGAGAGACAAGAAGAGAAGGGAGAAAAAAAAATAAACTTGTTTCAACTTTCTCATGCTACAAAATTTCCAAAAACTTATTTTTGAAATTCTATAACAGCAATTATTTTACCTTAGGAACAAGTCACAACATGTCTTTTTGTTTTTCTTGCTCTTGCAACTGAGATTTAGTAGGACATAGGAGATCATTTCTTTGCTCAGGTGAAATAATGAAACAGCAACTAGGGAAGAGGAGGAAAATGTTTTCTGTTGCCCTAAAATTCAGAAGTTTGTGCGGAATAGAATTTATGGTATAGCCCTATTTAGTTTTCTCATCTCATTTAAAGTATTTTCTGATCTCTAGGTTGTGTAAATACTAAACACTAGACTACAGTCTGAAGGGCTTACCTGGAATGTTAGATGTGCTTTTGAATGGAAACCCAGTAACTTTAGAATGTTACAGCAGATGAACCTCTGACTTCTTAATAGTGGATTTGCCACCAGATGGCATTCTCTAGTTTTCAGAGCTGGTGAAGTACTTGCAGATGCTAGGTTTCAGATGACGCTTT
This sequence comes from Eudromia elegans, assembly GCA_003342815.1. NCBI lineage: Eukaryota > Metazoa > Chordata > Aves > Tinamiformes > Tinamidae > Eudromia > Eudromia elegans. The sequence goes on from PTEX01000026.1 coordinate 6,081,258, forward strand.
TCAGATGAGCTCTGGAGGCAGTGCTGGAAATATTGTTAGTAAGAAGAAAACACAAGAATAACCACTTATTGTCTAAAGAAGTTAAGCTTCTTGCAAGATGTGCAAACACCACTTTTTGTGCTATTATCAGTAATCAACTTCTACAAAAATAAGCCCTTTCTAATTGCATATGTAGTCACACTTCAGGAAACCTCTTAGTAGGGTGTTTTTTTGATAGTTGGAGTAGGCAAAATAATATGTTTCTTTCTGGAAGTACATATTAGATATATACTGGTTTGGCAGATATACTTGTCAATTCAGAAAATATGCACCTTTAAAAAAATAAATAAAATGAAATGTGCAGTCCTGGCTGCACAGGATGGAGCAAGAAAAAAAAAGGACTTGGGTTCTCTAACAGGAGATGATGGGGAAAAAAAAGCTACTCTTTCAGATGTGGAAGAGCGTAAGGAAGAAGAAAAAGTTGCCATTTATCTCTTGGATCTGTGGCTAAAACCTGTGATGTTTCTGGAGTGCACTGTTAAAAAAAGTTTTAGGTTATGTGTGGAAAATAAGGAGCAGAGACTGTAACTTGGAACACATGGAGCAGCGAAGTCATGCCTAGACCAGCATAAAATAGTTTTAATTTAAACCATTATTTACTCTCACGTGGTGAAACACTGCGATTGAATGTGCTTAGCTCTCTCATCTTCTCTGAAAATCTTTACACTTCTCAGTAGAGTATATGTGTCATCTTTGAGAGCTATAATATATATATCATATGAGAGATTCAAAAAGTACTGATTAGAGTTAAATGGAAAAAAAAAATCCCAGAGCAACATCTGGGATTGAGGTCTCTTGGAGATTTTCACAGATTCTGAAAATACCTCAGTGTGTCTTGTAATTTAAAATGCTGGGTGAATACAGTACTATTATTACTCAAAGCCACAGTCATAAAAAATTACATCTCCTGGAATTTTATTGCTACAAACAGTCATAGTGCTTTGAAATGGTCTAACAAATCTTTGGGTTAATGTGGAGCAAAACATGACATGACAAATGGTGCTAGTTATTGATACAGATGGGATCTGTGAATGTTTTTTCTGTAGTATATCGATCAGGAATGATCACAAAGTTTCTGTTTAGAACAGTGTTTTTGTTCTTGCTATGAATTTCCATAAAAGAGCAGTTAATTTTTCATTTTCTTCTTTTTTTAAAAAAAAAGAAAAAGCATTCTAGACATATCTCTCCATTCAGAAGTGAGTATAATACAAAGTTGTTCTGTCATTGCCTTATCTGCTGTGGAGGGTTGAAATGAGAATAATACAAAGCTGTTCTGTCATTGCCTTATCTGCTGTGGAGAGTTGAAACTTAAAAGGAGATTTGCAAAAATATGAAAGCAAGTAACATGACAGATGTTTACAAGTAACTTTCCAAAACCCAAGCCTGGCTATTGACCCAACCTGGCTCAGCAGAGCCACTTAAATCTGTGTTGGACATCCAGGCCTACTTGATTCATTCAGAGTAAGAGAATAGTAAAGATGGCATAAAGTCATGTGCATATGTCTTCCTTACTGCGATAAGAATGCTGTATGGCCTTGTAAATTGTATCTTAATGCTGTTTGGAAAAATAGCAAAAAAAATGCCTTAATGTTGAAGGACTTGCCATTTGTTTGTATTGTATCTTGCTAGGGCTCTGGAATGAAGCACGTGCCTTGTATCTAGCAAAAACTGCTTATGGTAGAAATTTGTTGAGGCTTCATTTTTATCATAAGCTTTTTTCTTAAAGTGTAGCTTGCAGAATACTCTGCAAAAACTATTTGTAGTATACAAATCAACTCTTGTTGCACATTTTGAAACTGAAAAGTAAGAGTGCAACAATATTTGTTGTTGCTCTTTCCTCAGCATGGATTAGAACATTTTAAGTACTTCTTTTTCTGTAATATTTCATGATGGTGGTGTTCGGTGACCATTAGATATGTCTTTAAATGGTGATCTGTCAAAACTGACATGTTTTCAAGCTTGCTAGAACCTTTGTTGTGAGCAGACTTATGAGTAGTGTATAATGTAAGTACATTGTACATGGTGTTAAAACAACTTGTACTCCATATGTAATGATATTTTGAGTGATAGGGAGCAATTATAGCACACAGTAGAGACAAGCAATTGAGGGAATTTTAAACTGAATTTATTACAATTAATGAACTGGATTCTTGGATTATGCAGAGCAAAGCTTACTGTATTAACTTTGCACAACAGGAGAATATTTTCTGTGCTGATTTGTAAAGGGCATTCTAAATGCAACTTAAGATCTTAAGCATATGAACATAAAAAAAAATGGTCTGTGAAATTTTTGTCCATGCAGGCAGAGGGATCTGAAGATCTTTTATTTTAAATGGAACTTGATACTTTGTCACTCTTTTCTCCTTGCCTAGAAAGAAAAGTTTAGATTTTACTTCGCCTTTGTTATTTTGACAAGGATGAGGAGGTGGATGAGGCTTCTACAGGCAGCTACAAGAAGCCTCGCAGTCATGGACCCTGGTCTTTGCAGGTGACTTCAACCACCCTGATGTCTGCTGGGATAATCACACAGCTGGGAGCAGACAGTCCAGGAGGTTCCTGCGGAACATTGCAGATAACTTCCTGATGCAGGTGGTTGAAGAGCCGACAAAGGGCAGGGTTGCTGCTAGACCTGATACTGATCAACAGAGATGGTCTAGTGGGAAATGTGAGGGTTGGGGGCAGTCTTGGCTGCAGCAACCATGAGAAATTGGAATTCACGATCCTGCGTGGAGGAAGCTGGGCAAGAAGTAGGATTGCTACCCTGGACCTCAAGAGAGCCAACTTTGATCTCCTCAGGGAGCTCCTTGGAGAAATCCCCTGGGCCAGAGTTCTAGAAGGAAAGGGGGTCCAGGAGAGCTGGCTAATATTCAAGCAGCACTTTCTCCAAGCCCAGGATTGGTGCATTCCTACTAGAAAGATGTCGAGCAAGAGGGGCAGGAGACCTGCGTGGATGGGCAAGAAGCTGCTGGGCAAACTTAATGAGAGGAAAAGAGCATACGTTAGGTGGAAGAAGGGCCAGGCCACATGGGAAGAATATAAGAACATTGTCAGGGAATGCAGGGATGCAATGAGGAAGGCCAAGACCTTCCCTCTTGCTAATTAAAATTAGCAAGAGATGTCAGGGATAAAAGGAAGGGCTTCTACAAAAACATCATCAGCAAGAGGAACACTAGGGAAAATGTTAGTTGCTGCTGAATGGGGAGGGTGCCTTGAGACAGAGGATGCGGAGAAGGCAATTACTAAATGCCTTCTTTGCCTCCGACTTCACTGCTAAGGCTGGTCCCTGTGAACTACAGAGCCGAGGTAGAAGGGAGCTAACTGAGAGAGACAAGGACTTCCCGCTCCTCGTTGAGGAGGACTGAATTAGGGATTATTTAGGCAAACTGGATGCCCATAAATCTATGGGTCCTGATAGGATGCACCCAAGGTTGCTGAGGGAACTGGTGGGGGTTATTGCTGAACTGCTCTCCATCATCTTTGAGATGTTGTGGAGAGCAGGGAAGGGACTGTAGGACTGGAGAGCTAGCATCACTCCAATCTTCAAAAAGGGCAAGAGGGAGGAGCCAGGAAACTACAGGCCTGTCCGCTTCACCTCGGTCCCTAGCAAGGTGATGGAGCAGCTCGTCCTAGAGACCTTCTCTAGGCATATCAAGGAAGAGAAGGTGATCAGGAGTAGCCAACATGGATTCACTAAGGGGAAGTCATGTTTGATGAACCTGATAGACTTTTACAATGGGGGTGACTGGATGGGTGGATGATGGGAAAGCTGTGGATGTTGTCTACCATGACTTCAGCAAGGCTTATGACACAGTCTCCTGTAACATCCTTATAGGAAAGCTCCAGAAGTATGGATTGGATGAGTGGACAGTGAGGTGGATTGAGGACTGGCTGGATGTCAGAGCCCAGAGGATCATGGGCAAGTGCAGGGTCGTGCACCTGGGGAGGAATAACCCTAGACATGCCTACAGGCTGGGGACTGACCTCCTGGAGAGCAGCCCCACAGAGAGGGACCTGGGCGTCATGGTGGACGACAAGTTGACCATGAGGCAGCAGTGTGCCCTCGTGGCCAAGAAGGCCAATGGGATCCTGGGGTGCCTTAAGCAGAGCATCTCCAGCAGGTCGAGGGAGGTGATTCTGCCCCTCTACTCAGCCCTGGTGAGGCTGCACCTCGAGTCCTGCGTGCAGTTCTGGGCTCCCCAGTGCAGGAGGGATGTGGAGCTGCTAGAGAGAGTCCAGCGCAGGGCCACAAAGATGATTAGGGGTCTGGAACATCTGCCCTATGAGCAAAGGCTGAGAGAGCTGGGCCTCTTCAGCCTGGAGAAGAGAAGACTGAGAAGGGACCTGATTAATGTATATAAATATCTCAAGAAAGGGAGTGAGGAGGAGGGGGCTGGCCTCTTCTCAGTGGTGGCCAGTGATAGAACTAGAGGAAACGGCCACAAGTTGAGGCACCAAAAGTTCCACAGGAACTTGAGAAAGAACTTCTTAACAGTGAGGGTGACAGAGCACTGGACCAGGCTGCCCAGAGAGGTTGTGGAGTCTCCTTCTCTGGAGATCTTCAAAAGCCGCCTGGACATCACCCTGTGCCACATGCTCTAGGGGACCCTGCGTGTGCAGGGGGGTTGGACTAGATGACCTCTACAGGTCCCTTCCAACCCTAGCCATTCTATGATTCTATGATTGTATAAATGGGGCCAAGTATAGTCGGAAACCTGTGGCCAGCGGTGTCCTCCAGGGGTCAGTGCTGGGCCGGTGCTGTTCAACTTGTTCATCAACAACTTGAAGGAGGGCACAGAGTGCACCCTGAGCAAGTTCACTGATGACACTGAACTGAGTGGAGTGATGGACCCCTCAGAGGGCTGTGCTGCCATTGAGAGAGACTTGGTCAGGTTGGAGAGTTGTGCAGAGAGGAACCTCAGGAGGTTCAACAAGGAGAAGTGCAGGGTCCTGCACTAGGGGAAGAATAGCCCCAGGCACCAGCACAGATTAGGAGCTGACCTGCTGGAAAGCAGCTCCACGAGAGAGACTTGAGAGTTCTGCTTGGCAACAAATTGTCCATGACGCAGCAATGTGCCCTTGTGGCCAAGAAGGCCAATGGGATCCTGGCTGCATCAGGAGGAGCATTGCCAGAAGGTCAAGGGAGGGGATCCTGCCCCTCTGCTCAGCTCTGGTGAGGCTGCAACTGGAGTATTGAGGGCAGTTCTGGGCTCCCCAGTACAGGAGGGATGTGGAACTTCTAGAGAGGGTTCAGAGATGAGCGACCAAGATGATCAGGGAACTGGAGTACCTACCGTATAAGGAGAGGTTAAGCGAGCTGGGCTTGCTTAACTTAGAGAAGGAGAAAGATAAGAGTGGATCTAATGAACATATATATAAATACCTGAGGTATGACGGTAGGGAGGAAGGGGCTGAACTGCTTTCCATAGTGGCTGGTGATAGGACAAGAGGCAATGGTTTTAAGCTGAGGCATAGGAGGTTTCACCTCTGGGTAAGGAGGAACTTCTTTCCTGTGAGAATGACAGAACCCTGGAACAGGCTACCCAGAGAGGCTGTGGAGTCTCCTTCTCTGGAGATCTTCCAAACCTGCCTGGATGCCACCCTGTGCCTCGTGCTCTAAGGGTCCCTGCTGGAGCAGGGGGTTGGACTGGATGATCTCTAGAGGTCCCTTCCGACCTAAAGATTCTGTGATTTTAATATTACTTTTCATACTTTCATACTACTTTTATCTTTAAAAAATTTATTTTCCTTGTACTCTAAAAATTCAGCACAGAGAAAACTGAGTCAATTCAAATGTTTCTCATATGGAGGGGGTAGATATTTTGTTTGAGATTGGTTTTTATTTTGTTTCAGCTATTCTAGGAGAGTTTTGAATGAAACAAAGATACCATGATGTGCCTGAGAATAGCTGTATTGGTTAATAACCATTTTTTTTCTGGCTTATGAAATACACTTTTTAAATTCTTCCTAGTATTTAAGTCCTTGGTAACTGATTTAAATTACATCCTTACTCAGAAGAAATTTTTTTCCACAAAGAATTGGTGGCGTATCAAGTCCTTACCCTTGCTATTCTTTTGTATTCACTGCAGCAGCTTTCTTAGTGAGATCTCAGCTGGTGACTAGTTTGTAGTTCTGTCTTTTTCCTTTTCAACATAAGTTGAACAAAATGCAAAAGCAGAGTCCAACTGATCTGTTTGTGGTATCCTTATGTATAATTACCATACCTAAGACAGAAAACACTCTTCTGATACTAGCTAGCAGTTGATATTTTTACTGAGGTACTGTTTTGGGAAAACAATGCAAACAGAGTGATAAGGAGAAGGAGAAACAATAGTTTTGGTCAGGAAATGGAAGAGAAAAGTCTGTTGTATTCTGAACTGTCCCTGTGAAGTATATGAGGGCAAGTCAACTCAAAAGGCATGGGTCATGTAGCTGGAATTTGAGCTGTATGGCAAAGAGTTAGTGTAGAGCTCGATTTGTTATCCACACATAAGAAATAATTTTGAGATGTTATTATCAATGGTCTTGGTTGTGGTGGCCATGACATAATGTAGTAAAGATCATGTTCCTAGGGTTAGTGAGGAAGGAAAGCAGCATGGAACAGATCCCAGAGCTCAGCAAAGCAGATTCTAACTTACTCGGGAAACTGAAAGGAGGTGCCCCATGGCAGCCACCTCTAAAGGTAAAAGTTGTTAGGAAAGGTGGCAGGTGTTTAAGGACACCCTCTCTAAGCACTTCATCTTGGTACTTAGAACAAGTGCATGTGTCAGGAGCTAGCTGAGCTAAACGGTGTATCAGGACTGAGCAATGCAAAAAGGGAGAATATGGGAGTTTGAGAGAGAAGCGATCTACAAAACTGGTGTTTTATGCATGTTGGGGTGCTTTTAGGAGAGGGAAAGCTGATCAGGAGATGACACTTGTAAGGGACATCACAGCAACTTTTAACAGTTTCTGCTACTTTGCTTTAGGATTAGGAGGCTGAACAAGGAAAGTGCGGGCCCACTGCTGAACAGAGCAGGTGAGCTGGTGCTAGTGGACAAGGATAAGGCCAAGTGCTGCCTCAGCTCTAGGCTTCATGACAGGGTCTCTCCAGCCTCTGTGCTTAGCAAGAGGGTTCAAGGAGAAGAACTACAAGTGGCAGATGAGAGTTGAGTTGGGAAGTGATTTTAACTTTTTGGTTGAGCTTTGTTTGTTTTCAGTGAAAGAATTACTTATCAGACAAAAGGAAAAAAGCTTTTTTTTTCTCTCTGATCATAAAATGATATTTTTTTAAAAGCAGATATGTGCTATGTTTTGTCTCCTATTAGGAAAAGAAATCGCTAGTGTTAAAATGCCAGTTCATTTCATAACAATAAATAATCTTTTTTTGCCTTGAAACTTTCATTGATGAAAAAAGGAAGTGAGCTGACACATTCTGCTGCACTGACTCCTTTATAGTTTCCTTTATGTACCTAATAAAAATTTTTTGGGTGTGACGTTTTTTCGATCTAGAGGTTATTCAGCTTCATCTATGAAAGATGACCCACCTCTTTGATGATAACTGAAAATTTTATTTTTTCTTGATGTATTAGGTTTTTAAGTAAATATGTGGGGTTTTTTTAAATTCTCTGCAAAGACAGAATTTTGTCTTTTGAGCTTTTGTTTCTCAGTTTTTCCTAAGAATTGTTCTCAAGATTTTTTTTAAAAGTTTTATTACAATAAAAAACATGTTGCTCTCTCTTACGTGTGAAGTGAAATGTAAGCATGCTTTCCTTTCCCTGCTACAGTCCTTTCTGTTTGGGTGGAAAATAACTACATTTGTTTTCTATTGACAAGATACTAGTAGTGCTTATGGCATTTCAAATGCATCTGTCTTGAAGCATTAGAAAAATTGTTTTGCCCTCTAGGTGATCTGGGCTTAATTCAGGAAATAAATGTTCTCTGGTAACAATTCCATATCCTTATTAGTTTGCTTGCATCAAATGGAACAGAACAAGATGAATGATATCTGTATTGAGGAAGATTAGAACTATCTGTCTCACAAGAGGGGGAAAAAAAAAAGGCCTTTTGCCTGGCATTAGATGAGAGATTGTCTACTCTGCCCAGTTATTATAAAAAGTATGTGTACTTTTTTTTTTTTTTTACAAAGAGCAAATCTTAATTGCCATTTTGAAATGCAAATACTTAGCTAAGAATGCAAAGCAAACTGATTGCTCTATAGTAGCAGTAATGAGAGGCAAGTATTAAGTAAATCTTTTCAGTGAAATTAATCTTGCTAGTAATCCTAGTCTGTTACTGAAAATGGAGCTGCTTTTCAACTGCAGTACATGTGGATGCACGGTATTAATCAAAGTTAGCATAAATCATAAAGTAGTGCATCTTTCACTGAACTGTGTGCCATAGGGATAAAATCATATGAGAAGCAATGGGAACAAGAGTAGTTGATCCCATTATAAATGCTTGTCCTTTATAAACAGTGCTTTTTCTCCATCCATTCTTGCTGATCAGTTTACAGCACTTTAAGTAATTATAGAATTTGCAAAACTGTTTGTCAAAAGTTTATTTTTTGGGATGATTTGAGGGAATAGCTGCTTAGAAAAGACACTCTAGAAAACATACTGATTGTCTCTTTGGACAAATTTTATGATGATCATACACTGCCCTAGAAGACAATTAAGACCTCCACCTCAACACAGCTCTTGACTAGATTACTTAGAAGCTTTGTATAGTTTGCAAGTGCACATGCAATTAATCTATGTAATCTATTTGTACGGATAAACTTTTTTGGGGAGGTTAACTGACTTGAGAGGAAAATTATCATCTGAAGATGGTTCCCTTTGGCACTATGAGTTTTCCATAGATATCTTGCTGCTTAGTAGAGTAAGCCTACCCTTTTATCTTCCTGCCTTTTTTTTTTTTTCCCCTGGACTTGAGTCCCAGACCTACTGATTATTTACTTGGTTTTCCAAAAAAACATTATATCTCAGTAAGGTTAAGAAGAATGCTCTACTAAGCAGAATTCTTAAAATTCCAGCTTATGAAACAGAAAATAAAGGAATCTTATACCTATTTTAATTTTGAATCAAAAGTACTGGTAAATATAACTATAATAATGTTGCAAGTCAGAATGCAAAATTGGTAGGAAGAAATATTTTACTGTGTTGTAATTACATCCCCTTTCACAGTACAGTACACAATACAACAGTATTATTTTACATCCATTTTCTTCTGGTTTCCATTTTTCTTGATGAGATTATAAGGTGATGGAACTAAAAAATGGATAGTTCTTATTTAATTGCAAGTAATATTTCTGAATGACTTGTTATTGTACCAGTAATGCTTTTTCTTACACTGCTTTATTTCTTTTATTATTCCTGATGTATAAGTACGTCTTTTTGATATAACTAATTGTCCAAAAGAGTTTAGTTCGTCTGTATAACTCTTTCATAAAACTCCTGAGCATTCTGAACATTGGTACACTGTTAAGTTAAAACTTATCTTAAGCTATAGACTAAAAATTTGTAAATGAAGATGGAAGACACCCTTCATCTCCTTGATGTATATTCTTTGCTATATGAACTTTCTATAATTTCTATATAATTTCTATAATTTTTTTTGTAAATACATTTTAATAGATGAGATTAAAAGCTCTAAATATTGAGTTTGCTTCGTAGAGAGCATAGTTTCTTGCAGTGCTATTAACCTTTAATGCTGCTTGTACTTTATTAGGTGAAAAATGTTTGCAGACAAGTTTTGAATTAATTGCAGGATAAACATATAAGTCTGATTAATTTTAAGTGTTTGATCTAGAGGTCCGTTTCCTGGCGCTTCTGCTCTGTGCTGTCCTAGAACCAAGTGAATATTATGTAATTGGCACAAGTTACTCTTTCTGTATTACACTCAAGTGGTTTACAATACAGGTGTAAACATAGGATTGCTATTCTACTTTCCCTTTTTTTACAGCTAGACACGTGGGCGTAAAACTTGAATCTACTCGGGAAACACTTCTGTGTGTGCTTTGTCCATGCACCGATGACATAGCTGATTTTTTTATTAGTAAAGAATTCCAACATTTTCTCCAGATCTGTCTGTCTTAAATTTAAATTATGAATTTTAGAATACACACATGTCCTTGTTTAAGTTCCTTCTTGTTGATAATTACTTTTAAGGTAGATTAAGTCTATTTCTGTCAGAATACCAGACTGCCACTGTAGTTATCTCTTAATGATGGTGACACAAAATGCAGTTTCATGTGAAGCTTTACCACTTTGACTACTCTCCAGCCTGTCCTTTCCACTGTTCTGGAGAAGTGGGGTAAAGCTGCGTATGGGCCAGGAAAGCTACTATATAGAGCTGCAAATGCATGTTTTAGTATGTTTTTTATTGTGTCTCCCTCTCTTCAGTTTTATCTTGACCAACAAGCAATATGTTAGTCAAATATTATTAGATGTACATGGAGTGTGAGGCATATTGCACTGTCTCTGCTTTCCACTTCTTTTGAGCCATAAATGTTTGTTTACCATTTATTTTGATTTTGCACATCATCGTAATAGAAGAGCAAAGTAGCATTTGTTCCTTCCCACGCCATTTGCTCTTTCCTATGGTGTCTGAACATGAAACACAAAAACAGAAAAGAAAAAAAAAAAAGACGGAAAACAAGCAGAGAGTCTGAAGTATTGGAAATTTCCAGTCTGATTTCCAGTTGGTGATGTGGTTTGTAATCCAGACAGAACTGTTTATTTTTTTAACAAGTTGTCAAAGTTGATTAAATTATTTGAGATGATGATTTTCTCCCACTGGATTTTAATCAATGAAATGGTGGTATAAATGCTGTGTTCTCTGGTTTGACATCATTGTGACAGTCTGAAGAATAATCAATAGAAATGATAAGGTGGTTACCACTGACTAGTTCATTAACATTATCAGTTTCACAGTCACTGACCTTTCTTCCTCAGACTCATTTCTCTTTATCTGTCATGTTTCATTTTGTCAGATTGATTTCCTTTTACTATAAACAGTTGGCATGTGTCAGACTTCAAATGCTAATCAGCCCTCACAGTTTCTCACATAGAGTGCTAAGAACCTGCTAACTGTATTTAAAGAAAAATGGGAAGTTATTTCTAATTGGGTCCTTTGGAGTGTTACAAAATACCAAATGTTAGTTGCTACTACTATTTTTTTTTTATATTAAGCCTGAATTTGAAAATGACATAGTCAGTGCTAGTAAAGTGCTATGATGTTTTTAAAAAATCTGTTCATTATGGAATTAAATTGAGAAAAAAATGTAATGTAGCTTTTTTACACGCCAATAATTATCCTTGTGTTTGTGGTTTAGAGTATTTTCAGATTGTCAAAGGACTTAATTTATCAATAGTGTGTATATTTGGATGTTTACCTGTGCATCCACATTATGGCTTCCATTCACACTTCTTGTTCCATGTGGAGCAACATGTGTGGGAAAACTGTGACATGTCCCTTCTCTGGCAAGCTTAGTAAGGCACTATGTGAGGCATTTTAACTGTAGGTTAAAATAAACTTAGTAATGCTTATTAGTAAGGTAAGCTTAGTAATGTAGATAGTCCCTCCTAAAATGAGATTATATGTAAACAGGAAACCTACGAATTTAAAATGAAACTGAATTCATTCCTAGAGACATGTCTTTTAGCTTATGGTATGTTATCTGATAATAGATATATGATAATATATGTTATATTCAGATATTATATTGATATATGGCTTGTTTCCTCAGTTTTCTCACTGCAGTGATTTTTTTTAAAAAAGCTACACCATGTGTCTGCATTTGTGATCCTATCGTCTATCAAGTCCTGCAGAGGAAAGTATGGTTTGCAGTGAAATTATACTTTTTTTTTTTTTTTTTTTCTTCTACTTTATCATTTTTTTAAAATAAAGTCAAACTTTAGCAAAACTTTATTGCAGAATAAATCCTAAGGCAGCAGGACTTGGCTTTTTTCTTGTAAGCTGTATGTTAAGAGGCCAAGACTCTTCTCCATCCTTTGATTACTGAGTGCAACTGAAATTTGCAATAGAACATGTATGAAGGAAAACACAATTGCTATAAAATTAATGGCTGAAAATGAGATATTGATTAAAAACTGCTGTCAAGCATACTTGGTTTTGTATCTTTCATCTAATTTATAATTATCTGTTGTGCTGGACTGTTGAGATTTTCCATATAGAGATCTACTATCAAATCCAGACTTGTTTAAGGTTAGTTAAAGTGATCTTATTGTACTGGTTTGATCTGACGCTCTACCAATAATTTTGGCAATGTGTAATTGGAGTCTCAAGTTATTTTAGTCTTTGAAAACCATGATCTGCATATGCTTTATTCAGATCAGTGTGTTAAATGGGTAAGCACAAAGGTTTTATGCCTTAATCTCCTAAAGAAAGATGTACAAAAGAATTGCTTAACTTGTCTTATGGGCTTGTAAATTCATAACTTAGATCTTCCAGAATTCCCTTGGATGCTTACAGTGTTTTGATATTGCGCACTGCTGATGAAAGCTGTCAAGATGATAAGATGCTGAGACATGGAGCAGGGAGATGCCATGTCTTAAGCCTCTCAGTGGCTGCAAGTTGGGCATTCTCTGTTGTGTTAACCATATGTTCTTGGAGTCCTTGTCAGGAACATGATGACAGCATCAACCTGTTATTCAGTAGCACAGTGGCTAAAATTCAGAGAACATGGCAATTTTCTCTCCTTTTTTTTTTTTCTTTTTTTTTACCCCTGCAGTGATTCCATTAAGTTAAGTTGTATAATGAAGTATGTCCTGTGGCAAATCCAGACATAATTGTTATGACTAGGTTATTTCTTATGAATAGTTTCTTATGTTTCTCCCTTGCGAAGAGTTTCTTGTGTTTGTCCTTAAGCAAAGACTGGAAGCCACTGAAGTCACCTGGGACTTTGCCTGGAACTCGTGATATTCAATCTCCCCATTAGGCAGACAGTCTTGTTACAGTCCCACCACTACGGTGGTTTTTTTGGTATTTCAGAAAGATAAAGCTATACCAACTGATGTAACTGAGTTTTATGTGAAGAAATGAAATGCAAAGATGAAGGTTTTCAGAATGCGGAACAGTAGGAAGATCCTAAAAATGATTTGGCATCTGGGAGAGATGCTCTTGGGTTCAGCATAAAACTGCACGGATTTTAAAAAGAGTTTGGAGCACACAAAATAATATTTGGTTATTTTTGTTGTTTTTTTCTCCATGTACTCTACCTGTCACTAAATAAAAATTGATCTTAAAAAGGGATTTAGCAGCAATAATTAATAGTACTTATTGTAGCTAAAAATATCTAGGCATTTTCTTGATGTAAAATTGCAAGTGTAAGTAAAATAATATATTTTCTGAAAATAATGCTTTGTTATACCGTTGTGCAACTTGTAGTTGTAATAGCTAGTAATAGCAAGAATTAAAAATAAATTTAATTGTCACTAGATCTGTTTGTTTTAGTGTCTTCTGTGAATGAAGCTTCCTCTGAGCAACCTCTTGCTGATTTTGCCACGTTTACCCATAATACACATTAAGTGTTTGCCTCTAGTATTCATCAGTCTTCCCCACTCACCTTATTTTTAAAGAAATGTTAAATACGTTACGCTGTAGCTTCTAGATAAGTAGTTGTATGCACACTGAAGAAATTTGCTCAAAGTCATGAAATTATGAGAGATGCTTGTATAGATTTGTTTTATCTATTTTTGGATATCTAAATGCTCTAAAAAGTTGAGATTTTTTTTAAGTGGAAAAAAATCTCTGATTAGAAGAGAATATGAAAAGTAGTATCTATGTTAGTAGCAGTGTTTTCAATAAACAAAAGAAATTGTTTTCATCTATACTAAGTTATTTATATAAGTTGTAGATGCATATAGAAGTAACCTTGAGCTCCTGAAATATGATATGATGGACTCCTATGTAGAGGGATTCATTTAAGTTTAGTTACTGCTTGTGTTATGGATTTTACCTTTTTGTTTTTTCTTTTCTTTTCAATATTTGAGACATACATATATATTTTATATGTTTTCACAGTCATGTTAAGATACTTGAGTTACTTTTTTTAGATTTAGGGGTTTGGGGATTTTTTTTATACTTCCTTATCTTCACTATTTATGCGTATCAATCTGTCCTTTTATTTTTCCAGAAGATTTCCTTTTACTGAGGCCTGTATTTCATCAGCCTATCCTAGTTCCCCTTCTTCCCCATGTACTTAGGATACTTCTATTTATCTCAGAAGCATATAGTCCTTACCTATCCTCAGGCAAACAAAAGGCCCCTTAATCCTTTTCACACATATGTGCAAACTCCACGTGTAAACAAATTGAAGGGGAAAATAAAAGTCATTAAGCTGGTATTATGTGTAATTATCTTACCTTGTCACATCAACTCTTAGCAATTTACGAGGCTTGGGGTAATGGGACCACAATGAGGCTAATTAACGGGTAGCATGCATGCCTACTTTAGAAATTCAAGTGCCTCATAGGTGACAAAATGAAATCTAATTATTTTGGTATTTTATTAAGTGGTTTGTCAGCCACTACATAATTATTTCTTATGAAAAAAACATTTATATGAAAATTATGGACATCAGAAAACTGGTCACTGCTAGTGATATTTTTGTAAGAACAACAATTAAGGTGTAAGTTTTGAGGAAAGAGAAACAGATGAAAGAGTATTGTGGTACTCCTGTGAATGTTGTTTTTCCTACTGTGTGCAATTATGTGTAATTAGATCTGTCCTTTTTTTATTATGTTGTCTAAAAAATTAATTCGACCTATCTAAGTACTTGAAGGAGCTTGTAAATAAGATAGCAAAATCAACATAGTCTGAAGAAATAATTAGTAATAATTTAACAGGAATTGTTCTGTTCAGCCTAAATCAATAGTAATGGAGATGAATAAATGGGTGGAAACCATAAGTAATTACAAATCCTTTAAATTATTCCTGAATTAGAAAGCAGGGAAAAGAGTAGATTTAATTATTTGCTTCATAGTTGCATGACAAGAGAACTTTCCTAGTCTTCTCTTTGTCTCTTCTAGAATATACTTTAAAGTATATATATATTTAATGCAGCTGGTGTTCAGCTTCATGTACTTTCTTGGGCTTTTTATGCAACCTCACTTGGCTAAGGTGAAGCTAAATATACCATATCATGTACTCTGATCTTTTTGGGTGTTTTTTGCTTGGTTGGTTTTGTTTTGTTTAGCGTTTTCTCCAAACTAAATTACAAACATCAGTGGAAGAAGCAAATTTTAAACTGTCTTAACTGCTATGCTGTGATTATGCACTTGCTTAGTTTTGACATAGCATTATACAGCACTGTAAGAAGGAAAGACACTTCCTGGTGTTTTGTATTGTAGAGAAGAACTGGTAAGAAATAACCAATTTTCCATTATTTAATGAATACGGGATGTGTTGAGATAGATAGACTGTGTAATAAGAAATCTGATACTATACTTTTTCATTATACTTCACTAAAGCAAATTCTACTTGGGTATATGAATGCTTTGTCCAGATGGTAATCCTTGAATTATTACTGTTAATTGCAGAAATCTTTTCCTATAGAAAATTGAGATATATTCCAGTATCTTTAAGATCTTTTATCTTGATAGACTGTTTGTAGTGTTTGCCTGTATTTGTAAACTGTACTTATCTCCAACAGTTATTAGCTTTGTGATCCATCATACAAGAGAAAAGAACTCCTCAACGGGCAAAGAAAAGTTAAGCATGACCCTAAAGATAGTATCTAAATTACAGTTAAGTAGAATAAATTAGAAAGTGTTCTGTACGGGTGGGTGGTGCTCTAAGAATCAGCATGGAAGTGCAAAGATAAAGAAAGCTTTAACCTGTGGAGTGCTTTTGAAGCTTGGAGTTCTCAAATCCTAACCTTGGTATTTTGGTATTCCTTGCTCAACTGAAGCAGCGTAAGATTGTGTAGTCAGGCACTTTGCACATTCTTCTCTTCACACTCTTTTGGTATAAACTGTTCTTCATTAATACGAGTTATTAGTGACTAACATTCTCAGTCATAGCTCATGAATGATTGAAGTAAAAGAACAAAAAGGAAACCTTTCTTATTGTTCTGGGTTAATAGACCAGTGTGAAATTCAGTTTGAGTTTCAGACTTCAAAATAAATGAATGAGTTGATTTTGCTTAATGTTTCTTCCTTCTCTAGCTGGAAAGACAATTATTGATGCAAAATCAGATGAGAGAGAGACAAACAGCCATGCAGATTGCTTGGACCCGTGAATTTCTGAAATACTTTGGGACTTTTTTTGGACTTGCTGCTATAGGTTTAACAACTGGGTATGAAATTTATTTTGTAACAGAATACTTAAATAGATACATTACAAATATATTTCTACAGTTCTGGCTCATCCTCTTGCATTTTATCAGAAAGTTATTTTTATCTAATAATTTCTCGGAGGATGCTTCAATGACAAAATGACTCAGTTCATTTCTGTCTAATTCTGGATAAGTTTTGAGTACGTCTGTACTGTTATAAAAGCAGAGAAGTGAGCTGGCAATAAAACAAAATATGGCCAAAAAATGAGCATAAAACAAAAGTTCTGTGTGAAACAGGAGGGATTATTTTAAAGCCATACTACTTTCTTATCTGTGTTGTGATTTAATAAACTGTTCATTCACTACAAATCCTCTGTCATGCTTTTCCCTCCATCATACTTTTTTTTTTTTTAAAAAAAATAGGTCACTTTGCAGGCAGATATATTCTGACATCTGTTTGCTTGCAACTTGAAAACTCATAAATTATTGTTAGGAAAAAAGCTTGACTAATAAAATTGCATTGCATGAGGACTATTGGTTTGTTTAGGTAATGTAGTTTGCTTGTGGTATAAAGTGATTAGAGGGAATATTTTTATTTCTCTTTGCCAAGTAGAGATTAAATGCACCTTATATATTATGCATTCTCTGTGCACTGGGATGCATTGGCAATTACTGGTAATAACATTGTTGCTGCATGTGGCTGTAGTCTTGACTACAGTTTAGCATCGTTATGTGCATGTGAATATGCATGCTACTAGTTAGATAAACCTATTTCTTGTTAAATATATTAAAAACTCATGTGAAATATTTCATTCCATTCCCTTGTCTGATAGTAGATCAAGATTATCGGCACAGAAATAAATTTAGTGCTTCTGAAGAAATTAAGAGTTGTATGACTTTGATTAAAGAGTGCAGAAGGATATACAAGTCCTAGAAAAATCAAGGTCACCTTGCACTAAGAGTACTGACATGCTGAATGCCCTAAATAATCTTATTTTTTCTTGTTCTTTTTTTGAAAACAGAGCGATAAAAAAGAAGAACCCAGCAGTTCTACTGCCAATAGTTCCCTTAAGTTTTATATTTGCCTATCAATATGACATGGGCTATGGGACTATGTTGCAAAGGATAAAAGGTATGTGTATATAATTCTGTTTCACACATAAATCCAAGGTTAATATAGTAGACAATCTCACATCATTTTAGAATGGCTGGGAGAGATTGTCCCTCAGCTTTTTTTAATTCATTCCTATAGCTTTTCTTTTGTCTTTGTTACAGTCAGATACTTTTCTCTACTTTTACAGCATTTTCCTCTGGTTCAGATAGTGGGTTGATTTCTCCTCTCTTGATTCTCTTAGAATTCACATTATAAATGCAGCTGAAATAAGTGCAGCCTGTTTCACATGCTGCTCTTTTGGCAAGGGATGAGGATGATGACAGCAGTTGAAGGGATACAGAGCAGGAATCATGACACTTACATGGCTACCAGAGTCCTCAGCTGGTCATCTTGCCACAGTGCTCTGACAGATAAGGAAGGTGAGTCCCAGGAAGTGGGATCTTGCCTCATAGTTGCCAACAATAGACCTTATTAAGTAATCAGTGTTGAGGACTGTGGAGAAATCTGACAGCTTCATCTACGTTCATTCTGCTTCCTAGCAAAGGAGGCATGCCGAGAGAATGCTCACCTTAAGACTCCTGTTTGGAAAAAAATATGACTTACCAGCTTTCTAAATCTTCAGTTAAATAGGTTGACTTTGCAGTCTGTTACAGTTTGTTTCAGTTCTTCAGTTTAGGCTGAAGAATAGGATTTCTTAACTGTGTGCACTTTGAGAATAATGCAAGACAGTAATTGGGCAAACTTAAAGATGTTTGCAAATGGGCTCATTCACCAGCATATATCTGTGTACATTTATGAACACTCCTGAACCCCATTGAGTACTTCCTGAGTTTGACAGCCAAGTACTGGGGCAAAGGCTGGGTGACTCATGGGAATTAGTTTTAAAAAGGAGATGAACATAATCAAGGTGGAAGTAAAACTTAGAATTCCTGTGGGGTGTTTTTTTGTTGGTTTTTTTAATGAGGTAGCTTTTGTTCCAGAATTTTTAAAAAGTAGACATAAGATAGTTCAGACCCCATGATAAAAATATGGAATGCTGTCTGATGGACTTTAAGAGAACAGTGTGGTCCTGTATAGCTTTGTAATGGGTAATATGGTCTCTGTATTTGGAAAACTATATGGAAAAGTAATCTTTGTAGTTCAGATCCATTTGGACAACTCCAGCAATATACAAGGTTTATTATGAAAAAGTATTGAGCCAAACTGATAATAATATATAAAAGAAAAACATGCCAAACTAATGGTGTTAATTTTTTCCTAGGAAAATCAGTTCCCTTTTCAAAAGGGAATGTAGTAGATGTACTCTGAACTCATGAAAACATATACCGTGGTATCATGGAATTTTAAGGAGGCATGAAAACTTGAAGTTTAGTGGAAGACTAATAGGCAATAGGATGAAAAGGAGATGTTAGAAGGTTGTGCTTAAGTGGGAAGTTTAGCAGGCTTATTAGTGATTTTTTTTCCCAAGATTTGCCTGAATCAGTTTGTTTTGTATTTGAGATTGTTAATATATTGTACAAATAAGAGAGAAGGACAAACTTGATTGGTATTGTCAGCAGACAAGGAATAAAATACCGTAAAAGAACTGATGAGCTGAAGAGCTTGAATAATAATGTAGGATGCAATTTGTTAGGAACAGCAAGAACCTAGGGACTAATAAGTTTTTCTACCATCAGAACTCACCATCTGGAAATGTCAGAAAAAAAGAAAAACCCAAATATATTAGTTGGTCACAGAATGAGTGTCATCCAGTACTATGATGAAATCAGGAAAGAGACAAGTGAAGTCTGGGGACATCAGGTGAGGTTTTCTAGTACAGACAGAAAAGTACCAATTGAGAAAAATAGTAAAACTCTTGGAGTTTTAGATAATTTGAGCTAGTTCTGTGTTAGAAATCTAAAGTAACTGAAGAATTACAAGAGAATTCTGGGCTTGCTTTGTGAGAGAAAGCTAAAAGTTGTTTAGCCTTCTAAAAAGACAAAATATCTCCATATCCATATCCATATCTCCATATCCTACTTACAACAAAGGAAAATAAGGAAGAAAAACAACAAGGAAAATAAGGAAGTTTAATATGTTAAGTTCTTAATATCAGCAGTAGAATAATTGGGAATAAACTAATTTGAATAAGTCTAGGTTTTAAATCCACAGAAGGTTTTTGATCATGTGGAAGTGCGGTTTGGGATACATCTTTATTTTGAGATAAATACTAACTAGTCAAAGAGAAGAATTTGAGACAACTTACCTGCTACTGCAATCTTTGCTTTCGCTACATGTGATCTGTGCCCACTCTCATGCTCGGTTGTCAACCATTCTTCTACTGGAATGGAACATCTTTTCTGTTTTTAATGATGAAGCTATAAGACCATCTTTTGGGGATGAAGAAAGGCATATGGGAGGGAAGAGGCTAAACACAGGCTCTCTTCACAGTCCTTGCTCTGAGATTGGCTTTGAGTTTGAGCCACCTTGCTCAAACAGTTCTGTCTGCTCTTCTCTGTTCTTTGGAATCAGTCCATAAATCTAATAAGCTGCTCCATTTCTATTTCAACAATTACTTTATCTCTGACCTTGCACAGAGTAAGCTTTTATCTTCAATCTACTTGTGCACCGCTTTCTCATGAGTTTATTGTTCTCTCACATTGAAATATGAGGGTGTATTCAACTTTTTTGAATAGCTGAGGCACTAAGAATAAACAAATTCTCCAGTGCTAATAAGTTTTGGTCATGGACCTGCTGTCTGGTTCTGGGCCTTACCTCTTAAGCTTCTCTTCCTCTTGTAAGTGTACGTTCCTGACCATTCCTGAACATACAGTAGGCAGTTTCCAAATGCACAAAACTTCTCAGCTAAGCAGTAAAATTGGCTGCCTATTCCAAGATAGAGAAACAGTCTGAGCCATCTGAGGAGAATGGTAACGGGAGAAACTGTTCTGCAGATGTATTGGATGGGCACAGAGATTTGGCTGCCTCTAACATCTCTTGTCACAGAAAATCGCTTAACAGTCCCATAATCTGATGACCTATGTAACTGCCTAGCATTGCGGTGGTATCAGTAACTGGATCTCCAAGTAGTGCCATTCTGTGGGATATTACTGATGTTTTTCTATGTATGTACTACTGCAGCTGGAGATGGCAGCATTCAGATGCGCTTCAAAGAATGATCACATGATTGCTGAATGACAATATCCAGGCAGGTTTTATTGCACATGAACAGTGTATCAGCCCTTTTGCCCTAGTTATCCTTAACAGGAGTTGAGGTGTAGGTACCTGGGACCTTTGTTGGGATAGCACCAAATGACATGAGCCAAAACTCCTACGCTTTTTGCCTCATCGTTGTCCTATCCTATGTCAACAGTTAGACCACCACAACTTATACAATACATTCAAGCTGTATCTCTGTTTTTGGATAATTTTTCCCAGCTGTTTTCATTCCAGCCTTATCTGAATCATGGTATACAGAGGATGATATTGCATATAGGGAATTTACTTGTAAAGTTTTATGTACTCCTCAATGTATGTTTGTAATCTTCCCTTTTTCCAGACTCTCTTAATAGGTTGCATATTTTATGGGACAGGTAAGAACTTTGTCCTGATGCAAAGGCCTTGTGCTGGTAACCTCTGGATGCCATTTCAATGCATTTGGGTAATACTTTCCTAAAAGAAATATAACTCGGTGTAGCTTGTAAGAAGAAAGGTCTTACAGAAAGAGCAGCAGCAACAACAAAATTGACTTGGCTGAAGTATTGCTCTGGCTGAATTCATTTGACAAGGTATCTGTTTTGGACCAAACAGTTTTGCATGCAGTTACACCACAGGTCGTCCAATATCTCTTAAAGACAAACTTAATATCAGATTACATCAGTCTGTTTGAAAATACCTATCTGATCTGGTGTTTAATTATTCTCACCCTCAAACAAAAATAGTTAAAATTGAATTTCTTTAATTCTTTTCTATTTGCTTTCTCACAATATTTTTAAGGCGAAGCAGAGAACATACTAGAGACACAGAGCACTTTGCTAGAACTGCCAAAAGGACCGCTTACTTTTGAAGACCTGGAAAAAGTCAGAAGAGCTCAGAGCAAGATCTACGTTGAAAAATAGGAGATGATAACTATAAAATAGGAAATGGTAGTTATAAGTGGAATTAATCTAACCGTAATCATTGTAATCATGTGTGGGTTTTTTAGACTACAATGAATTGTTAGTTTTGAGGAAATGCAGCACTTTTATAAAATCAAAGGTAAGTAATTTTTTAAAAAAGCAGCAATTCCTAAAGCAATATATTTTTTCCGTATCTCTTGAAATTCTATGCTGTAAATTTTTTGTTTATTTGTTTATAGAAAGAAACGCTGAATTCCCACTGTCTAATAAGAGCCTGAAAATAACCTTCAACTGTAGCAAAAGTTATTGTGCTGAGATGCAAACTTACTGTAATCAGTAAAAGTAAGGTAATTACTGATTACAAAGTTGTACAAATCTGGCCATGATACTCAAATATATTAGTGCATCCACAGTGTAATTTGAAGTCAGGCATAGAAAATTTCTTTGAAAAACAAGACATTTTTAGTTGCTGTTCCTTTGGCAGGAAACTGACTGTCTCTGCTTCAAATTCTGGAATAAACAGCTTTTATCAAGGAAGTTCAGAAATAAATACGTCACTTGCTAACTGTGTGTTTTACTCTTAGGGAAAAAAATGTATTAAATTTGAAGGAGAGATAATTTCTCAAAAAGAGAAAACAAATTATGTAGCTATTTCCTGAACCTTTTCATGCTTGTTTGACGTTCTGAAACTCAGGATAATTTGTTTACACAAAATCAGAGTTTCACCACTAAGATGAATATTAACTTCGACCAGCAGCAGGCAAAATCATTAATGTATGTTTTGTAATGGCTAGATCCAAGGGGCCTTACAAGTACTGGAAGACTGAGGGATTATTTGCATGCCTTTAATGTAGCATGGTATATACTAAGAATATAATTTTAGTTTAGTTTAGTATTCTGACACTGTATTTGGCAAAAAGTGCATCTTTTTCTATTGGAAGCTGTGTTTAAAAACAGTTTATCATGTGTATTGGGTGGAAATACTTCAAGCATTAATCTGTGAGGTAGAAAAATAATGGCTCAAAAAGTACTAGTACTGAATTAAACCTAAATATTTTGCTAATGCCCTTTTAAGTTGTTATTTTTATACTAACAATTTGTCAAGCTGAAGATAATGCCAGCTCATTAGAAAGTGATGTATTTTTGAAGACTTCTTTACTGAAATAGGGTGTTATTACAGTAAGACAGGTAACTGTATCATATCATAAACGCTACTAAGGGGACATCATGGAATGGTAAATTAACTGTTTACCCTTGCCATATGGACTTTTCAGGGACTTAGATCAGACCCTGAAGGAGCAATGACTTCTGCTTTCAAGCACTTTTGTGGTAGTTTCTGTGCATCTCTCTCTTCTGTATGCAAAGGATATGCACTGTAATATGCCACAAAGGTGATGCGCTTTCATGTGCAGATTAGATAGGTTAAAATAGCCTTGTTTGGCTGTAGTAGCTTGGCCTAGACTTTCAGGACTTACTCACAAAATGCAACCCAAGACCTCATCATGTTTGGAGCCTGTTCTGTAGCCTAATGCCTCCCACAAAAGCACCAGCCCTGACGTGCTGCTTTCTTTCCTTCTGAGGTTTATGTGTTCTCGCACCCTCCTTTTGTCTGGCATAGCTGATCCTCTGCTGTCTTTCTAACAAGTTTTGAAGTGGGTCTTCACTTCTTTAATTTTGAACATTATTATATTACTATTGATATTCTTCCTTCTGACAAAGAAAAATCAATTATACCAGCATGTTGTGAAGTATCTCTGTCTTCACCTGTGCCTTTACAGCTAACTTTTAGCACTGTGAAATTAATTTTTACAGCAGAAGCAGTTTTAATAGTTCATCTACAGTTTTGGTTACAGCCTTAGAAAATTAGGAAACACCTGTACAGAGAAGTAGAAACTAGTATCTCTGTTCTTGTAACCAATAGCTTGCTATGGAGGTTGATCAAAGAGTGGTACAACGGGAACCAAGCAGGCTAAGCAAAGTAATGACCCAGGTAGCAGTTTGTAGAGGATAGCAGGGAAACTATTTATCATTTCATTTTAGCTCAATCTGAATTTTTCCCTCAAAGTTAGACTTAAGATCAATAGTCTGTATACAGACTGTACACTATATACAGTCAGGGAAGTAACTTTAGCTGGATGCTTTCAAAGAGAATTAGTGAAAGTTAATGAATTTGTATTGTAAGGGAAAAGCAGTATGCTCTAAAAAGGACAGTCCAGTGCCAGATCCAGAGATAGATTTAAATGGACTAAACAGAACATGCCAAAGATTATCAAGAATTTAATGGTTATTCACACTGGTTTACTTTCTGTTCTTTATGTCTAGAAAATAAACACTTTATTTGAAGATGCTCCTTCTGCGTTACTGCGTATTTGTTCCCCAGCCAGCATCTGAAGTGAAACCTGCACATGTGCCCTCCACATTCAGATCTCTCGCAGACACCAGTTAGAGGGAGGCTTAGCTATATAGTTACCTTCATGGGACCACAAAGGCAGGAACACTTGCCTTTGACAAGATCTGCTGTAGGGAAATAAAGATGCTTACAGCAGAAGCTGCCCCTAATCATGGTACAAGGGGCATTCACAGAAGTAAAACATAAAAAAATTTCCTGCTGTCTTCAGTTACTGGGGTTCAACTAGCTTCAGCTGCAAGACTTTCTTAGCAAAGAGAATCATGAGGAGCTTGTTCTCGCTTATGAGACGTTTACCTGAATTCTGTGATTCTGTGTGTGAGGGGGTTTTTTTGAGTAGTTTGTTTTATTGTTGGGGAAAAAAATGTGTGTTTTATGTTTAAGTTGGTCCCCTTCCTTCCTTAAAGATTTGTTTTTTCTACCTCGCATATTTATGGTAGTGGTAGTTTGTTCTGACAATCATTTCATGTATTTTGAGGTTATTAAGTGACTAGGCAGGTGGATTTTCTGCTGCTTTTTAAAAGTGGCAAGCACTTATGAAGAGGATGGTAGGGGTTTTTTTATAAATTGTTTAATTAGTCTTGTAATTTATTGTGAATTTAGCTTTTCTTATCTTTGACTATTAACCTTGTGAAAGATGAACTGCTCCTTTCTACAGCCATTATCATTTCCTGACAAAACCCTGCATAGGTAGCTGGTAACTTCAATACTTGATCATCAGTCACACACATGCAGTGTTATTTCACGTTATTTCACACAGTTGTAAAGTCCTCTCCACGACAAAGCAAACCAGAGAACTACTTAAAATCTATGTGATCAGCATTCAAAAACTGTGGTTTTTGCAGCACTCCATGAATTTGACGTGAGATCTCTGAATGAAGACTAACAAAACTTAACCATTTATATCCCAAGTCTGCTCTCTGCTTAGAATCTGTGATATTTAACATGGAATTAAGCCTTTCATTTGGTAAAGTTATTAAAGGATATGTTTTTCTGCCAACAGCCTGTTTTCATGAAACATTCTCTACCTGACATAAAATGTGATTGCTACAGATCAGCAAATTCAAAAGTTAGAGGAGAGAGAAATTATATGGTCCTATGCACCATATTTTAGAAAACTCAAAACAAAAATACAGTAGTGGAGCAGTACGGTAAATATTCCCATATTCTACAGATTTTAAGTGGAATTTCAGTTCTTTGCTGTGCTTGTATGTCTGTCATTCTTGATAACAGAATAATTTTAGTAAGAATATAATTACTTCAGAATGATTGACCTGCCATACAGATATTTAAGTTATTTATATTCTTCTACATCTACTGTCTTGAATACGAGCAGGTTTTCTGGCTCTGATCAGCCAGATTAGCCTCTAATTTGATTTAAGTTCACAGCAAATTAATGAAAGATTGCTAGTAAAGCTTTTCTGTATGAAGTCCTGTATGATTCAAAGTTACATGACTTATTTAGTAAGTTTCTTTATAGCCTATTTTTCAAGTCACAATAAATCTAGTCAAAAGCCTTTATCAGAAAAGCAATATTATTAAAATGTGACTGGAAGCCACATATGAAGCAATGCACTGTGATAGTGCAATGTCAGTGCCAGGTCAATGAGATACGATCCTTAATAAAACTCATTAGCTCGCTGATGGCTGTAGTAGCCCTTTATCACAGTAAGGAGCTCTGTGGCCTTTGCTCACCCACAAGAAGGGCGAGGAAGTGGGGTGCAGCGTTGCTGCCCCGAGGAGCTGCCGGAGACGTGCCCTGGACTCCACCAGCAGGTACCGGGGCAGCACGGGAAGCATTGCCTTTCGCTTCCCGTGCTCTTCATGAGGAGAGGCCGTGGAAGTTGGCTTGAACTCCTTTCCTCGATCTCTTGAGCAGCTGTAATCAGAGGTTTCAAGGTTCAGACAGCTGCAAGACCGAGGCTCTTGCTGAAGAAGCCAAGGAGACCACCGTGCCCGCCCTGGCTTCCTCAGGTTGCCGTGGCTGCACAGCGACTGGCTTTCCAGTTACATTTGAAGTGAAAACTTGGGGAGATTTCACTGCTAGACTGACCATGAAAGATTGGAACAAGTCTTGAATTTTCCTGGGAAATACATAGCCTACATTTTGCTGCTGTTAAAGACCGGATCCAGTATTGGCTGTGGGCCTCGGAGCATGGTACAGAATAAATGAGATGACTTTACAAGCACCATCCCACGTGAGCAGGACAGTGGCTGCCTGGCTCGGCAGGTGCCTTCCTCATCGCTTTGGAGTTTGTCAGTGTCCTCGCACAGACTCGGATCCCTCATCCTACTAACTGGAAACTGGGTCTGAGCAACTCTGGCCTGCTCACTGCTCTGGGTCCCGGTGACACCCTCCTGGATGAGGCTTGGTGTGAAACACGGAAATCCTCCTCGAGGAGGATGTGTGGCATCCCTGGCCTCCCACCACGAGCCGGTCACACACCTTTGCACACTAGGCTCTGGAAATACGTGTTCTTCGAGCTTTCCTTATGGATGGAGTTTTAAAGGCATTTTTATATACGTATACATGTACACAGCGTACTCCAGGACCGGGAGGCCAAGCCCTCATGCAGAAGGCTCCATAGGGACGTGTTCGGGGGTGCTGTGTGGAGGTGACTCTGTCCCCCTTTCCCGAGCGGGGCTCTGCATGCGGTGCGAGCAGCCGCTTCTCACGGAGTGGCAGCCGCGCGGGGTAGCTCCGTGCCTTAGAGCCCCTCAGGGGCGGCAGCGCCGGCCCCAGCACGGCGCCTTCCTCCTGCTCTCTGCCCCTCGCCCCCGGGCCCGGCGCTCAGCGGGGCGGCGGCGGCCGAGGGGGCCGGCACGGGGCGGCCGGCGGCTCCGCGGGCGCGGGGCCGGGGCGGTGACTCAGCGCGGCCCGCGCGCGGCGGCCCCTATAAAGGCGGCGGGCGCGCGAGGCGGGCAGCGGCGGCGGCCGTTGGGCGCGAGGGCGGCGGCCGTTGGGCGATGGGCGCGCGGCCGTGGCCGTGGCTGCTGTGCGGCGCCGCGGCGCTGCTGAGCGCGGCGCTGCCGAGCGCGGCGCTGCCCGAGGGCGACGGCTACGCCGTGAAGCTCTGCGGGCGCGAGTTCATCCGCGCCGTCATCTTCACGTGCGGCGGCTCCCGCTGGAAGCGCCTCTCCCTGCTCGCCCTCGAGCCGCCCGCGCACGGTGAGTAGCGGCGGGCGCGCCCCGCTCCCGGGCCCCCCTTCCCGCTCCTTTCTGTTCCTGTTTCCAAAAAACTTCTGAGCAGTGACCGGAATGAGCTCATGTCCCCCCAGCTACCCGGGGCAGGCGTGGAGGGGAGTTGCAGCTCGGCGGGGCGCACAGGACTAACAGGGGCTTCGTCCATCCGTTCCTGTGTTTTCTGACTTAAGATCTGCAGACGCTGTCCCTCGCACCGGGGCTGAAATGAGCAGCGCTGTTGGCTTTGTAGTAGTGAAGACAAGGGGAGCGGTGGGCGCGGGTGGGCTGGAGCCCCGTTCTTGACAGCACCGGGGTCAAGGGCACCGGGGGTGTTTCCCAATAACTCCTGGAGCCCCGGAGAGAGAGAGTGTGCTGCGGCTGCCGGGAGCCGCTCTTGGGAAAGGCGACGCGCGAGAGGCACCTTGTGCAGAAACTCGTGGTTGAGGCAGGCGCTTGGTCCTTTTAACTCCCGAAGGACTGGGTGGGGGGGAGAGTGCTGGGCTCTGGCCCGCGGGCCGCACGGCGGAACGCGGGGCCGCGGCGCCCTTAGAGCAAACGGCGCCGTGCGGGAGCGGCGCGCGCCGGGGCGCCCGAGGCAGCGCGCCCTCCCGGAGGGGCGCTCCGCGTCCCGGCCGAAGGATCCTCCTGGAAGGAAGGTGTCAGCGAATGACCAGACAGAGACTCTGCAGCGCTGACGCTTATTTTGGCATAAAAGTGATTTGTGAATTGCAAGATGCATGTGTTTTGTTTCTGCTTCTAGGTCTCCTGATGTTTTAACTCTCCTTTTTTTTAAAAAAAAAAAAACCCAGATTTTGTTGAAACAGCAAGTAACAAATTACTGGGAAACCTAAAGCTGCAGTCGGTTCTGAATCCTGACCTGGAGCAGCTGCAGAGAAGCAGCCCCCTGCTCGGATGGGAGACATTCAAGGACTTCTACAGTTCGAGTGACTATAACAAGTACGTGCCCGTGCCGGAAGACCTCAAAGACCTTCTCCGCCAGGTAGAAGAAGCTGTTCAGAGAGGCAGGGGAGGAACAGGAATGGCAGAGCCTGTGGGATCGAATGGTTTCCCCTGGGCCAAGTATCTCAGAAGAAAACGGGAATCTCTGGGCTTGGCAGGAATGTGTTGCAAATGGGGCTGTACGAAAGCTGAAATTAGTGCTATATGCAGGGTGTAAAATTCTCTCTGTGCTTGTTTTAGATGCATGGAATCAGTGTTAGTGGCAGTGCTACTTGTTAGAGTACTGTATGGAGAAAGAAAAGTCTCACTGTACTCTGTTTTGTCTGTGAACACCACTAAATGCTGCTGGTTTTCTCTGAAAAAAAAAAAAAAAAAGAAAAAAGTGTAATTGTTGCAGTAATTTTTTGATCTATATTTTTTACTAAACCTTTACAATTCGTTTTAATGGCTAGTCATTAAACGTATAGTAGAATTCTAATACTATATCTTTGTAACTCTCGAAGTTCAGTGTTTCATTGAAGAGTAATTACATTAAACATTTTAGAACAGCCCTTCCTCTCCTCAGAAGGAACAGCCTGTGATGTTCTTGTCCTTGGTACAGAGCTGTACAAAAAGGGTATTGTGCCCCTGGAAACCTGTGTGAAGTCTGGCTCAGCTTGGTGGTTATTTTGAAGACGGTTTTTCCTTTTTTTTTTTTTACAATTGGTTTATGCTATACCATTGTTCTAAGGACCTTACCACTATACAATCCTTGCGGCCTGAATATATCAGACTGGTCACAGATGGCCTTATGTGGTATATCTGCTACACTCTGGGTATTTCTGGTTTACCTGACTTTCTGGCTTGCTGCTGACTGTTCTTCCTGGCCCTGTCAAGGTGTTTTTCCATCTGTGCTGTCAATTTTCCTGAGCTTGTCTTTTTCCTGATGGTCACTGCTTCCATAACTTCAGTGTTGTAGCACTAACCACATACTCGTTAGACTGTCCCTAAACAACAGAACTTGTTTCAGTTGACAGGATAGCAAACTGAACAGCTTGAGCTATGCGGCCTCTGCTTGGGGCTGACAATGCTTCGTTCTTCAAGTTATCTTTTGAAAAATGTTCTTTGATCAAATGAGTGCTTAATGAGATTGTTGCATCCCTCCTTTACCCCAGATATTAGTAGGATTAGCATCCTTAGCATCTCTCTGCCTCTTAGGAGGTGCAGGCTTTGTTCATTAGAGGCTGGGAGGGCTGGTCATTCTCTTTCAGCTTTGAACAGCACTGAAACGGGCCGTCGCTTCAGCCTTTGCATTTGAACTCCAGGGACTTGGTAAAAGCAATATTTAGCAAGAAATGAGTTAACTTCCTCCCACACTGTATTGCAGTGAATGAGAGATGCCCCCACTCCCACTGCTCCCCCTCTTTTTTTAATTTTTCTTAGCATGAGTAGAAAAAGTGACTGTGAAGTTGCAGGTTTTTTTACAACTGTCTATGTGAGTTTCTGCAAGCATCTGCTTTTTCAAACTCTGCTTTCAGCGGCTCCATGGCACAGAAAGCCTTCGTTTTGGAGGCTGGTCATCTAGGTGGAGACTGTGCTGTTTGTTGTTTTGGTTTCTTTGTTCTTTATGTTTGTTTGGGTTCTTGTTTTGCTTTGGCAGTTCAGGTCCCTTACTGGAGAATACACTAAGTGCTACAAGGAACCTCTAAGAAAAGGTACTGGAGTAAGGCAGGGAAGTGCTCGGTGCAATTGCAGTTCATCCCA
Source organism: Eudromia elegans (assembly GCA_003342815.1). NCBI lineage: Eukaryota > Metazoa > Chordata > Aves > Tinamiformes > Tinamidae > Eudromia > Eudromia elegans. Next base: position 6,111,078 of record PTEX01000026.1, read on the forward strand.
TGGCCTTGTCTCTCAAGAAAACCTTCAGGTGAGTTTTTAGAGGGAGATGATGTGGAGAGGGGAGTACATGCTAGGAACACTGTGTGCCCAGCTCCCTTGTGCACAGCAGTGAGCGCGCTTCCCTTCTCCTTGTGCTGAGCTGCAGCTCAAGGCTGCGTGCCTAAACCATGGGCAGAAAACTGCCAGCTGAACTTTCTAAGTTAGCTTTAACCCAGTGCTAAGGCTATAAGTAATGTAGGAGGAAATCAGTGTTTAAGGGGATCTGCTTAACACTGAGACTAAACTATAACAGTTTCTGATGTGTAAGTCAAGTTACGTCAGCACACATGACCGGGTTGAAGAGAGAAATTTGCTGGTTTGTGTGGTTCCTTCATAGCCCTTGCTCGTTAAAGGCTTTGGTGAGGCAGCCATGGCAAATAAAATGAGGTGAAATTCAATCTCTATTTTAGAGCATTGAAATATTTGACTATTCACTAGAGCATCCAGAGATTTTTTTTCTTTTTTTCCCCTAAAGGCAAACAGAAAAAAAACTGTCACTCACCCTAGGCCTGCCCTTGGGGCAGGGAGCAGTTAGATTCTCACTGTGGCACTTAGTGGTTTTTTTGTAAAACTGGAAGCAGATCTGTCACATAAAATGAGGTACTGACTGAGCTGAGTTTTGGAAGCCAGCGCTGCAGAATTAGGGCTGTGAAACCCTCACGCCAAAATGGTTGCTGCAGCAGAATTTGCTTTGAGTTGTTGCTGCATTATCAATAGCTACAAATCAAAATAACACTCCATGCTCGTTCCTGAACCTGCAGTAGTGAGGAAAAAAATGTGAAAAGCAAATAAACAGTTTCCCCCTTTCCCTGCTGCGGGGAGGAGATGCTGCTGACATTTAAGTGCTGGAGCTGCTCGTGAGCATCTCAGGGGACAGTGCTGGAGATCTGGTCTCCCCTAGGCGTGTAGCAGAAACTCTTCCTGTGTGGTACAACCTGCTCTTGGAAATAAGCTCTTGTTGGGCTCAAAAACTGTCTCTGTCACACTTGAAGTTTGCATTCCTTGCCAAAAGAGCGTTAGCATTAAAAAAAACCCAGTAAACAGAAGGAGAAGACAAATGAGGCAAAGGGGAGAAGTTTAGAAGAACAGATGAGAAACTGGAGGCAAATGAATCTCTCTCTCTTTTCGCAATGATGGATGGAATATGGGGAAGATCTTCATACAGGAAGAGTGAGAAGGAATAAAAGTAGGAGCAGGAACTATTAAAAAGAAGATTAGGCAGCAGCATCAGAAAGCATTTTTGTAGATGGAGAGGAAGCAGGGCAAGCCCAGAGGGCCTGCACTAGGATTTCATGAACTGTTTATTCCAACTTCCAGTTTCCTACGGAAAAATAAAGAGCCTAGAAACCAAAGCCCACCTCGGCCTGAAATTTTCCATTGCTAACTATACATATCTAGCCAGCTATTATCTTACTATTGGCTTACTATCTAGGATCTGTTTAAAGAGGTTTTACATTAATTCCAATTTTTCAGTAAGGGGGATGCACTTAGGAGCTCTAGGGGAGACGGCCCCACAAGTAACATTGCTGTTTAAGTGGAGGTAATGCACAGGGGTCCCTGCGGCACCTCTCCTAAAAGCCCTCAGGGCTCTTGGTCTAACGGAGGGAGCATTGTGAGGATGAGCAGCTTGTCACACAGCTAGAGCCCATGTGGCTCAGGTGGTGACAAGGCCAAGTGTGACTGGAACGGAGCTTCCTGCCTCTTAGTGCTACTCACGGGAAATTGGGAACTTCACTGCTGCTGTTTTCCATGCGGAAGCACACCCAAATCACAGCTGGGGTGACACCGAATCTCTTTTCAAACTGGACTGTGATGTCCTTCCCCAAGGGTTTTGCTGCATGTCAGTGTCAGGGAGTGTTTCTCCTGTCTCTCCAACCCTGGACAGCCACTGCCAGCCAAGCTGTCTGATGTGTGTCAGGTTCATGTTGGCTGTCATGACAAACTGGTTCGTTTTATATTAAAGGAGGGAAAATTCAATCTCTAGCTCCAGTATTGCATTCAGACAATTACAGGGACGTGACACTTTTTCTGCCAGCATCAACATTTCTGCTGCTGTTTCTGGAGCAGGTATTGTAGAACATGGACTACAGAGAACTATGGATTTCAGAAATATTTGCCAGACCTTTCCCCTCAGACTCACAGAATCATTATGGTTGGAAAGACCTTTGAGATTATCAAGCCCAATTGTAAATCTATCCCCCTCCTGCCTGCTAAACCACGTCCCTAAGTGCCTCACCTACACATTTCTTGAACACTGCAGGGACAGTGACTCCACTGCTTCCCTGGACAGCCTGATCCAAGGCTTCACCGCCTCTGTCCATATAGAAATTCGTCCTGATGTCTAACCTGAACCTGCCCCTGCAACTGGAGGCCATCTCCTCTTGTCCTATATGTAGTTATTCTGGAGAAGAGATCAACCCCTGCCTCTCTACAGCTTCCTTTCAGGTAGTTTTAGAGAGAAAGATGGTCTTCCTTGAGCCTCCTCTTCCCCAAACTAAATAACCTCAGCTCCCTCATTCACTCCTTAATGAGGCCTGTGCTCCAGTCCCTTCACCAACTTTGTTGCCCTTCTCTGGACATGCTGTCCTTTGGACTCAGTCTGTAGTGAGATTCAAACCTGCACAGCCCTTAATGGTGAAACAATTCAAGCCTTTGGAAAGAAATTTCTCCTGTGTAAATGAATAATTTTTTATTTTTTTCATGAAAATATCCTTCAAAGTTCAGAATTCCATAGGCTAAAAGAACTGGGTAGGATGTGAGGGCTTCACATTTTTATTCTAGATCATCATATGTTGAAGGATGAAACTAATTTTAGACCTGAGCATTTTCCAGGGTGTTTTGAGACCTCCACTGACGTGGCAGCAAGACCCACGAGTGCCATTTGGTCGGCACCGCGGTTCCCTTTGTGAAGCTGCTCTATGTGGACCAGATGTTCAGCATTCAATGGGTAGAAGAGCATTTCTGAGGAGGCCTCCTAACCTGGCTCTGCCAAAGTGCTCTGTGAAGCTGGGGAGAAAATCCCAGTGGGCTGATCAGTGCTCAGGCAGCTGCAGCCCAGGCAGCACCTGCATTTAATGGGTGTCTTTCTCAGCTGAAGTCCTTCGGACCTGGAAGGTACAGCAGTTTCCCACGAGTTGCCATATACTTGAGCTATATACTTGATCATATCTAATTGGCTGATTTATTAGTATTTCATTTACTCACAAATTGCAAAAAAGGCACGTAAAACTTGTTGCACATTGTAACAACTAAAATGAGTTGCCTAGTAAAAGGTAGGCTTTTAAAATTATAGTGGAAAAACAGAATCACTAACAGATGTTAAGCTTGTAGGATCTTCTTTCTAAAAATAAAATAAGAAGCATAGAGGCTTACAGAGAAAATGAAGCACAGCGTTAATTTTCTCCCACAACTCAGGACTCGGTCACTGGCCATTCAGCTAACACTGTTGGTAGGTGCAATGCAGGTATATACTAATACACCTCGAACCTGAGCATGACTCCTGCTATCCTTGTGTCAAAGAACAAAAGTTCTTTTCTTTTTCCCTCATATTGATAGTTCTTGTGGTGAGGGAAGGGGTCTCCATCAAACTGACAGGTGTCATAACTGATGACATAAGACATAATAACAGTGTTGCTCATGACTACAAAGAGACAAACGTTTTCTGTCCTTGAGCGACTCCCCGATTCAGGGAACGGAGGGGCTGATATGCCAATGTGACTCTCCCCCAAGAGAAGTCTGCCGCCTTCCTGGGACCTGGCTTAAGGACATCGCCAGGATGACGATGCTTCCCATTCTAGTTTGACCCACAGACTGGGTCGAACTAGTTGACAGTCCTACAGGCGGATGGAGAAGGAGCAGCAACATGTAGCCTGAGGGCGATCAAAAGGGGCTTTAGGGAACTAGGGCAGATGATCAGGAACTGAAGCACAGAGATTGTATTTGCCTCCATTCTTCCTGGTGCTACCAACAATAAAGAAAGAAACGGGAGGATACAAGCCATCAACATGTGGCTCTGGGGCTGGTGTCATCACCACAACTTTGGCTTCTTGGCAATAGGAACACTTACATGGCACTGGGCATGATGGCAGCTAACGGGATCCAGCTCCCTCAAAGGGAAGACAGTCCCGATTTGTGAGCTAAGAGGGCTTGTTGAGAGGGCTTTAAATTAGATTTGAGGGGAGAAGGAGGCCTCCTTGGGGAAGTGAGTGACAAGGAAGGTGATGGCTTGTCATGCTACTTGCAGCAGCCGAAGTCCAGCACAGCAGTCCTCCACAGCAGTCCTGCGGAGGATGCCCTAGGCCTGAAGAGGCTAAATGGCAAAACATGGCGATTTCTAAAGACCCACAGTGTGAAGTTGCAGCTGCCCCAGCTAGAATGAGAGGCACGTTGGGAGCCCAACTCAAATGCCTCTATGCAAACGCACACAGTATAGGGAATAAACAAGGGGAACTGGAGATGTTTGTGCGATTGCAAGGCCACGATCTCATTGCGATTACTGAGACGTGGTGGGACAGCTCTCATGACTGGGCCGTGGCCATGGAGGGCTTTAGGCTTTTCAGGAGGGACAGGCCAGGCAGGCAAGGTGGCGGAGTTGCCCTTTACGTGAGAGAGCAGCTGGAGTGTACGGAGCTCGGCGTACAGGAGGATGGAGCGCAGGTCTAGAGCCTGTGGGTGAGGATCAAAGGGCAGGGCAACAGAGGCGACACGGTCATGGGAGTTTACTACAGGCCTCCCGACCAGGATGAGGAGGCGGACGAGGCCGTCTACAGGCAGCTGCAAGAAGCCTCGTGATCACAGGCCCTGGTCCTTGTGGGGGACTTCAACCACCCTGATGTCTGCTGGGATGATCACACAGCTGGGAGCAGACAGTCCAGGAGGTTCCTGCAGAACATTGCGGATAACTTCCTGATGCAGGTGGTTGAAGAGCCAGCAAGGGGAGGGTGCTGCTAGACAGGTTTGTGAATGACACCAAACTGGAGGGACCTGGACAAGGTGGAGAGAGGGCAGAGAGGAATCTCAGGAGGTTCAACAAGGACAAGTGCAGGGTCCTGCACCTGGAATAACACCAGACACCAGCACAGATTAGGGGCTGACCTGCTGGAAAGTAGCTTTGTGGAGAGAGATCTGGGAGGCCAATGGGATCCTGGCTGCATCAGGAGGAGTGTTGCCAGCAGGTCAAGGGAGGGGATCCTGTCCCGCTGCTCAGCTCTGGCGAGGCCGCACCTGGAGTATTGGGTGCAGTTCTGGGCTCCCCAGTATAGGAAGGACATGGAGCTTCTAGAGAGGGTTCAGAGATGAGCGACCAAGATGATCAGGGAACTGGAACACCTACCGTATGAAGAGAGGTTAAATGAGCGGGGCCTGTTTAGCCTAGAGAAGAGAAGGCGGAGAGGGAATCTAATCAATGTGTACAAGTACCTGAGAGGAGAATGTTGTGAGAAGGGAGCCAAACTGTTCTCGGTAGTGGCCAATGAAACAGACACCAACAAGGGGTAACGATTTCAAACTGAAACACATCTCTATGTGAGGAAGAACTTCTTTCCTATGAGGATGACAGAGCTCTGGAACAGGCTGCCCAGAGAGGCTGTGCAGTCTCCTTCTCTGGAGATCTTCCAAACCCGCCTGGATGCCACCCTATGCCACATGCTCTGGGTGTCCCTGCTGGAGCAGGGGTTGGACTAGATGATCTCTAGGGGTCCCTTCCAACCTCAACCATTCTGCGATTCTGTGATTTTATCTAATATTAGACAAAATATCCCCAGCTGCACTAGCTCCAGACCTAGGACCGATGAAATTTTGTTTTCCTTTCCTCCATGTGTTTGGCTTGAGCAGAGTAACTCTGAGGACCATAGCACGTCCCTTCCTTCTGTTCAGAAACACAGACTAAAGCGAGTAATACAAAGATAACAGTAGAACTAGACAGGTGTTTCAGACAGATTCAGAACTTTTGCTTAAGTGGCCAAGGGGAAGATGCTTAAACAATTGTCAGTGCTCTCAGTCTCAACCCAGACTCCCAGAAGCTGCTCCCTGTAGGAATCTTGGCTTCAATCAGACAGCCCTTCAGTACCATGAAACTGGCCTGGTGTCCCCCGTATAGGAAACTCGGCCTCCAGAGATGCAGGTTTCCCCGGGACACGCATAGTATTGATCAAAATGAGGGCTTTTGCCTGAACTGAGTCAGCTGAGGGGCATTCTTCAATAAACCTCACTGTGACATCCATGCTCCAGGACATGAGCCGGGATCGTTACTTTTCCCAACATCCTTTGTTCACAACGGGCGCCTTTGCTGTAGACGTGCACCGAGAGAGCCGCCAGGCACGCGCAGAGGCTCCGCTTGCCTCTCATGAGGACAGAAACTGTTGTATCCCATTGTCAGAGCCATTGTGTCATTCATGTGTATAAACAAAGAGCAAAACCCAGGGGATTTCTGAGGGGGAAGGGCGGCAGGACGCAGGGGCAGGGGCGATGCTGCTGCCGCCTCCACTCTCCAGGTGCTTCTTGGGGTGCCGCGGTGCCACATGGGGATTAAAAGGGCTCTCCTTTAAGGGTAGTCTTGCCTGTGGCTGGGCTGGGTGGGGCATGCAGGCATAGAGCTCTTGCGCAGGGCCAGGGCGCTGGGGAGCCCTGGCGTGGGGAGGGAGCCCGCGGGGCTGGGCCCCGTGCGGGGCGTGCCCGCGCCCACCTGAGCGTTGCCCGTGCTGGCGTGGGGCGCTCCGCTGCCCGAGAGCCCTGGCAGGGCACACGGGGCACCGTCGTGTTCACCGCCCTGCGCGATCGGCCCAGGAAGCGCGCTGGGAGGCCGACAGCAGCTCAGGAGGTGAAAGAGTTCTTTTATTAAAGACAAAAATTGTATTGAAAAAGAAAGTGGGGACACCCAGGTTTAATAGCCCCATTCCATAACTTACTATGTACTGCTTCTGCCAACAGGCCAAACAAACTCAGAACCGAATGAAACAAATCTGAGAAATGCTGGAAAAAACATTCAGAACTGAAAGGTCTGACTCAGTTATAAACCAGGTCATTTTAACTCCTCTTTTCTAGGAGAGAGACCTTAATAATTAAACTGTTGGCAGTTAAACCCATTAAAAAAAAAAAAAAAAGAAAAACTGAATTACATTTTGAGTGACGCTTTGCAGAGAGTTTACACCCTAGCAGAGCAACACGAAGCCCCACAAGAGCGTGCCGAGAGCCGCAGGTGCTGCTGGCGCTGCCTGTCGCCGTCGCAGGGTCCCTCTGCCTGGGGCAGCTGGTCCCGCACGCAGAGGCGGAGGCTTCCTGGGCCGGGCCAGCGCCCCGAGCACACCGCAGTCCAGTGCTCACTGCAGCTGTGTGTCCCCATGGACACCCGCTTAGCTCTTCCCAGTGCGTGGAGGCTGAAGGGAGAATACTGAAAAGCAAAAAACCCAAAAAGCTAGAAAGAAAAAATGTGGGAAAAAAACAGAAAATAGTTGTTTTGCTAAAAAATACTCAAAGATACTAAGTTGAATCAACCTGAGTGGGGATCTATATTGCACAGATTAGATGGGGTAAAGCGAGCCCACAATGGACACGGGCACGTACGGAGAGGGTTGTGGTGGAATCACGAACACAAGGCCTAGCACAGATGTCCTGGGCCATTCTGTGGGGCTTTGCTGGAGCAGCAGAGCTGCTGCCGTGTGTGGGATGGCAGCCGGACACCCTGCACTGCCCTCCCGACGGCACCGGCCTGCTGCTCGCGGGCTGCACGGTCTGGAACGTGCTTCACGTGGGGCTTCATCTTCGGGAATACGCCCTCAGTGCCGGCACGGACGCGTTCTTATCTTCCCAACCCCAACCCTCAGCGGGACAAGTCAACCTGACCCCCTGGCAGGGGCATTGCTACCCACCCCGGCAAACGTGCCAGGCCGCAGCTTCTGCATAGAGGCCACAAAGGGAAGCAAGGTGCAGTGACCCAGGAGCTTCACGGGAAAACCGTCCTCCAGAGGAACAGGCGGCGCTGAGGAGAGAAAGGTCACGTCACCAGTCAATAAAAGATAGATCTGTGTGTCTCAGGTGAGAGTTGGGCCGAACGCACACATCAAAAAACGTATCCTAAAATAAGTGTAAAAAAATGGTTCAGTAACCATCCTTTCAAGATGGATCTTTCTTTACTGCAGAGGGCATTTTTTTTTTCTTTTTTTAAGTAAAGAACTGTAAGCTTGATTTTAGAAATCCCATTTTGACAACATATAAAGGAAAAAAGTATTAACAAACCCCTCAGAATGCGGAATTGCACATTTTTTTGTCAGACGAAAAGAACATTTTTCAATGAATTGAAATTGATTTTTGCAAACTTCTGTCTAGCAGTAATTTGATAAAGTTTACTATGTTATTCAATCTTTCTCATTCCTTGCAAAATAATTTTGCTATTTTTCATAAAAGTTTGATACTTACAGGATTACAACTTTTTCTATCTAGAATCTTTTGCAATCCTTGATATTTCTACATTGTCCCAAATAAAGCCATTTTTAACTTTATCTTTGGCAATCCACTGAAATTTCTACTAATACTAGTTATAACATTAGTACTATTTTCATACTTGCTCCTGACAATCGGTGTTAAGTGAGCATTTTTTCATTTGCCTTTGTAGGGCAGAGATTCAGCTCTCTCAATACTTTATTGTAGGTAGATTTCTGAGATAGCATCTGCACCCTCAATTACACTATGAATATTATAAAATTATCTTATACTGTTAATGTTATAATTGCAGCAGCACTTCTTTAAATGCACTGCTGAACCATATGATGCAATATCATAGAACCATGTTTGTAGACACTGGACACTCTGATTTCTCTCCTTATTCCTGTCTGGAATGTTTCACTTCCCGGCACACAGACTGAAAGGTTTCTGAACCCAATTCCCTGTGGAGAGTTATCAAAAAAGCACAGGCAGGACTGGGCCAACACCACACAACGTGAATTGAAGGCTGTATCGCCTCCTACTATATGGCACGTAATAAGATTATAGAGTACTTTTTCTCTCTACATCCTACATTGTATTTGCCTTTTCTCTTTTGTTCATTAGCACACTTAAATATCCCTAATTATGTCAGAAGTTTTGGAGAGAAACATGACGAACGCTACCAGCATTTTAACTTCAGTGGGATGGTACTTTCAGCTCATAAAAGAAATAAAGACTTCAGGCAATCCGCTCTAAGGAAAAGATGCCTTTTATGTGTGGGAAGGAGTAACTGATCTATACTATCTTTTACTTCCAGCACAATACAGTAACTTAAGTATATATTTGCATATTTGTGCACACACATAAATGAAATATGCTTATTTTGTATATTTGTTCTTATTGTTTCTTTCTTTTCAACAGCACTTCCAAAAACTTCAGTTTAATGCCAGTATCTGACTCAGTGACCTTTGTTGAAGGATCCTTTGTTGTAAGGTTTTCCTGTAATTTTGAATTGCTTAGATACATGAAAATTACCTTGAACAAAGTAATGCAAATTAAGCAGTTTCCCAAGAGTTTACCTCGGCTGTCCTGAACAGCAGCATTCTGACAGCAAACCACAGGCAATCTAATAATGGCATCTCTCTTACAGACTTCTTTCTCAGCAAATGCTAAAAGACATGTTTCTTCCTAGTAAAAACAATTAGCTTAACAAGCTATATACTTAAGGACAGGCTTATTTTTAATGAGCGTTCAGTGTCCAGCCATTCCTCAGGTACAGAGGTTCCCTCTGAAAGACAGAGACTGCACATGTCGCTGTGGATGTGCTGCACACCACCCATTAACAGAGCACCATTCTTTTGTGGAGTTTTAATGCACCAGAAGGTAAAATCAGGTATCATATACATTAAGTGTATATATATATATGTATATCTATCTTGGCAAGCATGTGCTATTCATTAGATTTAGGTATTACATCTCCACCATCTAAACTCAAACTAAGTGCAAAGTTTCATGTCCTTACAACACAGCTTCCTAAAAAACACCTCTTTCCTCTTCTGAATAAGTCAGGCACTGAAACACTTTGAGTCTTAAAGCTCTATTTTCTTTTCTTTTCTTCTCTTTTTTTTTTCCACTTTCATATATAGTAAACCTTTTATTCAAAATTTAATAAAATCAAATTTAATACATTTTATTCCAAAACTCCTTTTTACCACTGCTCTTTGTCCACTTCTCTGGGAATGTGCACAACTTGAACAATTTCTTTTAGCATAGTAATTCTTGTATTTTTTCAGTCATATTAGGTCTCCAAGTATTCTAGACTGAACACAAAGGACACACATATTAGCAAGTGCTTGTCACAATATGGCTTTTTCAGTAGACATTGCCTTTTTTCATATATGATTGTGCGTTTCTCATTTCAGAAAGCTCCTTCAGCATCTAGCACCTGCCTTTTCCCATCAGTCTTGCTTTTCCACTCTCGGTCTCAGAGCTGTATCCTCTAGGTGCACGTGATCACACAGTCCTGAACAGCTGCCTTCTTTACACAAAGCGGTAACATTTACCCATGTTTCCCAAAGTAGTAACATGTCTTTTCCCACGCATTTCAAAAGAGCTGAAGTTCCTCAGCTAAAATGCATCAACTGGAAGAAACTTGATTCCTAAATATCTTGGTACAGTTATGTTTATCAGGATGAACAGCAAAGTTATATTGGTTAGGGAAGCTTTCATTCAATACTATAGACAGATAATAATATGCATTTTTGCGGCCTTCCTGAAAATCCATTCCTTCTCTGGCTTTATTCCAAAACTGTTGCAAGGCTGTGTAATATATTTAAAAATTAATCTTGAGGCTTAGCATACTCACACTGATAAGCAACAAACAATAACAATACTCGAAAATACATGTTTGCAGAGATCCTGTAAGGAACACTGTAGACTTACAGAAAAAGGCTTTCATTAAAAATATTTTATTCTATACTATAGAAGACATGTATGCATAAAATAACAATTTCCCACAACAATCATGACATTTTGGTTAGCATATCAATTACAATGAAGTATGAAAAACGGAATGCCAACTTAAGAAAGATGTAAAAGCAAATAACTCTTAATACAAAGACTGTATAATGTAAAAAAAAAATGTCATCACACAGTGGATATCTCAGTGTACATGAGAGGTTTTGAAAAGCATTTAATTTTTTTTTAAAGTTACTGCATTTGGCAGTAGCCAATTGAACTAAGCTACTGCATTTTTATCCCCCTTAAAAATCATTAGCTTTTTGAGAAATCTGCGATTCTGTCTGCTCTAGGACTTAAATTTTTACAGTGCAGAGTGCCACATATCCCCAAAGTCCTAAGCAATACATGGTCCTATTCACCCAGCTGGGAATACTCAACCTGAGTGAAGAATTCTTTGTATACACAGACTTGTTATAGGCTACATGTTCCTGGCCAACAGCACAAAATCATACTATGGTGTGAAGCTATGGCTTTCTCTGAAATTATGATATATTAAAGGAAGAAAAGATTTCACAGAACACTTACAAAAATTTCATTCCTTTTGGAGTTCAAAAATATAACTATGCAATCAAATAGACTATGGAATCAGTCATACTGTAGTAGAAGAAGCAAAAGACTTTTTATTCACTTGAAAAAATAGCAGACTGGAAGATCTCTTCATTGCATTACACAAACTTCCCTGAGATTTTTACATAAATTATGTTTGAGTCTATTATAAATTGGAAACCAGTTTGCTACTGAGTGTCATACACAGCAAATTTTACACAGTTCCTGCATATGTTATCCCAGCTAAAATGCTGTTTAATGCTTTAAAGCTATATTTTCTTTTTTTACAAAAAATACACACAGTTGAGACTACAAATGCAAAAATGTTTCTTACACAAAATTTTAAATCATCTTCAAAGCAATGTATAGAAATAGGTAAAACAGATGTTAAGTTGAACAAAGCACTTTAAAGTTCTTTGCAGCTTAAAAATAGATTTTGAAATTACTTTAAAAAATTACCTATGCAAATATTTGTTGACAAGAAAACCAAAACATTGTATTGAAAGCAATGGCCAGAAAGGGAGCTGATGCTGCCCTCCCTACTTGGCAATCCCCCATATTTAAATTATACCTTTGTATGAGTAACTGTGGGAGAGTGGTATGGGAGAGAGGGAGAGGTTTTATACCATAGTGGTATAAAACACTGTTATACTGATACAATTGTTATGCTGGGTAAGCAATTTTGATTTTTTAATTGAGGTAATGAAAATTCAGATAGCATGAGTGTAATTATTTCAATGTGGGGCCTTCCTATGACTCTGATTAACTGCTCTTTGTCACTCACTTAAAAAAAAAATCTAATTTTCATACAAATCTAGATATCAAGACACTTTTTTCCAAGTTGTGTAGCCTCTCAATAGAACTTCCTCCAGTAAAAATTCAAGAAGAACAAACACTATACTTTGCAAGCAATCATTTAACGAACAGATAAAAATCAGATGATTTGAACTAGAAAAAAATTTCAAAGTTTGATCTACTGCTTTGAGATATGAATGATTACTCCCCATTTTTGTGCTTGGGAGCAAAACCAAAGAGATGGCTTCTTCATGAATTCTCACTAGACTTATTTCCAAAGGCTGAATTATATGCTGCAAGTAATCTGTTTACATAGCTTTGACCTCCTTCAACCTGGAATAATGTTCTTGCCTCCAGCTAAGTGTGGAGCAATTGCACTTTTATTTCTCTTCTTTCCAAATAGTCTTATTTTTGAGTTTTACCACAGAAAGCAACAGGTTATATCTCTGGGTTACCTCAACAAAAAATAGCTTTGGCATGGTTGACCAGCAGCCTGTTGGGGTTGTTGAAGGAAGGGATAAGGTGATCACCTTAGCAGTGAACTGAGGAACTGGGAAATGGAGGGCATTTATGTATTTTTAATTCTGTATAAATTTTTTTTTCAATTTATACATTTATCACTGCATGAAATTACAAAGATGGGAAGAATAAAAGAGCAGTATTTGAAAGAATCAATAATATGTTTAGTTTTTTCATATTCACAAACTGAAGACACTGCCTTGAGTAAAGTGGCTTCAATGCTATTTGTAATCTGTTTCTTCTAATACATAAAGAGAACCTAGTATTTGTGCAAGATGGGAAAAGTTAAAAAAAATGTGGATTGCCTTTTTGCTTTTTCATTTTAGATTAAATTGTCCACATGGGTAAGTTTTCTGACTCTCCACAAATGAAAAGCTTCCCTCAAAGTCCTTACAGTTCAACATCCAGCCCACTATCTTTTGCATATATTGCTGGCCAATAACTGACTCAGACAGGCACATAAAAAAATTTATGAGTTACACACCACTTTCATTTTGTTATATAGAGAAACATTTCTGCATCAACAATTTAAAGTTATAAAACTGTATTAACAAACACAAGCCCTTGTGCAACACACAAAACAAGTGCCAAGTCACTCTGTGTTCAGTGTGACTAGAAGTATATTCAGTGCATCTCCATTTCAACAAGGAAATGCTCTGTCTTTTCAATAACAACAACAAAAAAATCTCACTATATTTGTTAGTCACCTCTTTCTTTGTATTGCCAAGTAAGGCAAAGAATGGTGTTGCTGACCAGCCATATATTATATTATTTTACTTAGAAAAATATTTTTCTCCCTATTGAGAATCTCAGCAACTTTTCTCATAGTAACGAATGTATCCTGATAAAGAAAGCGAGCAGGATTCCTCAGTTTGCAGGTTCAGCTAGGATATTTGCCACCCAGATTTTACTCCCAGCAAAGACGTGTGCAAAGATGTGTACTCCCAGCACATGTGTGTACATTTGTCATTTATACACAGCGAATCATTTTGTTTTGCATTCTAACATGTCCACTGAATGAGAGACAGTCTTCTCATCCACCCATGTTGTCCCTAATGTGATCGACGCGCTGAGCAAGATCCCTAAAGGTGGGCCGCTGGGTAACGTTATTGTTCCAGCACTCTTTCATGATGGCATAAATCTGCAGGAGAAAGAACAAACAAAATTGTTAAAATAATTTCAGTGCTGTAAATAGTTAAGATTTACTTGGAACTGGTCTAAAGAACATCTCGCTTAACTTTATGGTTCCAAATAACGGAGTCACAAGCCTATGTTTATTGTAGTCCAAAAAAACCTCGCTATTCACTTCATTTAAACAACACCCAAAAGTGAAAATTGTTCGCTCTGCTCTATGTTATCTTTTATTATAAGGAAATGTCTTAGAATGAAAATTGATAGAACTAATTCTGACGCTCTTAAGAATTTTAAGGATTTTGATAATTTTTACTTTATTGGTCCTTCAAAAGCTCAAAAATGCTTAGAGTGTCTTTAAAAAGACAGCCATTCTAAATTAAGTTTCTCCTACAGTTGTTTTAACAGACTTCTATACATTATTATATTAAATTATTTTTTTTGCTGCACAAACTAAACACACTTCTGGTAAATGTAAGTTTCAATGATTTTTGCAAGAGATTCACATTGCAATAAGCATGCAGAAATTCTTCCTTCTTTCTCCAAACCTATGCACACTATCTGATCACAAAACAGCTTGCCAAAATCTTTATCTCTTTTTTTATCACTAATTTAACACATATCATTACTACTACCTCACACTTCCAATGAATTTTCAAATGTTGCTTAAGAAATCTGCAGAACTCCCTGGACAAATGCAGCTTTTGGTTTTTCCAGCAAATCCTAACTAATCTGAGCCTAAAAGCAGATTATAAGTTAGCAGATATCTGGAAGGTTTAAGATCTGTAATGGCTGGACTTCCTGGATCAAAACAGAAAGAGTGAATTTTCTGCAAATTTAAAGCATTTCCATCTTGCTTTGGTCTCTGGAGTACTGTCAAACATCAAAATCATCACAATAATTTGTATACAGCTTCAGTAAAAAAAAAATAGAGATTCAATATTGTCCTGCATAGGACGTACAGGTAATCTTTGAAGAGTAGAATTTCTTCAGCTCAAAAAAAGAACTTAGACAAATTACAAAGCAAAATTCTCTAATATTTCTCTCTTAATGCATAGACTTAACTTTACATGAATATGAGTCCCATAGCCTGTAAGCTTACTCTTTGCTGAGAACACTTGCCAATAAAAAAAGTTATACATGACTAACATGGGTACTATGGGAAAGAGCAAGTGCAGGAAAATAACTGACTAGGATAAAGGGCTTTTAAAAACTTGGAATGCCAGAAAACCCCCAGTAAATATTAAGGTTATGCTACTAAATCTTACAAATTTTAAAGTAAAGCATAGTTCACAATTTTAAACAAAGATTTTTATATGGGACGTCCATGAAACTTATTGTATGCTAAACCTCTCATTACCTTAACAGATTTACATTTTTGAAATAGAAATCTTACTGTATTCTTGTAGCAGCAGATCACAACAACCCTATTTCATATGGGGTGCTGAGAGAATGCAATCTGAATATTCATAAGATGAACATGGTTATGCTCATCATGCATCTGACAAAATAGCACATAGCTATTAACATTAGCGGTGATTTAGGCTGTATAAATATTGGAGTAATGCCTGCAGGGTTTGCAAAGGTTTTCCATTTACTATATATTCATCCTGACCGAATACCTTTCAGAATTTGGTAATGCATTACTATAGCACTTCACCTCATCAGGGCATCCATCTGGTCTTGGCAGTCGTCCATTGTTCTTCAACAGTTCAATCAAATGAAATACAATCATCTGCCCTTGTTTATCATTGCCAATCATGCGCATGAATTCCTGAAACAGAAAGACAACTATCATAAATAACATTGAAATTTAAAAAATTGCAAAGTTATCACTAAAGAAATAATTCTTTATAAGAGTATATAAAACATCAGATGACAATGATAAATTTCTAAATAAGAACAATGACAAGTTCAGACCATCTATTAACAATTAGCTATTTTCCATGCCTTTTTTTTAGGTTGGTTGGTTTGAAATACAATAGGATGTTATATTTGCAATTTAAAGTGATAACTTAAAACTTTCTAAAGAATATTGGGCATCATCTGATAGCTACTTCTAAAAAGCTGCTTTTTTTAAAAATTTGATTCTTTCAAAAATCTTAAGTCAAACAGAACACACCTAATATCATACTGATGCACAAGTAGAAAGAAAGGAATGATTAATTTATGTACTTACTGCTGGTGGACTTTTGCTCTTTTCAATGTAAGTGAAGAGTTCATACAAGACCACACCAAAACTCCAAACATCCGAGGCCACAGAAAATTTGCTTTCTGTCAGAGATTCTGGAGCATACCTATGCAGTAAAATGAATATTATTCTGTGGTGACTGGTGCTCTTTTTAGTCTTGAACATATTTATTATAAAATAGAAATTTTATCATGAATAAACTTCTTTTGTTCATAAGCATTAACACATTTTCATTTCCTTCACCTTTGGTAGTAACACAAATTATAGTCCAAGAGATTTAACTCCACTTGGTGAGAAGAGAACCTTATGAACAGAGCAGCTAACAGTTTTTAGGTTAGCAATAACCTGTTTTAGGATCCTGGAAGATCCAAAACTTTGGAGAACTGTCCCTTTTAAGTTTCTCTGGTCTAGGATATCTTTCCTGAGGCATATAATTTCTTTTAAATAGCTAATTATTTATCTATTTGATTGTGAAAGTAAATTGAAAAGACCCATATTTATAGATTTTGTTTTCTAAAGTCAGACACCATGCACATGACTTTCTCAATGCTGAACAACTGACTTTCAGTTTGCACTTAGGAACTCCACAATATATAAGATTATCAGCTAAAACAGCGAAAGTTAAAGCATGTCATGCTTTCATACTAAAAGACGACTTACCAAAATATAGGGCTTTCTCCAGGCTCTTTCACTTTATAATATTCTTTGTCTTGTGGCAAGACTTTTGTCAAACCAAAATCTCCAATTTTAACTCTGTTCTCGTTCTCCACTAAGATATTTCTGGTTGCTAAATCCCGGTGAACATACCTTTTTGTGCCCAGGTACTCCATGCCCTAAAGCATAAAGACCAGAAACACAACACAGACAAAAAGTTATTGCTACCATTATGTGGCTACACCTTCCTTGAAGGGGAGACTGAATCTCAAAGTTTAAACAAGAGACTGTGAGCGCAACTGTCGCGCTTGAAGTTTTGTCTTCTCTGAGGTGCTGTTCTTCCAGGCACAGGGACTTTCCCCAGCTGATACGAGCTCACCTCTCAGAGCAAACAGTATTTTTTTTTTATTATACAAATGTGTACACGTTGTAGGTCCTGTTCTAAATCTAAATACAGCTTGCAGGCAGTAAGCAGAGGGAAAGCAAAAGCTGTGTTAAACTACTTGTACAGTGCAGATGTGTAGAGGGCAGATAGAGCCCATTCTATTTGACTGCTCATTTCATTTTATTCGTTTCCCACATCTCACTCCTAAGTGCTTTATCAAACTTTATTTTATGGTTTCTTGAATCTAGTTAACTACTTAATCTGATCTGATCAGTGTGTTCTGCTTCTCTTTTGCTGACAATGTTCTGTGGATATTCATGTTATTCTTATTGCTGCCAACGAAATGTGCAGCAGGCCATGGTGCACAGTAAGAACAAAACTGAGGTAGAAGAGCATTACAAAAAAAATTTCTTGCTTATGCAGTAGTAAATGATTGAAAAAAAAAGTTGACACTACAGAGTAGTAAGAGGTGTCTAACTCTTACACATGAAACAAAGAAGGTTCTCAGAATCATTATTTCATAACACACCAACACAATCAAAGAGCAGTAAGTGATGCTCTAGCATTTAATGAGCTCAAAGGCTTTGCACGTCAGCATTGCACTTGCATTCCACAAGGTTTCTTTCTCTTTTCTAGGTGAGAAATTTCGAAATTAGTACCACCCCAGAGTCCAGCCTTCCTCTCAGACTGTTACTCCTAGTACCACTGGGTGGCATCGCTGCCTAGTCGGAACATCCCGTTCTAGAGCGTTTTACAGCAGCTCAAGGATCCTGCTCTCGACCAGTTTTGCTTCCACGACTGTCCTGAAAAATATCAAATCTAGGTTTTTAAGAGGTAGACTCCTTGATTTTAGACAGTCAATTAATGTAAATTCTGCAACTTTTTGCTACTACCAACTTCTGTACTAAAAATAGTCATAAAATTTTTCTGATTGATTATAATTTCAAGTTCTTTTTTTCTGCTACAAGCAGTATTTTCCAGGCTCTTAGAGACATTTAATAGGAATCATGCAAATTTTCTGGAAAAACTCATATCTTGTGGCACTAACTTAATAATGCAGTTGAGTTTAATGATGTGATTGCAAAGACATCCATCATCTATGCTCATGTAAGCTGTGGAAAATAATGGTCAGGAGCTGTTTCCCTTTTACATTACTAGTCTCAAATTGTAGATGTTCACCATCAAGGCTCCTGAAGTCTTTTAAATATGAAGAGATCAAAAATTAAATTTACTCTTGAATTCTTCTCCCACCAGTCAGAATTAAGAAGATACAGGGTTGCAAAAGAACAAAAAGGAACTTCCCCATATCAAACATGTTGAAGGGAAGTTCATTTCCTTTTTCTGTCCTTCCGCTGCCAACATTCTGCAGAGCTGTATATGGAGGCCTGTTGCTTACGACCACACAGAGGACACGCTCCAGTCATCTGCTCATGACTGAGCTATGGAGACAGCTCCATAGATGACAGTAATCAGCAGCTATAGAAATGTCACTCTTAGCAAATGCAAACCACGAAAATGCTGCTTTTCACAGTATGAGGTATGCACAAAAATACTGTCTGTAAGTCAGGATACCTTTCCCAGATCAGAAGTGAGGAACTAAATGCAAGGGAACAAAAAAACATGGTCATCTCAACTCACAGATACCTAGGCACATAAAATATGAGCTCTTTCTCATACATTTGAGGCAAAAGCAGAATGACAGAAGGAGAAATAATTTTGGTTAAAAAAACCCTAAACATAATGATAGGAGTGCAAAGCAAAAAGAAAAGATTTGAGTTGGTCAAAGAAAACATCCCAGGAAAAATGCAAACAAATAAAAGAAAGGAGGGCAAAGAGTAAGGAAGAAGACAAGAAAATGTTAAGATTTTTTTTTTTGTTGTTATTGTAACATCAAGTACTGGCTAATTTCTGTGTTATCATAAAATTGATCTGCATTCTGTCAAACTGAAACAGCCAATTTTGAGAACTTTATTTTTTAATACAAGATTTCAAACTAGGCATAAGTCAATAAGACTACTTTGAGATTTCATTCACAGTGAAATTCTGCATTAATACCTGTGAGAAAAAAAAAATGTTTTGTAGCAATATAATACTGTAGCTGTAAGTAAAATCAGACAGTGATTTAACCTTTGCTATGAAGATAGCACAGCAATAGTGCAAAACAAATTGTGTATTTTTCTTAGGCTTCGTTTCCCTTGGAAGTCAAGAATAAGTATTTCTTTAACTTTTCCATACTTTATATACCTTTTTTTCATATGAGATCAAAATGTTTTCCAGTTAAGTATTTCTAGAAGGTTGTTCTAGCTCCATCCCTCTTTGTCTGCACTGGAAAATTCAGCAGCAGTGTATCACCTAGTATTACAGTTTTTCACCATCATCCTGTACATTTGCAATATTTTGGGTTTTTTTTTTTGATAGGTGTATCATTTTATTCCTTTGTGTGCTCTGACCTGAGCTCCTTTCCCAATCTTTCTTTGTGTTCTTCAGCTACCCAAAACCACCAAAATCCACCTGTCAATCCTCCTCTCAAGTGATGCCATACAAGAGACAGGATCCTGAGCAATGTCACCACTGTTCTTCCCTCAAGCTTTGAATACAGTTGAATATAAACTCAAAGTTTAGAGAGTCATATCACAGTGAGCAAGGCAGATATCTTCTGATTCTTCAGGTACTAAATTGGGAGACTGCCACAGAATAAAACATATGAAATAGCTGCAGTCTTTGCCTTTTGAAAGTCCTTGTTACATGTTTATTCTATGAAGCCACCACCTTTTTTTAGGTAGAGCTGAGTTTTAGACCTTCACATCTCCTTGTATGAAGAAATGTTTTCAGTCACTTATTGGCACTAATAACTGCAGAAATTTTGTTGCAAAAACAATGCTTATCTTTTTAGACTTGCAAGCTAGCACGACAACTTCTTGTTTGGACTCATGGATCATAGGGCATTCTGAACATTCTTTTGGTGGACGGTCATGTATTCAACCCTTCCTCTTAGTGAAGGAACAGACTGGTGAACATTCCACCTTTTCCATATTGTCCATTAAGGAGATCTTGCCTGGAGACTCCCCATGTGGCCTGACAATTCCCTGTTTCTTGCTACCTTTTAGTGATCCACCTCAGAAGGTAAGATCAGCTATGAAAGCATCCTCTAGATCCTGCAGGTTCAGCAGTTAAAAGGTTTACTGAGTCGCTTCAGTTTCAAGCATAGACCTGTCAAGCTCTGTTCATCAGATACAAATTTTTACTTTCTTGAAAAGATTTAGCCAGACTGTCCCCTTTCTGATTCTTGTCAGGTCTTTTCTATGGATCCCACAGAAGGAAAATCTGCTGATATGAATGCAGCATGGCACAAGTTTACAAGCTACTGAAGAAAACTAAGCAATGGTAAGTAACTAAATCTTTCAATTTCTTTGGTGCAGAACCAAGGGAAAAAAATTAAAAATATTTCAGGAACATATCTTGAGGATTTTTTTTCCCCCTCCCTTCTCTCTCCCGTTTTGTTAGTTCCCTTTTGCTGGAACTAACAAACGCAATAAAGTCTAAAATCTATCTTAAGCATAATACTAGAGTAAGGCTAGGGAACATAACTCTATCCACAGCAAAAATCAGATGACTATATAATGGATGTTTAGAGTTCGAAGTAATACTCTTGGGCATTGCTGTGGCCTCTAGCTCTTCGCACACAAATTTGATATATGCAGATTTTAATTCTTCTGATTGCAAATGTAAACTGAATGAACCATAAAGTTAAGATAAAACAAACAAAGATAAAAAAACCAAAAAAGTACTTTTTTCCCTAAGATCAGGACAAAAATAGATAGGCCAATTTCAGCATTCTGCCGTAAGATACTCAGAAGTTTATCAGGTACTTAAGTATATAAACATACATTGCTGTCTTGTTTAAGGTTAGCTGGTACTAGAACTATTATACCAATATTATTATAAAAATTAAAAATGAAAATCAACTTTTCTACAAAAGGAAAGAATTAAAAAATGCTTTTAAAGTGCTAATCATCTGAAAGTTCTCCTACCTTGCATATTTGAGAAGCATACAACAAAAGCTTCTTGTGATCCAGTCTTTCTTTGTGTTTCTGCAGATAGTCTCGCAAGCTTCCATATGGTAAGTATTCCATAATTAGTCTCAGATTTCTACGACCTTTTAGAAAACAAAACAAAAAAAACAGACAACTTATTTTTATTTCAAATTTTTTGGAGAAAAAACCAAACTGTAACAATTATAGCGTTAATACCCAAAAAAGTCAATTTATTCCGTACACATAATGCATTAGTATGTGCTTGTTCATGTATCGGTTATCTATATTTAGGAAGTACAATTATGTAAACATGACAAAATGTGGAGATTTTGATAACTGAAGGCATCACTAATTGAGATAATTTCACCAATATGTTACCTGGTATTGCCAAAGTAAAACAAAAATCCCATGTGCATCTCTGTTTGTGTAATCTCTCCTCATTGTTAAGGTGAAACTCAGAATGTCAATGGACATCAATCCATCTGTAATTTTAGCATCTTTTAAAAATGGTAAAATTACCATCTTTTTACCATCTTATGACTATGAACACAAGATTTTTCTTTTTAAAGACTTACCCTGGGCAAAATCGTGCCTTCACTCATAAACTTGAACACGGTCAACAATTCAATTCAAACATATCAGTTTCAGAAACATTTTCCTGTTAAGTCTGTTATCAGATAGACAGTACAAGTGGTAATACTCACCCTTGAGAAATAATATTGAGCAAAAACCAACAGTTACAAAACGGGTACATTTTCATGTACCCAAATGCTTTTCCAGGAAGACTCTTTTAAACTTTAAGATAAAGACACTGGGGAACTACCCAAAATATTACTTCTCTAAAATCAATCAAATTATGCAACGAGCTGACAGAATAAACTCAAGTCTGTCTTGTACTGCGCAGTAACACAAGACAGAGATTGCTTTTTGTGATTTGTACTCTGAAAGTTCATATAAATCTAGAACAAATTAGAGACTTTTATAAGTATTTCTCAGTTTCTCAGTATGCATCCTTAAGTGTATATATAGGAAGGTGTGATTAATATAGCACATACCAGCACTGTAGCACACTCCTTTGTATTTAACAATGTTATCATGCTGCAGAGATTTCAGGATTTCAATTTCCCTTTCAAAGTCCCTAAGATGCTCCTCTGTGCTATGTTGCAGCTTCTTCACAGCCACCACTTCTCCAGTATTATCCTGCAGGGGGTCATATCTGCACATCTCAACACTGCCAAAGTTTCCCTAAATCACAAGCAAATACTTGAATTAAAAACAAGCCTACATCACTTTTTCCTAAGTACTTGTTTTTCATTACCTTAATGATAACTGTATTAGAATTAAGGTGAACAGACTTTTATATAAGTAAAAAGTAAGGTACGTTACAGTAAGGTACACATTCACTAAAAGTAAGCAAGCAGTACTGGAGCAAAGGAGGGCAAGGAGAGGAGACGATATCAATTTATATTCACCCATATCTCCACACATTTCCTCCACTTCAGAACTGCCAGCTCTTGGAAAATACTCCACATTTAGGTTCAACCTAGTTCCTAATTCTTCTCTGTTTACTGGGGCTTCATCTTCCTAATAATTTCCATATTCTTGTATTCTTTATCTTCTTTTTGTCATTCTTACCTTCACTATTTTCCTCTCACTTATAAACTATCCTATATTTCAGCAGCTTTGCTGTGAGGCTCATTTTCTTTCCGACTTAGAGTAGTGAACTATTCTAGAAAAAAAGATATTTAGGTAATGTTCTATCAGCTGCATTAAGTCATCTGCTGGCTGAACAGAACACATTTTTTTTTCACCCAATACTACTTTTTACAGCCTAAAGTGTTCCAAATAGATATTCTTGACTTTTTGGATTGTATACGCATATTTCTTGGAATATCTGTTCACAAAAAAAAAGTCTCATTAGCACAATTTTAAATATCAAGTAGAAAGAATAAAAACAATTATGTCACGCTGTTTTCCCACACAAAAGATTCAATGTCACTGGATTACTGGAGATCAGTTATCACTACTCTGTCATTAGACAGAGAGAACTAAATTAAAAAAAAAATCGGAAAGGAACTGCATGTAATGCCTAGATATAACTGAAACTGCTCAGTACAAGAAGGGTTCAATGTAAGCAGGGTATATGAAATGACCAGAAGATAATTGAAAATGAGAGTCCTTTCCTGGCAACTAGTAAATTTTGAAACATCCTACCTTGCCAAGTTGCTGCAAAAACTTAAGATGTCGTTCTTCAAATTGGGTTGGGTCTCGGTCTTCAAATGCCCCAGAAAATCCAAGAGTACCAGTTCTCATATTTGGCAACATATCATTTTCAGTCAAAAGCTCATAATCTGAAGTGTTGGGTTAGGAGGAGGGAGGGAATGAGGAGAAAGAGAACAGAAGGCAGAGAGGAGAATGAAGAAACTGATCACAATGCTGGTATGCCCTACCTTTGCTAGGCATATCCTGAGCATGATAGAATGTTAATCAATCCTTTAATTAATGTAGAATAATTTTTGGCTATATAAGAAAGAAAGTACTACAAAATTGCTAAATGACTCATAATGCATCTTGCTTTAGTCTTCAAATATGCTTTTATTTTTTCTGGTCAATTCTACTTCAAACATAGCAACTATTGTGCAATGACTCCTCTACTGCAGAGGGGAGAAATGCAAACTCCATAAAGCCTTGTCATAACATGGGTCACCCACTTAGAAAAAAAGACATCTGCCTGCTTTATGTACTGAGAGAAACGGCAGTCACAAATAACACACACGGGGAGAAGAGACCTGAACTAACACCTTTGGAAAAGAGCTGAACTAAAACTTTTGGGATAGACTTGAACTAAATCATGTTTTGAGGGATCCTGCTAACTTTTAATGAGTTATTTTTTAGCAACAAACTAAAAAGCCACAGCACACTGATTTACCACCTTACATTTATGACAGTGAACCATGACTAGGTCAATATATTTAAATGCTAGGCACCATCTGAAAACAAATCGACTGAGATAATGCTTCTTTTTTATAGTGCTTTCTTGTTCTTTCAGAGACTCACCTGGAGTGAACAAACTATTCAAGTCACGTATAATGGCTCTAAATGAAGGCCTGAAATCTGGCTCATAATCCATACAGTTGTTTATAAGGTTTGCTAGTTCTGTCCAGTTAGGAGCAGGAAGCTGGTGCCTGTCTTCATAAAACTGTAGCTTCTGGGATTAGAGAGATTAGAGAGATTTTAGCATACAACTATGAGAAGCTGCAGTATAACAATTGTCTGACCAGAGCAGCAAAAATAAAATCAAAAAGCAAACACAGAGCTCTCAACCTAAAATCCTTATTCACCAACATGCACAATTGACCAATTTATTTCAACAGTCAAGGTTAACAGTCTAGCAGAACTGGCATAGTTTAAACTAATTGGCTCAAATTCCAGGGCTACTAATAGTGGAAGATAAGAAAAGCAAGAAAGATAATGAGCCTGGATGGTATTTTCTTTGCAGGTAACTTAATAAAACCTAACTGGCATAGACTCTGCAGAAAATTCTATCCACTTGTGAACTGGCTGAACTCCTCTAATTGCAAAAACTTTGTTCATACATGTGGAGAAGCTATTAGTTACATTACAATAACAATATTACAAATCTGCAAGAGATTTAGCAGGGTGGTTTTTTTTTTTTTGCTTCCAATTAAGAGTTAATTAAACATACAGGAAATATTTTTATGAAACATATCTCCTTTGCTGATTTTATATTTTGTTGATACAAAATTAATGCTTCTGGTTTAGCTAAAATAGAACTTGCATTGTCTGCAACACAATCAATCACACTATAAATTATAACAGTATAGAGCTATAAACTATTATCTGCATGCTCAAATTCAGAAAACTAATGCAAATTAATACCTTTTATAGAAATACATCATGCTTAAATACACAATGGTAACAATCACAACAAAACAATAGAATTCAGCCAAAATATACTGGCAAAGTAGTACCTTATACCCATAAAAATGAAAGGAAACAGCAACAATAAACTAAGAGGTCTACCAGTGAAAGTGTAGTTTTGATGCAGTGGTCAGAGGCCCCACTGCCTCACATGCTAATGAACATAGTCACAGGAACAGAAGTTCTAAGTGTCCCAAGAACAGATCGAGTAATACTTACTCTTGGAGAATCCAGTGCACTCAGAGGCTTGTCTCCTCCACTGCAGATTTCCCATAATGTAGTGCCAAAACTCCATTTGTCTGTGGCCAGGCTTAATTGTTTGGGGTTCTCAATACATTCTGGTGGAACCCATGGTATTCTTTCCAGAAGAACTGTGTAATCACACAAACAAAGTATCATGCCAAAATTAGTAATGCAAACAAAGTTCTGCAATATGTTAGATTTATTTCAGAAGTTCTATAGCATGTTTGATTTAGTAAAAATATTTTGAGTATGCACAGATATTTAATTTTGTAATGTACTTTTAATACCTTTCCAAATTTCTGGTCTTGACTGGAAAAAAACCTACAGAATATCTACAGAAGTGTATTTATAAACCAGAATGTGGAAGATAGTTTTGCTGCAAAATGAGACCAGTGTTGTAAAGCTGCCTTCATCTCATTTCATACTTTTCCATACTTTACCAGTAATAAAGTACTTATTTACTTTTCTCCATTTAGTTCCCTGATGGTATCTTCTAAACTTGATAATATCAGGGAAAGTGTTAAAGTCAAAGGAAAAGTACTTTATTACTGGTTGATATATTGGACATTCTACAATTGCATAGTAATGTAATGGAACCATAAAATGAATTTTACTCTTATATATTCTGAAATCTTTTGATATTGATTGTAGCAATAAGTTAAATATTGTACTGTATGCTGTATTCATTTTTCCAAAATTATTTAAGAGCGAAGAAAAGGACTAATAATGTCCCATCAGATTCATTAGCATACAAATGTTGAACACATTGCACATTTCTTTTAGATCAAGTTATTTTTTCTGTTTATAAAGCAGTACAACTTCAACAGCAGAAACAATAATCAAATATCTTAAGATTCATCTGTGATTTCAGGCATTCACCATGAGATACACTGGCAATAATATTGCATTACCAGGCAGCATTCTCAAAAGTGCTTTTCCTTTAAATTCTGAGAACTTCTCCAACCTACAAAACACAGCTGTGGCTGTGAAAAAGCTGCAACATGGCACAGAAGAGCATCTTAGAGACTCAAAACCACCGAGTAGGACTTCAGAGGCTATTTTAAAGTAAAGACAGTATGAAAGAACCTCCTATAATATATCAGAAGGTGATGGGGGGGAAAAAAAAGACACTTATTTTAAGCCCAGACTTACTGTCTTTTGGCAAAACTGTAATACTGATGCCAGGATCACTAAGTTTTATAAAAGGAAGGTTTCCAGTCTTCCTATCTTCTTCTCTGATAAGTAAGATGTTTTTTGCACAGACATTCCCATGAACAAGGCCTTTATCCTCCTGATGAACAGAAATGCAGCTTTTACATACAAGCAAAAACATTTTAAAACTTCTGAAAGCAATACTTCATAGCATGAAAGAAAAATTAGGGAAGAAAATACTAAAAGATTAAGATTTCAACAGCTCCTCTCCTAAGTTAAGAGTTTCTGGAAATCTTTATTCATGTTAAATATCTACATAAGTTTGAGGCTTAAAGCTCTCTTAACAAATGTTGTTAACTTGAGTGAATACATGCAAAACAAACATGAGATTCAAAATCTTCTAAAAAGAATTTCACCTGATCACATCTCTTGTCTCAAATAACGATCTTTATGCAAAAATCAAATGGATGAAATAGAAAATACTGAGTTCTAAAGCATGCAAATACACACATGCACAAAACATACTAGCAGTTTCAACAGCAATGGTTAGATACTACTTGGTTAACTAATATTTCTGGATTCAGATTGATTTTTTTTTTCTTCACAACAAAAAAAAAAGCCTTGAAAGATGATGGAAAATTCAAATGTCCTTTGTGTAAGGCAGGACTGACTCTCCTTGGCTGTCCACTAAACTTACCTGATTCTGCCCACTCTACTTTCAAATTCCCCAACCAAATTCAAGAATTATAAGGGATCAGTCATTCCAAGTGCATATGCCTGAAAGTCTTGAATCCAACCTGAAAAACTTAAATTCAGCCACTAAACTGAAGAATAAACTACCTACCAGAAAATGCATGGCTAATGCCAGCTGTTTAGCTACTTCCAACTTCCACAAGATATTGATAGCATTTTTGTTCTTTTTCAAGTACGTGTCCAAGGATCCAAATTTCACATATTCCTGCACGAGGATATCTGATTTAAAATGTTAAGAGAGTTACAATTAAAAACAACAACAAAGAAATAGAATTTCAGGGCAGATACAGTACTCTAGTATTACCCATCTCTTTCTCAGTGCTTTTTTGTAGGCCACTTGTAAATTCAAATATTAATACTGTCCAAAATGCAATTATGAATACTGTCCAAATATTCCATATTCTTTACCTTTCCTCAGGATGTAAGGTTAATCCTTAACAAATTACTTAGCATCCTTCCACTTATGATAAAAGTGCAATGAATGAGGTTGCAATAAGCATTATAATGTACAGCAATATCAACGTAGTAAGTAGAATAAATCCATTTCAAATCATTCAATTCTTAGTTGCTTACAGTCTTACAGTTACTTTGATTGAAAAATGGGACATTTCACTGAAACAAAACAGGTTTTTTCTTGAAGAGAGGTTGGTAACAGCTCATCTTCCACAGCACTAAGAAGTTTTATATGTTGATAAGGAATGTGTCTCCCTGCAGTCAGCCAGTTAATAATCCAAGAAACAAAGTCCATTTCAAAAAGCTGCATAATTTCTATCAGCTTGCCTGAAATCTTTCCTTCAATTACAAGATGCTCACATTCCAATAGTACTCATTTAAACTCTAAAGATACTGGAAATCACTACAATTATACTTTATATGAAAAAATAATAATCTTACAGTTTAGAGCCAATTTTCACAGGAGTGTGAAACATTCTTTTCAATCTGTACACAAATTGTCCAAACTACAGAAAGCCAGTGGTCAATGTTTGTAATTCTTGGTAACTGCCTCTTACAAAAGTGTAGATTTAATAAAACTCCTTTGTCCACAGAAATAAAATAAATTAAGTTGTGCAACTGTGCTCTAAAGAAGAAGAAAGTAACCGTCCTCAGATAACTCTTTTATAGAAATATACTCTCTCTAGCTGGAAATTTTATATACAGTCCCTATGCATATGCTCATTGTGCCATGAGTAAACTAGGAAAATCAACCTGTAGGTGTATTTACAAAGAAAAAAGTATAATATAATAAGTTCTTGATCAAGTATGGCTCTGTATTTTGCAACCTTCTAACAGAGGCAACTCCTGATCCAAAAAAAACTTCCCTCTATTTACTACAGAAAAAAAGTGCAGATTCACTCTATCTCGATACAGGGCATGTCTTAACATAACATGATCATGTACAATTACTGTAAAGTGATTTATTTTGTGATGAAATGCTAATCAGAGAGAAACCCCTTTTGCATAAACTGACATTGATGCCAAAGAGTACAAGAGAAAGACTTACATCAAGCTCCAACAGTGAAATAGCATGCATGGAAGAACTGATTCAAAATTAATATTTAGTTTTAAGGTGCTATAAAAGCCCCCTACTTGAAGAAAATGTAGTGATTTTTGCCTTTATTTGTGTTTGCAAAGGTTTTGTTCAAATGGTTTTATGCTTTCAAAATTGCATCTCTAAACCAAGTTCCAACAGCTATATTTGTTTTCACAAAACTGGTACATGCATGGATGTTCGGTAACAGTGAAGTCATTTTCTTGGGTAGCTGGTCACTTCTACTTTTAACTGAACATAGTTATTAAAAATATGGAGCAGGAAATTTTCTGAAGTATCAGAAGCTATTTTCAGGAGCTTAGCAAACCTTTTTGTAAATCAGATTACTACTCATACCCATATTTACACAAAGTTTTCCATTTTTTCTGTTACCATAATCATTTAAATTCTGCTTCAGACATCAAGATTTATATTATTGCAAACTTTAAGTGACCAGTAGCTGTGATGTCGATTTTTTCATTCTCTTACATAGAGCTAAGAGCAAACTAATTACAGTTGTAATTAGCATACATAAATTACTTATACTTACTTTCTTCCCCACAGACACAGACTCCATAATTTAATACCAAATGCTTGTAAGAAAGCTGGCTCATCATACTTGCAGCCTCAAAGAACGACTTTGAGGAAGGAGAATGAGAGAGAGAATAAAAATGAATGAAAACAAAACTCCAAAGCATTAAATGGTTACTAACAAAACATTCATGTTTCAAAACACTTCAATTTGCATTTCAATGCAAATATTCTGTGTAATATAAACTCTGACACTTATTTTTGCACAAGCTTTTATTTATTATTAATCGAATATGCATGCTACAGAGAAATAATCAATCTATTTTCCTGCAACTCCCACATCAAAGAGAATCTTGTCTTCCATACCAATTTGTACAAAGTAGACAGTGAATAAATTCATGACAAATGTAATCAATTACTAATTTCTTCCTTTATATAAAATTATTAAGTTAAAGATAGAAAGTGTACTGTATCCAATACCGTAGACATTATGCCACCTTCTCAGGAAAATTTTAGATGCTTTTATTACTTTAGTTGCTCTTGATCCTTTTCAGCAGCCTCTCCAACTACGTTTTTTGTATATATTACTCCACCAGCTACCACAAAGTCAAAATTAGATAATTTTCCTCTCAAATACTGTATTTACATTTCTGTGTACTTGGGGTCAACAGATTTTCACCTAACTTTAGAATATGAGAACATTATTCATATTATTAAAATAAAAAATACAAGGTGTTCTTTAGTTTCTTTATTATTTCTGAATTGTCCAAACTGTATGCACTGATGGCTTGTAAATGTTATCTTCTTTTTTTTTGCTAACATTTTAGCATTTTTTTTAAAATAGTTGAAAAGTTTGTTAAACAAAGGATTGGTTCTCTTGATATCCTATGAAAGCTTCTAGATTGAAGCCTTTATACTACAGGAATTTAATGCAGTTATATCATCATAATAGGCAATAAGGGCCATAAAAAGTTTAAAGTTATATTAAAAATTACCACATCCTGTTAATATTTTTAAATTTAAACTTTCATGTACTTAAGGTTAGACTCAATTACGTTAACAGTGTTTTGGTTTCTGTGGAAGACTTTTCCTGGTTTGCTCACAATTTCACTCAAACAATGAAAGACCTAACATTATATGAGGGATCGTTCATACAGCAAGCAGTTCTTCTATATAAATGCTTCTGATTTTTCTATGACTTGAAGTGTTGATTTCATTGGAAAAATAATATAATTATAAAAAACAGCAGGAAGAAATTGTTTGGAAATGTTGGTACTTCATTTGTTTATAACTGATTTATTGGAGAAGAGTTCTGTACTCAAACTGTCTCTCTCACGATGTATGCTTGGTATCTCAGTGGGCAACTCAGAACTCCCAGAGGGATGGGAGAAGGTGAAGGACGTAAGGGTGCTTTACAGAGTCAGTCCCAAACCTATCCTTTCTGCATCATGAGGCAAAGGATAAACTTGGTTATGAGCAGTCCTCTACTATATAACAAATACTCCCAAGTCATTCACTGTAAGAGAAAGTAATGATCTACATATGATGGACAAATACTACCCCAAACAATCATACCAACCTCAGAGTAGTTTCTGTGCACTTTATCTAGCACCTTTAAAAGAACTTCGGTTTGATGGAGTTGGCCATAGTCTCCCACTTCTTTCCTTATACCTTTGAAAATCTTTGTAAATGTGCCTTGTCCAAGACTTTCTTCCTGAAAGTCAGAAGGAAAAAAAAAAAAAAAAAAAAAAAAAAAAAAAAAAAAACCACAGAAATCTTTGCCTGGCCTGGGAACGATCTCAAAGTTTCACCCTAAACAAGCACATGCAAAATTTCATACTTAAAGTACATCTTGAGTCAGAATGACAGGACTGAGAAGAACATACACCAGCAGACAGAAATGTTTTCTTGACTTTTCATGTATCTCAAGAAATAAACTCCTGCAAGAGCTAGAGAAGAGGGAGCTACTATTATTGAGAGGTATTTAGTCATCTGCTGGCACAGAGAAAATAGGTGCTATTGCAGTCAAACATTTTTAATAAGACAAAAGAGACTGCGGAACAATTCTAAATATTTTGTCCTCTCTTACATGACTAAGAAAAAATTACAGCAAAATACCATCAGATAAGTGCATTCTAAGCATATGATAAGTTATTATAACTCAATATAGATCAAACCAACCACTTGCATCAAATGATGCAATTAAAGAACTTACAAATATCAAGTCCTCATTCCGGATTTTGTGAAAAACCATCTGGTTGACATTATTATGTCTCTGTAACGTAGGTGAGGAAGGTACATCAGAAACACTATTGCTTCTGAAAACTAGGAGATTTGATTTATCTGTCAAGAAAAGGAGAAAGAGTGGAGAGGATAAAAAAGTGCAAAATATAAAACTATATTATTTTGACAGAATTGTTAATAAGAAAAAGAGGATATCCTTCCACAGTCAATACGTTCAAAAGATTACACAATATATTCAAAAGTCCATTAAAAAAATTCAGAGTATTAAGTCTTCTCATCAGTAGAAAGATTCAGGTTCACTCATTTTTTTGTTACGTTTCTTAAGGATGTCTACTTTTGGACAAGCACATTCTGAAAATACTCCAGGCTCCTTTTCTATCTTAACTTTTGCTGCATTTTGAGTAACAGAGAAAGAAAAAGAGCATACAAATCACCTTTTTCATATTTTAAAGTCTTTCTGACACAGACACTTGAACCTTAATGCCTCTCTAGAATTTGTAAGTAGTTTTGCTTCTGGCAGTATGTTGGTGATCCTCATAGCCCTATATTTACCACAATACTTATTCTTCAAGTGATCTTAAAAAAAGGCTTTCCAGAGAGTGGAGCAAATTTGCTAGGGAAACAAAGCTGATAAACACATATTTACAGGCAAATGTGTGCAGGCATATGCAATTATCCTGATGCATACTTTGTAATTCAAATGTATATATTTTATTGATTTCCATGGAAACAAGGTTTTGCAATTATTCTCTGCAACACGTAAATGCCTTTACTTGTCAATTCTCCTCTAAAATTTGAATCTATTGCCTAATTTCAATCAAATCTAAAAGAGTTAAATACATATAAAAAATATGTGCTCTTGTGTTTACTTTTCATCTTTTTTTAAAATACAGACTTAAAATACAGATAGACAGACTTCTTACTATTCCCTGTAATTAAAAAAAAAAAAAAATTCATAGAATTCACAAGGGAGAAAGAGTATGAAATTCCAAGTAAGGGTAAAATTTTAATATAAATTCAAGCCTACTGGGATTTCAGAAAATCTACTTCCTAACAAGTGTTCTATTCACATTTATGCTTTTCAATAATAAATAAGGGTCGAAATCACATCCTAGCCTAGAACAATTGATTTAGGCAATAACGCTGAGTAACAATCAAACAAATCACCTATGCAAATTTGGCATTGTTGGTTCCGTTGCTTACCAGACTATTTAGTGAGAAGTGATACATTTAGTAGCTGCAACCTTTCAAGGCATTTGATTAAGAAATACTACTGCACACGATCCACTGCAATTGAGAAAATAGTTTTACTTCTAATATAAAACTGTTACAGTTTCTCCTGGGACTCATTTAACCTATTAATGCATTTTTTTAACTCAAAGTAAATGTTTAACACACATATATTTAGTAGTAGGTTACCATCTCTTACCTTTTGGTTTTGGAGGACAGCATTTGATAAACTGGAAAATTATGCTGTCTGAACGGACAGTTTCTGTCTGGTAACAGGTCAATAGATCCTTAAGATTACCAAAACTTCTCTTAGTTCCACTAAGATTATATTCTCCATTTTCATTTTTTGTAATTAAGCAGTGCTTATAATCAGTGGCATTTTCACGCTGCAGATTTTTGATTAAAAAGAAATATTTTCTAGTTAGAATAAAATTATTATTTAAAAACTTTTTTTGAATAAAGTGCCCCCATTAATTAAAGAGAATTCAGTTGTATATTATCATTATTTGCTATTTTTGTCTCATTATATAATACTGATTGTAAGAAAATTAAATACTATTTCCAGATGAGTTAGTATAATGACACTAAGAAAAATAAATGTTACCAAATCTCCTGCCACTGAGACTTCAAAGCACAGAATGGACCTAGTAATCTAGTAAACTAGTAATAATAACAGTTTCATCCCCAAAAAATCATAATATTAAAATAAAATTTTGCTGGACGTAATAACCCAAGTGCTCAAATTGAATGCCTGTTAGACGTGGCACAGATGCAGGATAAGCTCTTCTGACAAGCATTTGGAGATCTCAGCTGTGTGTCTATTTTGTTGTTGTTGTTGTCTACAGTGCAGTTCTAAGCTCCTTTTTTCCAGCACAGATTTTCATTATGCATTGAATTTTTTTTATGTTGAATCTTGAAAAGAGCACACTGGCCTTTTCTAAACAAGAGGACCTCTTAAAACTGCTTTCATGTGCCTTCATATCAACAATGTGGAAAACGCTCCAACAAATTCTTGA
The DNA here is from genome assembly GCA_003342815.1 of Eudromia elegans. Lineage (NCBI taxonomy): Eukaryota > Metazoa > Chordata > Aves > Tinamiformes > Tinamidae > Eudromia > Eudromia elegans. The sequence continues at coordinate 6,144,949 of PTEX01000026.1, forward strand.
TCTCAAACCCCTTTTAATTGCTTGCCCAGAAATAATCAGAATAAGCAGAAAACTGCAAGGCCAATTAATAGCAGGTTTAGCTCAGTCTGGACACTCATATTTTTGAAATTCAGAGAATGACCTTTTAATCTAAAAAAAAAAAAAATCTCTTTCACGTGCACTTTACTGATTGGACATACATCTTAATGAAACTGATCTTAATATGGTTGTTTACTTTTTCATCCACACCAACTTTTTATGGTTGTTGTTTTCAAAGATATGCAAATGTCTTACAGTATTCAGCAAATTTGCAATCTTACTGCAAACCAACAAGAAAGCCCACAAGTTACTTCCTCTATTTATGAACTTCCGAAGTAACTCAGTTAAAAACATAATAAAAATAATAATAATAATAATAATAGTAAAAATTCACAGGATAAGATTATGCAATTGTATAACAGCAATATTGCACAGAGCAGAAATATATCTGACTCTTTAGCAGCACTAGATTTGCAGGTATTTCTATGGTCACTTCCATTCTAGTTAACCCATGCTGAACAGATCTATGTTGATATAACACCTGCCATAGAATCTATCTGGTCTAGCACCATGAAGGCAAACACAAAACAAAACCAGAAAAGATCACCAGAGGCCCTCCCAAAACCAAGGACGACTTGGAGAGACACTGACAAATCACCAACAGAACTGACTACATAACCAGTCTAAACAAGGTCTAGTTTGTTTAAAAGAAAAGAAAAGAAAAGAAAAGAAAAGAAAAAAAAAAAAAAAAAAAGGACCCAGAACCCTCAAGCTTTCTCTACACCAATTCTCTTATTCTCCAAGGTACATCGGGTATCTATCATTTGTGATTGCTGACCATAAACAGATCAGCACATGTTTCTTGCAGGATCAGGAAGTTTTCCCCACCTAAAACAAGTAGCCTACAGAATCCTACACAAATTGTCTGAAGAGAAAACTCAGAATAATTTGCTGTGAGCCTTTGCTCACTATTACAATGCAATGAAAATTGCATAGAGGCTATAAAGGAAAAATACCAACCTCTATGGCAAAATACCAACCTCTATGGCAAAGGTGAGGAAGTACTTTTTGAAATCTTTAGGACTGCAACGAAGAACATAGAAGCCAGTCTGATTACCTGCTTTCTTCAGTTTATTGATAGCAAAGTCCATGCTATAATAAAAAGAGAATATATTTAATACTGCATAATTTCACAAATCAAAACATTACTGATTGACTAAGAAGCACTAACAATCAGATATATATTTTGATGACAATTAAAGTTCTCAGTTCTTTAGAATTACACTTCATCCAATTTTTGGACCATTGTTTTACCACATTCAGAATAGCTACTTATATAGAAAAAGGCATATTAAAAACTTTCAATATCAAACACACCACAATTATTCATTTCATAAGAAACCTTAAAGTCTAAAAATATATATTCTTCTAGACTTGAGGTGTGACTTTGAACTTCATGGAATGAACTGTAAAAAAGATGCCTCATACATAAGCGGAAATTAGTAAAACGGTGGCAAATTTACCAAGGGTAACAGGAAAGTGGAGTTAAAATAAAAATTCTTCCATCATTTATTACTACAAAATCTAATTTTCCGTTAAACCTGTCTTTATAATTTTCATAAATGACTATTTCAGCCTAGTTCCAATAAGAAGCAATAGTATGATCTGGAAAGATTCAGACTCGTTTCACATCTTTCTCTGCAACCCTAAAAAAAGTCAACATATGGCATTAGTCTACGTTTGCAGAAGCAAGTAATGTAATTAAATTTGTATTGGTCTCCATCCTTCTTCCTCGCTTCTTCTGAGGACTGCAGCAACTATGCTTTCTATCACTGGTAAGTTTCAAGAAAGATTCACTGAATAAGGTAGTGCTAGTTTTACACAACATATAGGAAGGCCAGGAAAGTCTTCAAGCTTTTTATAGGCTGAAAAAAGTTGCTAATTTTATTCTACTATACTAAAGCATTGTTAAATACAGCATGCATCCTTCTGCAAATAATAACACTATGTCAACTGTTAAAAATCAATATAAGTGTCAAATTCTTTCCTTATAAAATGGAGAAAACGAACAATTAGACAAATTAAAAATGAAGAGAAATTCCTATATATGTGGCCAGATATTTTCTGTATTCCTTCCTGAAATACTGAAGCTAGTGCTACCTGAATTTGCCTTTTACTCTTTGCAATTCAGATACTATTTCTGCTAGAAGCCACAGTGAAAACATGAGATTCTTTGTTTATTGCATAATACACTGTTGCCATGGTAGTTACTATAATTTTGCAAATTCAGTATCATATCTTTACTGCATGTCTCAATTGGAGAAAAAATAGTATTCTAAAGGATGAAAATTAAAATCAGCATTTCTTTTTGATATTAAGGAAACACTCTATTCTTCAAAGAGAAAAATTAAGAAGGAGAAATTAAACATCTTGTATTAGATATATGTATTAAATGCACTCCTCAATATGTCCATCAGGATTTACAGTTGGCTAAGTTCATCTTTCAAAAGCAAAAGCAACTTGTTATGATACTTGAAAACTGCTTACAAAATTGGCCCATGGCAGTTGCTTTGGATATTTTCAAGCACTGATGGTGGTGCTACTTCTTTGCAAAGATAATGGTGGGCATCTGCAGTTAATCTGTAATATCCATCAATTAATGATACAAAGGACAGAGCTTCTTTTAATGACTGAAATTCAGCCTCCTGTTGAATTGTAGGTGTAAAACAGAGAGAAAGACAGAGAGAGAGAGAGAGTGAGAGAGAGAGAGAGAGAGAGAGAGAGAGAATATTCAGTTTATAACAGGTAATACAAAATTTTTGGTAATGGTAATAATATAACTTATGAATACATGCCTACATTAAATATACCCAGATCATTTTTTATTACTATTTGTATATTTTTAACTCTCAGGTGCACAAAAGTTGTTAGCAACCTTTTATACTCAGGGTGAAACACAAAGCAAACAAATGTGCTGTAGCAAGTAATTTTTAAATTGCAGATGGATGCAACTCAAGCTGACACTACTCAGCATGACAGATTGTTTTTTTAGCCAATTTTTTTTTTCCTAAGCGAAAGACTCTGCTTATCAAAGATTTACGGGATCTCTCCAGGGCTCTCCTTAAATAGTAAAATAAAATCTCTAAAAAGCTAATTGACTGAAAATTTATGGCCCAGAGACCTTTGCCTATGGAAGAAGATGAGAACTGCAATAGATAGAGGTTGGGCTGTGAATGATGAGGTCAAAGGAAAGAAGGGTGAGTAAAAGGTCTGCAGAATGTATGAATGGTTAAGAGCAGGGCAAGATTGAAACCATCTCACCCAAGATTTTGTGATCACTTTCAAGTGGCTAAACAAACTAAGCAACAAATAAAAAGGCTTGTGCTCTTGAACATGAGACAAGAACTTATGTGGAAGCTTTGCACTCCTTATTAGAAAAGGACTTAGTAACAACTATATTTCCAGCTGTTTCAACATAAAAAGAACACCTACACAGACAGACAGATCTGGAATTCCAGCAGTTTTAAAGCAATTAGTAATAACTTAGTTAATCTAAATTATAGATAGCTAATTCTAGCATGTAAAGTATCCACATGAATAGCATGGACAACTGCATTTCAAAGCATGGAAGTGTTACAAATTTCTGGCAGAAAATACAGCTTTGGCTTTAGACAAGCTCCTAGAAAGTAAGTTTTGTCCTTAGAAGTATATGCACTGAAGCACCCAACTCTACTACTACTGAGAACGTTTTGAAAGAATACTAGGTGCTCAAGCTTAAAGGAAGCTTCCTCCATCTATTAGAAGTAAGTTTACATTCTAAACATCATGCATATGCATCACATATGTATTTTAGCCACATTTGTATTTTAATGCCATCTTTTGAAAACAATCTGAAATTCTCAACAATTGTGCACCATTCATGCAGGAAATGAAAGACAGTATCAATTATACTATAAATCAAAGCAAATTATATCACTCTATATTCCATCTCTGTGTATCAGTACTCCTTCAGAGCATTTTGATGTCTCTTTTCAATGTTGGTCACTAGCAGTTAGCTTGTCATGTCACCACACAAGCAGTATGCTAGATAGCTAAAAACCACTGAATCAGGTACAAGACTGCAAGAAAGGAAAAGACCAATCCGTATATCAGGAATTCACCTCAGTTGTAATAGATTACAAATAATATATAATAATAGATACTATTTCAATAGATACTATTTCATAGATACTATTTCATAGATACAATAGATACTATTTCAATCAATAGATACTATTTCAATCACTGCAGAGAACTTTGAATGCATAGGATCTTCACTGTTTTCGCACTGCCTATACTGCAAAAATACATTTTCATCTTATACTTAATTTACATATCGTAATACAATATAACAAACACTACAGCAATCACAGTCTACTCAAAGTATTTTTTTTTTCTTTTAAACAAACAGAAAAGGCAACAGACCAGATTCTTGCTGTCTTGCTTGTGAATAGTGACAATTCTTCTCTCACTGGAACCTTCCTGGCTTGCTTGTTTGATGCTGACATCAATGATATCAGGAAAATCACAGTATGTTTGTAAATCCTACAACAAACATTGGTTATATCGTCAGAAATACAACATAACTTTCAAGTATTTACATGTGACATTGAAATTGCTAAATTCCAACAACACTAAACTAATATTTCTACAGAGGTGCTACAGAAAGGAATTCAAAAGAGAAAAAATCAATGCCAAAAATGTTGTTGATCTTTATGTAGAAATACATATATATCCAATCAGGGATGTTTTTTCATCTCTCTTTTTTTTTTTTTTTTTTKAAACAGCTCTCATCTGCACCTCATCTCATTTTACTATGACAGTCTTCTATGTCTTCTATGAGGGGTTAGATCAAAATATATTGTCAAATAAGTCAAACTGAAAATACAATCTCCAAAATATGAACACATGCTGAAGTAGTGTTGTTGATTGCCAAGGTACTGGTTTTTTTTTAATGCAACAAAATTTTACATTTCCAAAACCTTACCCTAGAAAAGAGGATCCTAAAACCTCAAATGCATTACTAAAAGAAAGGGATTATTTGTTACAAAAATGTTACTAGGAGGACCAAAAAAACAAAACCAAAAAAACCTGACACCCAGTTGTGAGAATAAATACACATACAAGGGTTTTTGATTTAGATGTAGGCATTTTTGTAGTGTTTTGTGAAAATAAAACATAGCACATTTTGAATAATCTTGAGGCGTTTTTCTTTGGGACTTATTATAAGCACTGTAATCAAAGATGTCTATAGAGCTCCTTTTCTTGTTTTCTGTAGAATTTTACATGTTAAGGATCAACTTTATACCGTGAATTACCTACCCAAAATAGTTTTTCCAATTAACAGCTTATTAGAGTAAGTATATCCCTTTACATTACTGCAACCTTTCTGCAAGAATATATCGAGCATGTCCTGACTCTCGGGGTCTAGTTTACCAGACAGCATAAGTCAACACAAATGCACTGAAGTCCCTGAAGTTATTTTTATTGAAACTCAGCTGCCAGAAATGTGGACCATGAAAACAATTTTCTCTTTCCCCTACCCAAATATGCCATTCTCATCTTCAAAAAAATAAGAAACTTCTTCCAATCCAGTATCTCAGCAAATTTCACAGTAGTTTGCCAAAACAGCAGTTATAATCATACCTATAGCCAGGTATATTCCATTACTTGAATAATCAATCATTTCTACACAATTTCTGTACTACTGTAAATATATGCAGCGTTCCTCACACCTCTTGACAACAAATTGGAAGCCTAACACTTACTAACCATGAAAAGCAATTTTGAAATTTCCATGTGAAAAGATCTATTTAAATACCATTTAAATCTAAAGGCTTGTTTCTTATGCACAAACAATACAACATGTATAAATCTGTTCACACAAAATGATAAATAATTTCATAAAAATGTGGTTTAAAAATATCAGGTGACTTGATCTACTTGCTAAAATCTTAGCAAAGGTGGAAAGCTGATGTATAATAGTCAAGAAAATGAACTTAGTATCAACCTAAAACTATCCTAAGAAAAGGTTTTAAAAAATCTAGGTATGCAATCCTTTTTTTTTAATCAATACAATAAAAAAAGACATTTTTACAAATTATTATAGTCTTTTCTAAAATATAGCCTATTTCATAGTTTGGTCTTGACTGCTTTGTACTATGCATTACCAGATGCCCTTGTTTGGTAAAACTGAACTATGTTTTGCTTTCATTTCATCTTTGGAAAATCCCAACACTCAAGTAGGGGATCTCAAAAGTACTGAGTTTTGGTAAATCTGACTAATGAATAGTTATGCTGCTATGTCATACACAGCAGGAAGAAACCTGATAAAGATGTAACTGTGAATGATTACAACAAGTTATTGAATCATTCTGATTCTTTAATACAACCTTATATGGACCCTGCAATAATAGAAGAGTAATTTTAAATTTGTTAGTTCAGAAACTGGTAGGCAACTAACTGCAGCAAGAAGGATATAGAGGTAATTTAATCTTGTTTTATCCTGGTTTTCTTCTTAAAGTACTCATCTCAAAGAGAGCTTGAGGACAGTATGCATTTTACTGATTTCCATATCAGTTTTTACAGTCTCATTGGTCTAACACTATATTTTTAATTTGTTAAACTTCTTAGTGTTTAAGTTCCATCTTTTACTTAATGAATTGATAAAAGCTAATTTAAATATGCTATATTATTTGAGTTAAGATAAACTAGTGTGCACCTGTGCCATATAGAAATTTTATAATTGCTGTGAAGCATTTTTAAGAATCACAACTTCTAACCTAAGGAAGTCATTGTCACATAACAAATTACAGAATTTAAGTAATAAGGCAGCTGCATTCAGAAAGATTACCTGTTCTGTAAGTGTCTCACAGTCTTTAAGTTTTCCTCTTGAGCACTGAATTCCACCATTTCCAGTTATTACAATGGTTGCAAAACTCTCCTCTCCAGAAGGATCTCCACCAGGTTCTTTTACTTCAAAAACCTCTGAATAGAAGGCAGACTGAAGGGTCTCCAGATTTATAAGATATTTAAGTTTCAAGTTTCTGGCAGTAGCTTTGCATTGGCCAAACTGTTGTATAAATTTTCGGAATCTGTACCTTATCCTTTTTCGTGTCAAAATGTGGTAGTCTTGGATTTTTGCTCGAACACATTTAGGCAAAAATGTTTTGTAGCTGTGAATACATATTCAAAAAAAATTATGATTTTGTCCATTAAATCCAGGAAAGATAACTACTCATGTGTTAAGCCAACATACAAACATCTTCTCCATTAATTATAACTTTTTTATTTTAAATGAAACATTGAAGAATTTTTTTCAAGTTGTAGTTTATTATTTCAAATGCACACCCATCTCATCTCACATTTTTCCTCATTCAGTTTTATCATATTACATAAATGTAGCTTCTGTAAATACTGACATTTCTGTTCCAGCCATTATTGCAGTTTGAAAAAAGATGGTAGAAGAAAACTCCAAGTTAAAAAAAACATGCATTTATTTTGCTTTGTATAGAAGCTGGGAAGAGATAAACGGGATGGAAGACAGAAATGACCATATGTTCTGGTTGAAAATACAGGTAACCGAATATAACCCTGCAGCTGATTCTCAATTAAGTTTTCTATACCTCAGTGTGCATTCCTTCGGGATAAAATTCACCCATAAACAGGAAGATTGTGTTGGCCTTTCTGCAAGGTTTCATTAAAAGGCGGGCAAGGAGGATTAATTAGCAAGAAGGAAGAGAATTAGCTTAGCTGAAGTGGAATCTGATTAGGAATAGAAAGGGAAGATGAAGGCCAAGGTATATAACGTTTCTTCACCTCAGTGTTCACTGTAAAGGTTCACTTTCAGGCCACCTACATCCCTGCACCTACTGATGGAGTCTATGGAACAAAATACTGCTCATATAGACAGATTAGATAGTACAGCACAATGGATCAATATGGATGCCTCAGTGTGCTTAAGGAGTTGTTAGATATCATTAGGGAGGTTGGTATCCTTCATCTTTGAAAGGTCCTGGTCATCAGAAAAGGTACGCACACCATTTCAAGAAGAAAAAGGAGAAGAATCTGAGGAACTACTGGCCATGCAGCCTACAGGAACTCAGGAGTCCTCAGGAACATTATGGAGTTCTTTCTTGGAAGTCATCCTTACTCACGGAAGCCACATGCAGGCACACAAAGAACACAGAAAAATAGGAAAGACCAACATGAATTTACTATGTTCGTGCATGAGTAATTCGCCTGCCTTCTATGGTAAAATGACTGTCTCACTAGACAAAGGACGAGCACTGAATGTTCTTTCTCTTGACTTCAGCAAGACCTTTAGAATATTCATGTTGAAAACTTGTAGGACAACAGTCAATATATGGACTGGATTGGATGAACTGCAGATTGAGTGGAAACCTTGCTAGAGAACAGGGCTATGACAGAAATTAGCTGGCAGACTGAACTTGTTAATTGTTTTCCTTAGAAGCTGATCCTGGGCCTGACAATGTTTGTCATCTACATTAACAACCTGGAAAATGGGATGGAACACATATTCTATGAAATTCATGTGTGCTAACAAGTTGGAGGATGTGTTTGACATATTAGAGGAAAAATTTGTTACTGCAGTCTCAACACACTGAAGAAACAGTCTTAGAAAGTTCAGCAAAGCAAATGTGAACTCCTGCATCTGTGATGGCATAACTGTATACATCAGTACAGGCTAGGTAGTCAACAAGACAGGAATTAGCTTTGTGGAAAAAACATGGGGGTCCTGGTTGAACATGTGTCATAGTGTATCTCTTTAGGTCATGAAGGCTAACCACATACAAGACTGCATTAGTAAGGGCTTAGACAGCAAGTAGAGGGAGTTGATAATCCTCCTCTTGCTTGAGAAATCACCCATGATGTTCCTCAATTCAGTTTTGGTCATCCTGGCACAAAAATAGACATTAATGAACTACAATGAGCTCAGCAGAAAGACGAAAGTTAATATAATTAAGGGCCTAGAGCACATTATGCTACACAGGCGGCCTAAGGAAGCTTGATTTGTTCAACTTGGAGAAAAGAAGGCTAAAGTAGGAGATTCTAATTAAAACTAGTCAAAGCTAGTCTTTAGTCAAGGATAGTCAAGGATAATAAAGACAACTGACTAAGGCTATTCTCAGATATGCACGAAGAAAGGACAAGAGAAAATGGACACAACACAAGGGACATTTTGATTAGATAAGGAAACAATCCTCCTCAGTATAAATGATTACATGCAGGACAAAGTTGCATACTGATAGGCAGCTTTCTCTATCCTTGGAGATTTTCAGAACTTGAAGAATAAAGCCCTGAGAAACTTGATCCAAGTTAGAAATCAGCCCTGATATGAACATGGGGTTGAATATGGAGGCCTCTGCCAATACTAATTATTGCTTATATTATTCTCCACAAACAACTGCTGGCTTACAAGGCATTAAGAAAAAATGCATATACCCACAAACCTGAAGAATGACAGGCATCCTATAAACCCCTATTAATACGCAGTTTGCATTACAAGTAAATTTATAGAGTCACTATACAAAAGAAAAATATCAACTGTGAATAGTTGAACAACTCCACCCAACAGATGCTCTTGTGATGCTCTTGTGCAAAAATATTGTTTTAGGTGTCATGTTTGTGTAATTCATTTTTGAAGTATGTATGGAATTACCTGACTGAATTGTAAATAGCCAGTGGAGTTTGGTCCTTTTCTTTGGCTACTCTCATCATATCCAGAACAGCCATTCCAAGGCATTCTTCTTGTGTTTCATGAGTAACAGGCATTTGTATCCACCCATTCAAGAAATCATCTCGCCACTGAAGAAGTAGGATATAAAAAATTAAAATTTTTTCATCGCCGTTTAACAGTGATTTTTTTTTAAAAGATCATACTGTTACGACTGAAACATATTTTGCCCCCAAATAGTTATACATATTCATATCACAGACTATCAGGCTTAGTAAAATTGCTTGCAATATTCTACTGTAATAGTCCAAGAAGGTATATGGGAAAACGATGTCACACATAATATCAGTCCAAAAGACCAAAGCAAAAATACTTCCAGAAGTGCCAGTGGCACAGGAAAGGAGACACACAATGTCACTGCTCTCCCCACAATATTCACTTGAGTTTCTTCTCTTAAAGAGCATAGTATGATACTGAATTTCATTTTTGTATTTCATTTTTACTTTCAAACGGTTAAAGCCTATATGGAAAGAAATGAAAGGGAGCAAAGACCATTAACATTTACCAATTGGCATGAAGGGAAAAAAAAAAAAAAGTCATACCTGTGCAAATAGGTAAGACATGACAATATCATCAAGAACAGGGCTTTCAGCACCCCGAAGAATGCCATATCGATATGCTCTGCTTGTGCCATTGCAATACCAGTGTGGAAAATAAAACCTGTTAGGAAATATTTAGGAACATATCAGCTTACTGATATTTTTACTTACCAATATGTCTGCATTTTTCCTTCCATAGACATAATTAGTGATAATTGGTGTAGAGGACTCCATATTAGAGTCAATATTGAGCCCACTAAGTGAAAAAAAAAAAGGCTTTGGACCCAGTTCCTGGTGTCCTGAAACACAGTTTTTAACCAGAGTAAGAAGCTAGACTAGCAAGATCTAGAAAGATCTGGCAGCTCTGCAAAGTAACTGTCACTGATCAGATCTGAGAATCTTGTGTCACCATCTTGCAGTTTCCTTTGAGGCAGGGCTATGTAGACTGGTTCAAACATGGAGAGGGTAAAAATATATCATATCCTGTGATCCTGAGTCTCAACGGTAGAAAATTGAACAGGATTCATTGGATATCTCAAATCTTGAAAAACTCAGAAAGGGTACAAGAACTATTCTTCACCCAAATCTGTCATGTACCAGTGCTGCCAAAGGTAATGCCCCCATCCACTCTGGCTCTCACTCAAATACAGTGATTCATATCTTCAAACTTTCTTCTACTGCATCTGCCAAAGTTCTTGAAATGATCAAATCATATACATTTAGACTACGAAATAAATTTGTAAAACTCAACACTGTAAATTTACAATTCTTATAATTCTTTCAAATCTAACAGCTTTCAATATTAGAATGTTACTAATACTAGGATATGGTTTTGTCTATTCATTTTGAACAGAAAGGTAGACCAGATGACCTCCACATGTCTTTCCAATAAATATGCTGAAATTGTATGACATTTATTTTTAAAAAAGCAACAAACTAAGGGAACTTTCTCAACGTTTCAATTTGCAATTCATTACCAAAGAACTAATCAAGACACATTATGTCACTCAAAAAGATAAGAGTTCTTATTATAAGGACTCTAATATTCCTTATAAGAAATACTGTGAACACAGTTTTAAAATACCAGTTTCAAAAGCCAGATCAGAGAGAAATGGTTCTATGGCAGACATCGTCCAGATTACATGAGACAGTTTTATGTTTCAGAACTTGTAGGATTCCAACAGATAAGCACAGAAGATATCAAATGGATTGCTATTATTACTACAAAAAAAAAAACCCTCTTTTCATTTCTATTTTATTTTTATTGCTTGTTTCTTCTATCTGTAATACCAAACAATAGTCTGTGGGATGAAGACAGCATACAAAAATACATTATGCAGGTTTACTTAATTTATTATTTTAACTATATCTTTTATCCAGATTTTTTCTGACAATCTGCCTGCAATTTTTGAGATATTATCTCTTAATTAAGTATCTTATTTCTTATGCAATTTTTGAATTAGTATGAAAAAAGACTTATATTTGAGTTACATTACCTTATTCTGTAAAGTAGAGTGAATCTCGTTGCTTCATCCACATGGAAGATGTGATTTGGGGGAAACCAAATTCTGTCTGTCTTACTCATGAGTGCAAACATGTTATGATACACTGGCATGATACCTGAACAAAGAACAGAGAAACCAATCTATTTTTAAGGAACCATTATTACATAGAATCAATCTTATTTAAAAAAAACCTTGCAAGTTAGTAATAGCAGCTAAATACATGTTCTCAAATTGTTCATCATGATGCTCTGTCACTGTTAACATCATTGCAATCAGCCTCCTACAAAGTACACGTCATTTTTGTCGATTTCCTTTCTCATTCTTGTGTTCTCTTACTGCAGACTGTATTCACTTGCAATCCTACACTTTATAGTTAAATTACATACTTTCTTAGAATGGCATTTAACACAATGGATCATCTACCCCTCAGTTTAATTAAGAAATAACAACAAAGAACAGTGCATTGCTTTTCTACTTACCTTTTCCAAAAATAGACCCAGTCATCTTACATTTTTAGACTGCAGGAAAATTTAAAGCAAAGCAACGAAAATCATCATGAGTAGGGCAACCACCTGCCATTTACATTTCATTAACTCAGTTAAGGACAAGATAAACATGTACTGTTAATGACACATAACAAGAAAATGATTTTTTTTCCAAAACAATTCAGAACTGTTTTAATGAGTAATGAGAACTAACAGCCAAATCTACCTAATCACAAAACATGGAAATCAAATTTTTGTATTTGGAAGGACATTTCCTGTCTTTGTGCCTCCTTATAAAGAATTATAATAGCAAAGAAATTAACATGTGTTCTAACCCCTCAAAGGAAAATAACATTTCTCACTTTGTTTCCTTTCCTTCTGTTATTATAAATTTAGTCACTACAGAAGATAAATGGGTCAGGATGATTCAAAACAACTACCTGAACAAGCAATCTTGTTCACAATAAACCTGAGGCTTATTTATGTAGCTTTGTAACTCACAATTGACTGAATAGTCTGCAAAAGAAGTATGAATAATGAAGAGTATTTAACAATGTTTATTTCCTATTTTTAAAAAAAGTCACAGCAGTAGGTAAGAATACTAAGAAAAAAAATGTAATTCTTACATAATCAAGGAAAATGTAATGAACTGCAACTTAAGCATAGCATTAAAAGTACACGAGTTCAGGCACACAGAACTTTACAAGAAGTTGAAGACTATACCAGGATAAGCTGTATGTAAAGTAAGTTTAAAATGACTCAAAGTTATTTTAAAGTTAAGTTACTTTAAAGTAACTTAAGTAAAGTGAATTCAGTTATTATATGAATTTCAGTCATACCACGGGACTACAGATACAGTTCTGCAAATGTCATCTATTACAGAATTTGCAGGAAGTTTGATACAACTACATAAACAGATAGAGAAGGCAATACATAGTGAATTTATCTTGGAAAAATATATGCTACCATGGTAATGAAATTTAAGTAAAGGAAGATTATATGTTCTAAGGAAAATGTTTTCTTCTAGTGCTCTCTTAGAATCAAGAACAACAACATGGAAGCTGCAATCAAACTGAAAGCTTGTAGCAACTGGAAACGCTAAGAAGAACAAGCAATAAACTCTTCTTTGCTAAAATAATTCAGAACTGTCACATTTTTCTATAAAAATTAATATTCACCTTAGATTTCTTAATCAAGTTTAGCATTTTGCCTTTTCCTTATTTCTTTTATTTACAAACAGATTTTCTGAAGAACAATTCAGGTTCAAAGCAGTAGTTTTACACCTCATATGGCACACTGTGATGCTGTTCTGACTTCCTTCTTAATTTCTCCTTTTTCTCTTCTATATAAAACAAAAGTGAGCAATATGAAAAGTTGATGTTTCCACTGTATTTTCTCAAGAAGATAACACACAGATTATTTTAAACAAACGACTTCCTTGATAACTGAAAAGAAGTTAAAAAGTTGTGTTGTAAGGTCCTTTTTCCACAGGAAATGACTTTGAAGACATTAAGAATGTGAAGTCTCAACAACAAAATCAACTATCTAGCTTCTAACTATCTAGTTGCTCTAGCAACTATCTAGTTCTGTGTTTTAAAGGAAGCCAGAATGTTCCCTTCTGAGAAGGAAGAGCATCAGGTCTTTAGCAGCAGCAGATGTTTAATTTGGTTGCATCCACAGCCTAGCAGAGGACAGATGCCACAGCACTGGAGTGTTGTGCATCATGATAGGCATATTTTACAGTTTGGAAAATAGGTTAAATGCATAAGACTTAACAAGGAACAGCGGAACTGCCAAGCACTGGCAAACTACATTAAAAATTGGTGAGGGAAGGAAGTACGAGTCTAGCCATCAAACGACTGGACAAACAATAAAACGTGATACTCAGTGTACATCATAATGAAAAAACAAGGGTAGATCATAATGAAACAAGACCCTTTGAGGAAGGAAGAAAAAATAGTTTAAAAAATTAAAGCCAGCCAAAACTAACTTAAAATTATAAAAGAGAGGAAAGAAGTGTCAGGAAAGAGCAAACTTAGTCCAAAACATTTTGAGTAAAATATATACATATATATTTTATGTTTCATATAATCAAAATTAATGTAAAATATACATTACCTACTATAGGTAATTAATATTAAAATAGATATTATATATAACATATGAATTACAGATATTTACCCACCAAAAGAAAACAGAAAAAATTCCTTATGTATCTCTTCCTGTTCTAAACAATATCTAGATACAGAGAGCAGCCAAAGTCAAGCCTGGATTTCATTCATCACAGATAAACGGCACTCATTTAGAACTAATGAATTTGAAACAAATTAATTATCTCTGTGTATAAAATACACTTGTACATAAACTTGCAGAACAAAAATAATTTACTCATTTACTCTTTAATAAGAGGGTTTTTTGGGGTTTTTTTTTGTTTGTTTGTTTGTTTGTTTTTTAAGAAAACGGTGTTTGTCTCTAGGTAGCTGGTAATGGGACTGAAAACAAGAAGTCTGTAGTCAGAAGTCTGCTGTTCCAAATTAATTTGTTTAAATTAATCATCAGGCAAATGATCTGACGCTCATTCAACTACACTTTCCCAAAATATGTAAGAACTACAGGTCTTAGCACATGATCTTCAAAAGAAAAAGGGAAAAAAAAACCCCAACAACTTACAGGAAACTACAGAAATGAACAGAATCATGCAAAGTAAACAGAGAAACCAAAACTAAAGAAAGCTCCCATAAGAATAACCACGTACAGATTAGTCACTGAAGGACTTTCTGTAAATGTGAGTGTTGCAACTTTGTGGTGCAATAAGAAATACTTGATCCATTACAGATTTGAGAATTATCACGTTAGAGATCTCAGAATAAAACTATCCTATCCAACTAAACGTAGTTCTTTCATGATATGTGAGATTTTATTAATTATATTTTGCCACGGATTGCTTCCTTGTAAAACAATAATCAATTTAGACCTTTTAAAGGTTTGTGGTAATTTTATTCCAAACATTTCTACAATAGCTATTGTATAATCATAACCACTTTTAAACCAGGGTATTCACCTAATCTCATTAACATTTCTATAACTTAAAAATTTTCCCACACAAATCTTACTAAACAAGGAAAAAAGTCTTAGTCATATTCTTAAATTGAAACATTAAGCTTATGTACATATGCAGTTGACAAAAAAATAAAAAGCAACAGTCCACATAATTGCCACTCTCTTTGGCCAAGAAAAGATCAGGAAATTGGAACTGATATACCAAATGATGATATACTAATCGATAATATACTAAAAATAACACTTTTTGCTCTCTTTCCATGTGTGGAATGTAGACTGTGTATTCATCTATCTGACATACTTTAGTAGTTATAATGGCAGCCTTAATTCAATGATGTAAAATTTCATATAATTGATAAAGGAGTTATATTTCTCTTTTTTTAAAAAGGGCTGCATCTTTACCAGAATATAACTACACTCAAAGTGGAGCCATTAAACAAATAAAGTAAAACCTTCAAAGACATTCAAAAATTGCTTATAAATCCTCATGACAGAGATGTCAGAAGTTTCTCTTTTTATGTAATTCTTAGTACTAATTGCAAATTAATACTAATTGCAAAAATGTTTAACATGGTTGACAGCTGAAGTGTTTGTGTGCTTTCTCTAGAACAGAATGAAAACCAAAAAGAAGAAAAAAAAAAATCCAAAGCAGCCTAGGTGTGTCAACAACAGAAATAATTTGAGAAATATATTTCAATGCAAGTAAAAGTCAGAGATGATTTTCACAACAGGAACTAAAAAACTCCTCAGGATTTCTACACAGCATGAAACAAACTATAAAAATCATACAATGAAAAAATAGCAGAGGAAGGAGACAGTAACTTAGAATAAAGGGGAATTACTTTGTACTTGTATCTGCAGTAAGGGGTATTACAAGAATATTCTGTGCTGTGGTAAAGACAGAAAAATAATGGTGCCTTGGCAAGTATTTTATTTAGCAGAAAAGCCTAGACAGATAAAAGAGCCTCAGTTTATGTCCAGAACATCAACTAATATCAAGAAAAGCAATAATGTCATGAGAAGTTTTCCACAAACTTCTATCTCAAGCCTAAGAATGAAATGCGGTGTAATTCCTTCCTTCCTTCACAGTACCTTGGATCTCCACGTACATGCACAAATCATGCTCACTCATTTATAACAAGAACAGATAAAAAGATAGTGAAATACAGTTTGATAACACACAACCTTTGCTGGAATAAAGTACCTTTTCATCCACACTATGTGTTACAAAAAAAAAAGCATATAAAAAATTTAGAAGTCATGTTTAGGTAGCAGTGCAAATACACCGTCTTTTGAAAATGTCAGCTGAAGTATTTTAATAAATAAATCATGACGGACAGATTAAAACAATTAGTTTAATGTGGTTAATCATTATTTTAAAAATAGAATAGAAATCTTAATCTGTTCTCTCATATTTCTGCCAGGTAGACTGCCTTACGCTTTGCACATACCAGATGTGAAACTGCTCAGCTTTTCTTGCATTCAAATACTATCTCATCCTCATCTTTAATGTAAATTGAGGGCTTACAAAACTGACACCACATTCAGAGTTACTCCATCAACAAAATGTTTCCAAGGTTTAATCAAAGCACATCTCCTCTATTGACAAAACAGGATCATCCACCAAGTGGGTATTGAAAAACACCCACCAAGGTTCTGACTAATCTACTTCCCACTATGTTTGAAAAAGAATCAGTCAAGGACAGCTTTCTGCAATAGGTAGATAGCCCCAGTAATAATTCTGAGCTATGTTAAAGCACAGGGCTCTAGCCTTCTCTCTTTGCTTCTACAATCCCATGAATTTAGGGAATTTAATGTTATGGTTAAACCCAGCTAAAATTCTCCAGCTACTAACAAGTAATCTCCTCTGAACGATTAAAAAAAATACTGTTACCCAAGAAGAGTTGTATTACAAGTCATTACAAGCATCACATTATATTATATAGCAACAGCATGGTGGAAAATCTTGAACTGATTGCAGAGACTGACAGCATTTTGTCACATTGTTTTGAAACACTGACTCTCTGGTACAATTAAAATTTTCTACTATATTTAGGATTCTTAGGAGGCAAGAGAATATTCCATGGAAAGTACTATGGACCTTCCAATTTACTAGAAGATCGGGGGGGTAACAATTCGAAGGTTCCTGGTATAGTTTGAAGATATCAACATAAAAATCACAAACTCAACAACTTTAGGTCTTCTTGGTAAATGCTTATTACCAGTAATCCAGCAACTCAATTCTGACTATCAAAGCAGTTCTCTCCTGGGTTAATAGCTCCATTTAAAAATTAATGCATTAATCCAGCCATAAAAGAAGGAGAAAAACTAAGCAGAACACAGTGCTCTCAAAAAAGCAGACAAACAAATAAAATCAGATCTATCCCACTGGAGCTGAGAGTCCACATATCGGCAGGAAAAGCCACAAGGGATAGGCAAGAATCCATGACTACTATGTTGCTTGACTGATTTTGCAAAAACATATTTTCAATGGACTGTTGAAGCATTACATTCCAAACTCACTAGCTCTGTGTGTTTTACTATTCATTTATTATTAACTTTTTTAAGAAACATAACACAAATGTACTTGGCTAAGAGGAAAAAAATGCTCTGCTTAAAATTGTAGCTACTGGAGTATTTAGCTGGGATTTACAAACTCACTTGTCTAGCATATAATACATCTTTATTTAGCTGATCTTAACTCAGCATTCACTTAGTCTAGATTGTATACATGCATGTGATGCACAAATTTTCTACTCATGTAATTTGCCTAAAGGAATAAATTAATATGTAGTTAACTTATAAATTAAAGGAGAATTATTTTCTTTTGTAAAACCTTTTAAAAGAAAGTTTAAGATTATGATTTTGAAAACAGACATGAGAGAGTAAATTTCAAAGACCTCTTACAGTGATTCTGCAGCCTTTAAAACAGTTCTTCACCTGTCCTGTTTCATTTTCACAGTTAGTCCCACTCATATTATTCTCTTTCAGGTTGAGATCAAAAAACTTTCTTTTTCTTAGTGTTATCTTTATAAATTATTTCACTGCAATTTGTTACACAGAGCTACCAGCAAAGTTGTTGAGAATTAATATTCACACAAAACTTAATTTCAAGACACCTCATTTATTACAGTATTTCAAGTTAGAAAATTTGATTTCCAATTTCATGTTCAGTTTCTCACATAAAAATCTGAACAACCTATGGGAATTTTTGTATACATTATATCTCCTTCACAAATATGAAAAGTTGCTTTAAATGAAGTGAGGAATAATTCAGCCTCAAATTGGCATTTAACTCAGAATTTATATAGGCTGATATTTATATAACTAATGTATGTCATATACAACAGATCTAAAGCCAAGAGACTTACTGGAAGCACAGACTAAAAATACGTCAGTTGTCCGAAACACGTAAAAAGTATGCAAAAAGATTGTCTGTAGGATTAATGATATTTATATCCAACAATACTTGCCACAAATACCACACAATCATACTTCAATGCAATTAATATTGTTAGTAAGGGACTAACAATTCCTTGAATAACAGAAGAATCTAACGGAAAGCTTCTAAATATGTCTTTTTTTGGATATTCCTACTACCCAAATGACTCTCCTCTTTACGAAATTCTGATTCATAGCAAATTCCTGAAAGGAGAATTTTGCCAATATAAACATTGTTTGAGCGTATGGGCTTTGTAGAGGTACATGCTCTGCCTTACAAGTTCAAAATCTTCCAGGAAAACAGAAAGTCATAAAAAAGTAGTACTTCGTGATTCAAGTACTAAGAGATCCTACGAAAGGAAACAATGACTTCCAACCATCTCAGCCTTGCCCACCAAATACGTAGAAGAAGTTGTTACAAATCCTTCAGGGAATATCTTGTCATATGATGCTGTCATAGTAACTACCAGACATAAAGCATCTGCAAAAGTGTTTCTCTGCTTTGATTCTACATTGATAAAGGTTTAACATAATAATATATTTTCATAGGAGATGCAGAATTAAGAACAAAATCACTGCAGATTCAGTTTACAAACCTTGGCTAATCAGACATTCAGTGAATTTATTACTCCTAATAAATTCAAAATAGATAGGAATCTTCTCTGGAAGAAGAGTTTTAATTAAATCAAAAGCACATTAATTACAGAGAAAATATATATATATATATATTTATAATCAGATGTCTTCATGTTAGTCATACTCTGCGAGTTCTAAAGTATTCCAAAGAGCAACAGGACTTAACCCTGAAAACATTTTGTGTAATTAGTCCATACTCCTACAAAATACCACTTTAAGAGTATGAAACTTCTATTGTATACACAATACATAGCACAAAAAACTGCTAGAGTCACAGAAAGATTTTTAAAGGTTTAAAATTAGCATTAAATTAATTGGCATGAAAATGCTACTGAAAGAACTGATCATAATGAAACAGCAAACAAAGACAAAAGGACAAGATACTTACATGTAACAAAATGTTAATCTCAATAAGAATCATCAGCTTCACATTTGCAACTAACCATAAAAACAGCAATTTGAATTACAAACTCTTCTTTTAACTTCATTTGCACCTGTTAAGAGGCACTTGGGAAGTCAGAAAAATAAGTCTAACTCTGCAGCACTGGCAGTCCAATTTCAGAGATCTGGAGAGTGCTCCTGAATGTACATGTGCTTAGAATGAAAAATTAATTACTTTAATACCCAGAATTTATTAGCATCAATTTATTTTTCTTCCAAAATTTCTGAATAATGAATTCAACATATTTCTGCTATACAAGAAAAACATGAGCACAAAATGCATTTTTGATTTCTTTTCTTCTGCAACTTCAGGTTGCTGCTTCTGCACAAATGTAACAATTCAACAGCTTCCTTAGATGCAAAAAGGAAATCTTTTTTAATTTCCTATCCTGTCGTATTTACTCACTTTATTTCCTGGGTGATTAGGAAAAGAAACAACCCTGCACACAACCAGTCCTATTAAATTTATGAGAATGGTTTCCATCTACAAAGGTATTCAACCACTAATAATAAATTGTACGAGTAGATGATAACGTAATTGTCAGGAAAAGTGTTTCTGCAGTGCTATAGAACAATATAATTTTATATTTTCTAGCCCCAGCAGTAACTCATCCAAACTACCGCTCAGATGAGCAAAAAGAAAGCTTCTATATAAAGCACAGTATATCCTTAAACTACTCAAAAAAAGATGGCAGATACCTCAGCCTCAGAATACTTTTGTCACGAACAGGTTTGTAGCCTAGTACTCTCTGACCAGCTCTAACACAAGAAAAACAGAGAAATTAGATTTTCAATCAAAATGCTACTGTTATTATAAAATTAGTTGCAATAAGACAAACTACTATGTATACACTTACCACAAGCTTTACAAGCGATGGCACAAATTTCTTCTGCAACATATTCTCCAGCTGGAAATTGCAGAAGATCTTCTCCTGTCTTCCCAGGGGAATGATAAAGGTACACTTGAAGCAATGGTTCACTCTGCTTGGGTGCACTGGCATTCCCAAGGATGTCACCATTTTGGTGGACGGGAGAAGTTGCTGTGCCCTCCATGTTTGTCATTGTAAGACAGGCCATTGTTGCTTTAGGATCTGCTCAGAGCATCTGCCTAAAAGAAACATAAGGAGCACTCCTTGACTATTTAGTAGTTTTTAGTTTTGCTTGTAATTCTGTTATCTAACAACAGTACTGTTCTGATGCATTAAAAACGTGAACATATATTGACTAGGTTAAAGAATAACTCAGAAGGTTTAGCAAAAGTGAGTTTCATTTTAACTTACTAAACAGTACTAAGTCTGAAGAGTATAAAAAGCATAAAAAATAAAGTAGCCCAACTGCAGCATTTACTACTCTGCACTTATTTACTTTTATATATCACTGAATTTTATGCAGTGGGGGTCCACCTGACTAGCTGAAACTTATGATAGTTAAACTGAATGGCCAAAATATTCTCTTAATGATACCAGTGCAACTAATTATAACAGCAGTTTAAGATAAAGATTGTCCTAATAATGTACAAGACAAAAAAAGTGTCACAAACTGGCACGAATAAAGGGGGGAAAAGTTAGGAACACGACCTATCACTTGGGTTTTAATATTAGGCACATAGTTAAAATAAAACATGTCAACACAGGTGAGGTTCAAAATAAGTAGACTGGACAAGTCTTTCTGTCTATGGCAGGTCGAGAAAAAGACCTCTCTCCCTTCAGGTTAATCAAGTAAATCTATTTCCTGGTAACTCAAACTAAAAATCCTCATAACACATAATCAAAAGGAGATGAAAACTTTATATGGAACCATTCGTATGTTTGATAATTTTTTAGAAGGAGGAAGTGAGACTGACAGCACACTCTAAAGGCCTATCTTTGCTCTGCTCTGTCGCTGCAACAGAATAATTATGGTTGGAAAAGACCTTCAAGGTCATCAAGTCCAATCATAAGCCCCTCAACACCCTAGCTGCTAAACCACGCCCCTAAGCACCTCCTCTACACATTTCTTCAACACGGTCAGGGATGGTGTCTCCACAGTGCGTGGATGGCAGAGCTCAGAGGGTGGTGATAGACAGGATCGAGCCTAGTTGTAGGCCTGAGGTCACTGGTGTCCCTTAAAGGTCAGCCCCAAGCTGGGGCCAGTGCTGAGGCCAGTGCTGTTCAAATTGTTCATCAATGGATTGGATGAGGAAATTGAGGGCACCCTGAGCAAGTCTGCAGATGACACCAGACTGGGTGGAGTGACCAACACTCCCGAGAGCTGTGTTGCCATTCAGAGGGATCTGGACAGGATGGGGAGTTGGGAAGAGAGGAACATCAGCAGGTTCAACAAGGACAAGTGCAGGGTCCTGCACCTGGGGAGGAATAACCCCAGGCACCAGGACACACTAGGGGCGGACCTGCTGGAAAGCAGCTCCATGGTGTTTGGCAGTCCTGGTTGACAACAAGTTACCCATGAGGCAGCCGTGTGCCCTCGTGGCCAAGAAGGCCAATGGGCTCCTGGCCTGCATCAGGAGGAACATTGCCAGCAGGTCGGAGGAGGGGATCCTGCCCCTCTGCTCAGCCCTGGTGAGGCCACACCTGGAGTATTGGGTGCAGTTCTGGGCTCCCCAACACAAGAGGGTCATGGAGCTTCTAGAGAGGGTTCAGTGATGAGACAACAAAGATGATTGATGGACTGGAGCACCTATCATATGAGGAAACACTACACAAGCTGGGGCTGTTTAGTCTGGAGAAGAACAAAAGGAGTTCTGATTAATATGTACAAATACCGGACAGGTGAATACAGGGAGTAGGGGGTCAAACTCTTCTTGGTGGTGGCCACTGATAGCACAAGGGGGAATGGGTACAAGTGGAAACCCAGGCAATTCCACCTTTGTGTGAGGAAGAACTTTTTTCCTATGAGGGTGACAGAACCCTGGAACAGGCTGCCCAGAGAGGCTGTGGAGTCTCCTTCTCTGGAGATCTTCCAAACCCGCCTGGATGCCACCCTGTGTCCCATGCTCTAGGGGTCCCTGCTGGAGCAGAGGGGTTGGACCAGATGATCTCTAGAGGTCCCTTTCAAACTTAACCAATCTGTGTTTCTGTGATTCCACCACTTCAATATAATCTATGATTATGGTAAAACCTTTGATCACAACCTAAAGCTTGCCTTCATTAAAATCATATATTAAATAAATAACATTTGAAATTCAAATTTCCATATTACCTATAACTAATAATAGCTTGAACTGCTATAGACAAGCTGACAGTCAAAGACTGGATTTACTAATGTTACCTTTTAAGTTAAAATATAATCTTCTGTTTCAAATATGTAGATTGGTGTTACATCCTTAAAGTGCAATTTACAACAGCTTTTGTTGATATTGAATTATATTGTTATGTTATCATAAAATCTGTTAGCAAAATGATTTTGATAATTTTGTTCAAGACGAGTGTACAATTACATATATATGGGAGCTAAACTGCACTACAGAATTAGATCACAACAATTAACTTAAGAAAAAAAGACTAAGCACCTTAAAGGAGGAAACTATTGGTTTAATGAGCTATACTATAGACGAAAGTATCCAGTTACACAGAAAAGAGGAGAAAATTACAATATCTTGATCACAATTCTGAAAAAGTCACCGTCACCGCAAGAAAAGTGGAATTTTAATTCCCAAATCGAAGCAACTCAAAAGCCTGTGTATCACAGAAAACTAAATTTTCATTTTGATAAGGAAGAAGGCACTGCGTGAGAGCCTACTTCTATCTGATCTACAGAGCATGTGGGTCCCCAATGTCTCTGTCATGGAGCTGAACACCTCAAAACTTAACGATCACTTATATAAAGTTACAAAACCTAAAGATTTTGCCTTAACTGCTCACTGGTAGCAAGTAAATGTTCAGATGAAAATAAATAAATAAATAAATAAAAATGGTGATGTGGAGAACTGGCCTTCTTCTGAGCCATATTTCTGAGAAGAAAATAACTACCATGTCCCTGGAAATATCACCATATTTAAAAGATACTTTACTGTCTCCTTGTCAACAACGTGCAAGGCAGTCACATTTGTTCGACCACTTGCTTGTACAAAATATCATACTTTTAATCTCTGGAATATTTCTCCATTAATTAGTATAGCAATTTTCTGAAATACTCCAACAATAATCCTGTTTTAAAAAAGAAACTTCACTTTTGCCACTTTGAATTGTCAGATCCTTCCATTTTGGTTATATTACATGGTATAATGTTATTTTTATGGGATGTAAAATGCAAATATTAATATCATGCTCCTGGTTTATACAGTGACCTGGAAATTGGCCATTTTCAAATCAATTTCAGGCTTGAAAGCAATATGCTTGTTTCTGT
Organism: Eudromia elegans; assembly: GCA_003342815.1. Lineage (NCBI taxonomy): Eukaryota > Metazoa > Chordata > Aves > Tinamiformes > Tinamidae > Eudromia > Eudromia elegans. Next base: position 6,169,214 of record PTEX01000026.1, read on the forward strand.
CTATCCTTCACGGATTTTGTATCTTTAGAGATACACTTTACCCATTTAAAAAAAAAGTCAGCAGTGCTTCTTTGTGAACAGAGGAAGAGAGAATCAACAAAACAAGAGAAATCGCTTAATCACATCTCAGAATATTAAATAAATTATGTACAAAATACAGAAAAAAAGTAAACTAAATATCACATCATACTCTGGTTTCCTTCTATTCTCTTTGTTGTTTTGTTTTTAAGGATTCCCTGAGACAACAGTATGGGAACAGTCTCCAGAGACAAAATCTGTATATTCATCTTATTACTTCAATTCAACCATTTTCAGGTTTCAAGGTTGTTTTCTATGCCAAAGTGCAGATGAAACTGACAGGTTAAAGCAAGTAATAAAATCTTGCCAAATCAATTTCTTCACAGGAAAAAAAAAAAAAAAAAATCACCTTGTAGGCAATGATCTCATATATACACATGAAACAGCTCTGCTACTAAAGTCAAAAGAGCTATCTATGTGAAATAATAAAACACATTGGTGCTACTTACAGTAAAGTAGTACAAAAGAACATTTCATATGAACTAAATTGTTTTCAGTTGTGTTTCTTAAGAGTCAAGGAACCAACTAGGCACTCTTATTTTTCCTTTCTTTGCTCCATGAAAATGTTGCTTCAGCCCAGAAACTTGCACATGTCAAAAAACAATTTGCTCTTTTTTTTTTCCAGTGATCAGAATAATGGTCGGAATCCTAGGTTATGTTTAAGTATTTCTGAACTTGGAGACATTAACCAGACGGCTAACAGAACATAATTTGAGTATCAGTTTACAGAGTGTGCATAACAGACTGATTACAACACTGTAATATACAAACATAAATTCTTTTATGAAGTATTTCTATAGCTGGCATAATAGATTGAATATACTTAGAATAGAAATTTTCTAGATAACTTCTCAGAAGTACCACAGAGGTATGGTTTGTCAAACAGCAACAATGTATCAAGCCCACACAAGCCCAAGTGGACATCTGAAATAGAATCAAAACCTAGTAAAAGATAAAAATGGTTTGTAGATTCTTACACACAACAAGAATGAATAACGTAACTTTTGGAAGATAAACAAACTTTGATGATTTAGAGATTCAAATTGCTAAAATACTAGGCCTGATTCTGGGATGGAAGAATAGTGACCTGATCCAACAGAATAATTTGTATATTCCTATCAGAATAATATTCCATGTCTGAGAAAATGAAGTATCAGATTAATCATTTGTCACATCGCTCTAACTGTAACTGTCACCAGAATCCCCAATTTCCCATGTTCACCTGCAGTTCTCTATTTCTCTGCAACTCCGACACGGCCAACTGAAGGCCTATTTTATTATCTCTACTGAATTTCACTGATTCATATGGTTCTTTTACTCTTACCAGGAAGAAATTAATTACCTAGTCTGAAAATCACTATTGGTGTAATAAATCCCATTAACATGTAGAGGACATATGACCCCCACACACACGATTTAATAAAATACAGCATTCACAACTTCATTCAAAATTTCTTTTTTCAATTTTTTTTTCTCTTACACACAATTTGGACCATGAATTCCACCAGCCTCATTAAATATAAATTCTTCCCTTGAAAAATTTGCCTTGAGCCAACTGAGTCTTTTCTCACTCATTTGTGCCTTTTTATTTGTGCAGTTCTAGGAAAACCTCCAATGTGAAGACACTTCAGTATTACATCTTTGGAGATGTAATAACATAACCATATAATAATAACCATAACATTTTCTCACTGCAAGTAAGTTCCTTGGTTGTAGATTACCTTTAATCCTCTGAGAAAGTTCTGTATGGAACAGGAGACGCCCAAGAGATTAAGTCTTTTAAAGAAGCACATCACAAGTCATCTACTTGCTGCTGGTATCCATAGGAGGCCCCAGATAAAACAGGCATGCAGGTGGAACATAACATATCTGCAATAAAAATGCACTAACGTTAAAAAACAGAAAAAGTTGATGGCTGTGAACAATACATACTGGACCATTATTTAGCAATCTACTATATTGAATATTCATTAAAACCTATGTTTAGCTTCAGATGAAGCAATCTGCTCCTATTCCTTTTGCCTAACTTCTAATGTCTTCTTTGCCAATAACTTCTAATTTTTTTAAAAATACCCTATATCTTTGCTTCTAGTAAAGAGTGCTCCTCAGTACTAGCTGGATTCTGGTATATGAAATGCACTCCTGATCTGAAGTATAATTCTCTATTCTCTTGCACTCAAAGTGCCTAAATATCTTTTACCATATGAACTGTTTGGCACACTGTGTCTGGAAACATGGAATTAGTTTAAGAAAATTGTTGGTGTTACATGAAGAATGTAGAAATGACACAGAAAATTCTAACTGGAAATTGACAGCAGCCACTCCTTCCAATTCAGTTGAAGTACTATGTATTTCATATATGAGGGATACACCTACCCTTGCCTTTTTTGGTATGTCGCAAAGTTGCAAGAAATGCCATTTGAAAGAAAGTCTCTAAGCACAGAAACAGCTATGTAAATCAGTTCCATCTTGTGACCCTCCAGACACAGAGAAGAGATTCATAAGATGCAAAGTGAATTTTAAAACTAACTAGAAAAAAAAAGCATTAAAATTCAAAAGGGACAGAAATCATAATGGGAATACTATGCAAATTTTGGATTGATAACTCTCCAGACAGAAACCCTGCTGCACAGGAGAGAACAAGAAACAATACAACTACTCGTCAACAAAATTTGTCTATCAAGTCTTCCATCAAAATCCCAAGAAAAAGGAACCCATCTCAATAAGCAGTAAATTCAGCTTCTCTCTGTTGGAAAACAGACTGTTTTAAAAATGATTAGCGTTTTTCTCTTTGCAATATTGGTTTCAGAGATGATAATTTTGCCTGGTTTGCATAGCTGTTCATTTGTATGCACCCCTAAGGAAGCCCCTTCAGTTGCTGCCTAATCAGCCAGTCGGATATTATCCGAGAGTTTCCAGATCTATATTAAAATATAAGGAAAAACGTTTGGGGCAGAGCAGTCCATCACTGCCCAACCCAAGCCACCAGTCTGTCCGCACCAGCTCCAAGTGAAGCACAAAAACCACTGCATATTCATGCAGGTCCTAGGATGAGGGTAATGCTGGGTATTCTAAGTTATCTCTAGGTAAATGTGCCAATCCATCTCCTACTGAACCTTTCCCTTAATCTCATTTACAACTGCCCTACATTCACAACTCCCTGTCAGAATTTTGACTTTGAGCAGAAGCATGTGAAAATTCACCCGGTGGCAGCAAATTGTGTACCTTTTCCACAAACACCAGATCAATTGCACAACACCATCATTAGCTAGGAGACAGCTGCCAATAAACAAAAGGAACGAACCAATTTGAACTGAGAATTCAACTCCCTTCCACTCTCTGGGTAGCAATGCCCAGTGGAATGAGGCAACACTTTGAATGTTGCAACACACTGAATGTTGATAAGCACATTGGCATTGCATCTCGTATTTCCAATGCAACAGTTGCATAAAGCAACCTATTATTCTGCCTATCATACTTTATATGCCAAATAGGAAAATTACCACTTGCTTATGAGAGAACAGGTCATAGGATGGGATAAAACACAAAGAAATTCTGAGAGGAAAAACTAAACTACTGAGGTTATCATAACATCTTAAAATGAAAACTGAAGCACCTTTTCTGTATAAATCTACAGACCTTATTAAAAGTAAGTTTAGCAATAAAACCTTATAAAAATATGCAGTCTGCATATTTTCAGGCTAACTAAATTTTACCCAACACAACTCATTCTATTAGCAGCAGACCTCCCTAGATTTGCTCCTATACCCCTGCTGATAGCAATCTGGTAGAGCAGCACCTCACTAGCAACTCTGTTTCTCCACACACTTTCCTTCTGTTTGCTCATATCTAAGTCAGCTGTATTTCTGGTAAACTCAAGGATTTAAAGGCCCAATTCTAAAATAAACCTAAGAGTCTAATTAAACCCAATTATAATGAATTTCTACATCATTTATCCAATTGCCATAATTTGTGAAGAAAACAAAATGAAATTTGCTATGCTGAGTATAGGATATTCTACAACCTAAAACAGTCTCTTCTCAGCAGGCTTTTATATTTCTTAAGAATACAATAAGTAGTTCTATTGAAGCTGTGTCACTGTGTACCTTTTATTTTCAGTTTATATGTAAATGATAGGTAAGATTAAGTAAGATCTTTCTATTCACGAATAAGTGAATATATAGACTGTCTCCTATGATTGTCAGGTCTTATATATTTATTACCTTGTATAAACCTGAAAATTAAAATAACATACACATTTTCCACATACCAAAGAAGAAAGGAACTTTCTCATTAAAGTCTTCACATGTTATGGTAGGTATGTACATAGGTAAGATGCTAGAAATATCTCACAAAAACTTCTTAACACATTTCACATTAGTAAGTGCTAAAGGGAGGATATCAGTAGGTTCTACATAATGACACGGATCTTCTCACAAAACCACAGAAGCTTTTTTTTTTTTTTTTAATCTTCAGAAAGATTAGAGTGAGTCAGTCAAAAATTTTCCTCTTCTGATTACATTGTTTATTTTATTGTGTTATACTTTATATGCAGAATATCTCCTGGTAAAATTTGAATATGCAGACTACAAAAGAACAATTGAGGTTTTTTATGGTACACATCCAGCATCTCCTATTATGCTATGAAAACTTTAAACACTCAAAAACATTAAAAAAGCAGTCCTATTGTACATACAATATAAACATTCCTCACATATTTGCTTTATGTATGTATGTAATTTGAATCTTTTCTGAGGCACAAAGGTGTAAATACAAGAAGCCAAATGCTTCCCTACTTTGCAAAGTAATCTTTAAAGGAACACTGCGAAGTGCTACTGCTCTCTAAAAAAAAAAAAAAAAAAAAAACAAAAAACCCCACAGAAATAACAGAAATTCCTAAAAGCATTTGTTCAATCAGAACAGAAGAACAAGTTATCAGTTCACATTTCACGTGCATCAAAAATTTCACAGCAAAAGGTACATCATAAATTAACCAGAAAACATATCTCTTGAAAATTTTAATCAAACTCACAGTGCACTACAGTACCTTTAAAACTACTCAAGCAATCTAGAAAACCCAAGAACCAAAAATACTGCATCTATAAATACAGTTAATCTATTCTTTAATTGTATCTTCTGCACTAAGAAAACTTGTCTCGTCTTTCTCAGGCAACATTTGTTCTGACTTTAACAATAGAAATATAAAGTACTGCCATAAAACATATTTAAAGACATTTTCATAAAATGTAGAAAGGATATATCTTCAGATATGTTAATCTGTCTTCTAATACATTTTGCTTTTTGGGAGAGTTAAAACTTACCTTGCCCTACTTCAAAGTCTAGTCACAGACACAGAAGAAATCACAAATTACATTAAAAACAAATACTGAGATTTATATCAGACTAAATGAATTTAGTCATTTAGTTTAATGATTTAGTCTACTGTACATAATACCACAGAAGAATATTCAATATATCAAGATGTGAATGCACACATGGTGCATTCTGCAAATGCAGAAAGAAGATGATAAAATCTCTAAACATATCAGTAACAAAATATGTGCTAAAAAAAAAAAATAGGACAAAAGAAGATAACATTTGCTTACAGTTTTCACTTGGCAAACCAGTGTCTATATCAGCAATTCCAGCAAGTGTCCATGAACTTTTGCACAAGGAAAGAGTCATGACTCTAGCCAGGTCCAGTTATACGAACAGACTAATTATAGAGAAGCAGTCATTACAATTAGAAATCCCATACTTCTTATTTCCAAGTTCTTTGGAAGAGAATGAAGCCCTTATTGTAGCTTATCCCAGGAAAAAAAGTAACCTATGTGAGCTATCTGAAAGCAGAATGAACGGCAGATCCTAAACGCCTCGTCTTCATAGAAGACTGCCAGGCTGGTGAATTGCCAGAAAATCAATCACATTAGAAACCTGCTGACAGAAACAACTCTGACTAGGTTCCACCAGAATTTTTGCAGAAGTTGTTACGTATCTGCAAAACATTTCAATTTCACCATGCTGACAAATTTCAACAAGACAGGATTTCATCAGAAAATTTCCAAGCAATTTCCCAATTGTTTTGGCTGAGTTTGTCTCCCCAGACAGCGTGGTCTGTGTCCATTCAGAGCCACCATTAGCTACACAGCTTTATAGGCACAGAGGACATGGGAGCAGTAGCTACAACAGGCCAGAGACCTTTTGCAGGAAGTATGGGAAAAATGTCTTAAATTTCCCATGATTTTCTTACACAAATCTCTCAGATTCTTCTAAACAACACAATAAAAGAAGAAAGTAGCAAATTTAAGAAGGAAATGAGCAAGTCACTCTGCATATACTTGCTAACAATTCAAGTAGAGGAAAAAGACCTCTAGAATATTGTCAACATTCCTTCTTTTTTTTCTTTCTTTCTTTTTAGCTAGTAGCTAAGTGTCATTTTCACAGCTTTATTATACTACCTTTTCTGTTGCATGAACTATATAAAAAGTTAAATTCTGCTTAGGAGCTCAGATCATGAAATAAGCGTTAAGTAGAGCATGGGTCTCAAAATTGATTCTTTGCTTTCTTTCAAAAACATATAAAAAAAGAAATTGCTGATGCTTTTGTGTACACTGAGCAAATTATTTATCTGTAAGATTAAACCCAACCAACCAAGCCAAGGCTGGCTATCAACCACATTCTGTCTAGTAGCTGCTAATTACAAAATATCAGGAACTTCTGTCATGCACTGAACAAACTAAAGGTTTCTATGCAATAAAAGCTTCCAAAGAGTTACCAAAAAATTAGGAAGCAATGAAAAATTGGGGAAAAAAAGGGAAAAAAATTCACAATTCTAAGTAGAAATGATATTCTAATTCTTCTCTAGAACAGAAAAAAAAAAAAAGCATATCTTCTATGATTTCTGTTGAAAAGCTAGTTTAGTGAAAAACCCTTCCACCTTCTCTAAAGGACATACATGACAGTTATAGTTACATTCATAGGTTAAAATAAATATTGAAAGTGCAAAGTAAAGGAGAAAAGGGCGGGCCACAGCAACTACTTTCTCAAATTTCTTGGATATTTTATGCACTGTAAGATTCCTGCCTCTCTTCACACCACACAGAATGAGGAGGTGATACTAGAATATATTTCTGAAGAAAGCAAATGGTCCTTTTCTGAAATTCATTTCTAACTCTTGTAACTGAAGAGGAACTTGTCAAAACATGAACTAAGAGTAGTTACTGCAGTGCTGAGTTGCCAAAGAATAGCATCAATTCTTAAAAAGCAAATGCTAGTTTAGCAAATGCAATCAAGAAGTCTACAATAGGCTCATACACTAGTCGTGTATGTTTCATGTCATGATTTGAAAAAGCTGAGCAGTGAGGGCAGAAGACATTAAAGATATCGCAGTAGAAAATACTTCAAAATTGCTATTCCCTTCCCAGCCTCTGAAGACCTGTCACTGCTCCTTGGCAGATGGGCACCGGTCAGCTAAACATTTGTCTCCTATCAGTTTAAAAAAGAACAGTCAAGACCCACCACTTGCAGTAGTTTGGCACTTCTGAAGAGTGTCAGACTTTCAACAATGTTCTCTTCCCTCTCCAGTTACTGAAGTGCTCTGGAGATCCACGTCTACAAAAAAGTATCTTCTATGCAAACAACAACACAAGAGTTCCATCAAGTAGAGTCACATCATGCCATAAAAAAAAACCCTCTTTCTTCACAGAAGATGCAGCATTTCCTCACATCAAACCCTTCAAGAAAACAGGCATGCAGGTGCTCAGTAAGCTTCTTCCAAATCTAGATTTTAAAAAATTAAACCTCTTGTGGACTTTCATTCTCAATTTTATCATCTCTTTTTTTGTTGCCTTCTTATCTTACTTCCCCAGTCTGGCCACTTCCCTCCTCAGAGGTTAGTAAAACTACTGCCTCTAAAGTAACTGTCATATGTGTTTACATAGTATGCAGAAATTCACATGGGTTGAGAGCTAGAAATTTCTTCATGAGAATTAGGAACAGAGCATTATGAAGGAGAAAGGTAACAATATTGCTACCCTCTTGCAGACAGCAGATAAATGAAAGAAAAAAAACAAATAAGGAAAGATGGAAAACTGTCAAAACATGGTAAGGGCTTTTCTCCCTCTTTGGGTTAAGTCACCTATTTTTTTTATGCTATTTAGTCACTTCCAACACATTTAGAATCTAGTAGCTTTAAAAATGAAATTACATTAAAAAGATCATGATTATAGTCCCAGTTTCAGGATAGTTTAAATAGTTAATCAGATCTCAAAGGAGTCACCCTACATATAGGGAGAAACAATGCAGAAAACTCTGTGCCATACCTCTCTGGAGTGTTGTCTATCTGACAGAGATTACTATTCTTTACCAAAAAAATCTTTACTAAATCTTTATTTAAATCTTTACTTTTTGAGGCCAAAGGTGTATTTTGCAGACTGAACACTGTACCAGCAGAAAGAAAAACTGTTTTATTTATTATAAATTCTCTCCAGCTGTTCCCATTGTTGCACCTTCTCTTAAGATTTTCCCTTTTCCAGTTTTTACCACCTGAAAGTGAATCCTGAAACAAAGTCATCAAAAAGGTGACAACTTCTGGATGAAAGAAGCTATTGCCTTATTTATACTATCTCAGTCATCACAATATGTGAAAAGAATCCAAAAGCACATGCTTCACCAAACTAGACTTTTCTGAAGAGGGAAAAAAAAAAAAAAAAAAAAAGCAGCTGTGAGAACATAAACAAGATAACCTATAAGTCAGAGTGATTCAGCAATCTGTACAGAACAGCCAGCAACAAGACTCCAGGGTCTCCTTTGGGCCACAACTTCAGTCTACTGGACTTTTTGTACCTCCATATTTCTTCAGTTTAGAAATTAAATATCAGTAGGGCAGACCCAGTGAAAATTCCACATGTGAATTTCCTCCTCAAAACGTTTTTCTTTACTGCAGAAAGGAGCTTAAAGTTTCAAGTCCGATAGAGAAAATGGTGAATACTTTATGATGACACATCAGTTACTTTAACTTGGAAAATGATTGGACGAGAGGACAGAGTGCACCCTGAGCAAGTTTGAAGACGACACCAAACTGCACCCAGTGGCTGACACTTCCGAGGGCTGTGCAGCCATTTGGAGGGACCTGGACAGAATGCAGAGTCGGGAAGAGAAGAACGTCAGGAAGCTCAACAAGGATAAGTGCAGAGTCCTGCACTTGGGGAGGAATAATGCCAGGCATCAGGACAAATTAGGGGCTGACCTACTGGAAAACAGCACTGTGGAGAAGGATTTGGCAGTCCTGGTTGACAACAAGTTACCCATGGGGCAGCAGTGTGCCCTCATGGCCAAGAAGGCCAATGGGATCCTGGCTGCATCAGGAGAAGCGTTGCCAGTAGGGCGAGAGAGGAGATCCTGCCCCTCTGCTCAGCCCTGGTGAGGCCGCACCTGGAGTATTGGGTGCAGTTCTGGGCTCCCCAACACAAGACGGACGTGGAGCTTCTTTGCAAAGAGGGTCCAGCGATGAGCAACGAAGATGATTGATGGACTAGAGCACTTATAAGGAAAGACTAAGCAAGTTGAATCTGTTTAGCCTGGAGAAGATTGAGAGGGGATCTGATGCAACATGTATAAGTACCTAACAGGTGTAAGTAGGAAGCATGGGCCAAACTTGGTGGTAGCCACTGATAGCACAAGGGGGAATGAGTACAAGTTGAAATAAAGGCAGTTCCATCTCCATGTGAGGAAGAACTTCTTTCCTATGAGGATGACAGAGCCCTGGAACAGGCTGCTCAGAAAATCTCTTCTCCAGAGATTTTCCAGACCCGCCTGGATGCCACCCTGTGCCCCGTGCTCTGGGTGTCCCTGCTGGAGCAGGGGGCTGGACTAGATGATCTCTAGAGGTCCCTTCCAAACCTAACCATTCTGTGATTCTGTGATTAAATTTTGTTTTTAGAAACATACAACACAATCTACATAGGAATTTTTACAATTTTATTTAGCTTCTTTTTGTGTTGCAACATCAGCTGAAATCCTAGTCTGGATTACAACTAACTATACTAAGTAATTTATTTAGCAGAAAGCCTAAAAGCCTCTCCTTTAATATAAAACAACAAACGCACACACCCCTCCCAATTTGGTTCTATACAGATTCAACAATGCTAAAAATGGATGAAATTATATATGAGCTGCATTATACTTATAAATCCTTCCAGAATCAGGGGCTGGTTACAAGTGAACACAAAACAATCAGCTTCCTTTCCCCGCCTACTCCCATGAAATACAAGTGACACTCAAGCTACAACTTTCATGTAACACTGTCACAGGATTATTTGAAAATAAACTATTTCCATAAAGAAAAGTTTGATTACTAATATTTTAAAATCCGACCCATAATTTAAAATCCTATCAAAAAACAATTTAGAGTTCAATTACACTGCATATGAGTACTGCAGTTTCTGTTACTCTTTGATAAAGTACACTAAAATGATCACTTTTTTAAAAACACTATTTTAATGCTTCATATTGTTGAATAGTCTAAGATAGCAAAGTTGGTATTTTATCTTTATAATTCAGGAAAATGCACTTGCTTGATAGTTCAACTTAATGCTTCCTTAATCATCAATGTCTTGAAAGCCTCCACTCACTCCCTATCTGAAATACCAGCCAGCTTTCGCAAAGATAGAGCACAACATGCTTTGCCAAGATCATGTTATCTCTATAAACACAGATTGTCCAACAAAAAAAAAAAGACTCTAAGTCTGAAAGTAAACAAAAGTTTGTAATAAAAATATGCTGTTCATGGAGATTATGCAAAATTCTGTTCAAAATTAGCAACTTTTTTTAAAATAAAGAAAAAAAGAGAAAAGTACACTTAAGATAATCCTATCTTCCCACTGTAACATCTCAAATATTGTGTTCTTCTGCAGGAAAAAAGAAAAATGGAAAAAATAAATACTGTTCTTTGCAATGGAGACAAGTTTAATGTTCATCATATGCGTCTATTACCTACTCAGAACTTTTTTTACTGCAAGACTAACCTTTTCAATTTTATTCTTTGCTTTGAAAGGAAAAGAAGGTATTTCCAAATACGAAATACCGTTTATGGAGAACTCTCTATGTTCATCTTGCTTATGTTCCTGAATTCTGAAATAAGAGGGATGCAAACCTATCTTCAGGATTCCACGTCCTAGATGCTAAAGAAAAAAAGGCAGTAAGGCTGTTTTAGAGAGTAGGAGAATAATAATTCTTTATCAGTAATTAAAATATATACTTTTTTTTAACTCAGTTCTGTCAAACTATGAATTTCTGATCTCTCTGCAAGAGTAAGAAAAGATCTGTTGCAAAGGAGTAAACTTCAAGGGATTTGAAAAACAACTTTGAAGATAAAAGAGAAAAGTACTAAGGATTCCAAACAGTTTAAGATCTGGCTAATGAACAGATGATAAGAAAAAAAGGTCAGAAAACAAAACAAACAAAAAATACCAATTAACTAGGTCACAAAAAAAGTTTGGTAAAAGTAATTGTATTCAATAAAACAATACAGATAAAAGAAGTGGTACTACATTTGGTTGGATTAATCAGAACTACATTTAAAAACACAGGTGAATACACCATTGCAACCACGTTACTTTTTTCACTTATAAGATGCACAGAACAATACCTTTCTCCAGCACCAGTCCAGAAAACAGCTAAACTAATCATTTTAGCAAGTTTTTGCACATATGGTTTCACATATAAAACAAATTGCTGAGATCCTCTGAAATTAACTGGGAATTTTACAACTGAACATGATTTCTCCTCCATTCATGCATTTGGCGACTGCCTGTGGTTCTACCCTTCATAAGAAATGAACTATAAAATAATATAAATACTAATAGTTACTGGATTTTTTTAAATGTACACTCCAACTAACAAGCTTAATCCAATTAAAAATCTAAGCAGATATTAAAAGCATCTGAAAGGACTTCTTCTGACCAACAGTTTCAGTTTCTAAAAATGGATATCCTTCTATTTGCTCACCCATATCATATACTATTTCTGATCATCAACCAGTAAATGATAATTCACATATAATGACAATTTTTTCTTCATTGGCACGTAGAAAGGACTTTGACCACTAGTCCATGCAAAAAAACAGTCCATCTATACCTAGATCCAAGCCAAACAAGATATTTGCCTGCCAATTCATCAAATTATAACTGAACCGAGTTTCATTTTCTTAAACTAAACAAGAGGTTGCATAGTGCAATTACAGGTAGTGTAGTTACACCTCTCTGAGCAGTGTACATATTTTTTAGCATGAACATTTTTGCTACTAAATTTACTTAAAAACAAAATAAAAAAAACCACCAAGACAGATCTGCTGTACACGATGGAACAAATTTCTAACAGTGACAAACTTATCACCAGTGTCACCACATTATTTCCATTATTCTAGAAAACATTTGGCAATTTGTTTAATTCTTTAAGTAGGCACAGTCATTTTCACATTTTCATTCTACACTGCACTTCAGTACCAGAGTAATTTTTCACAGTACTTCAGAGAAAACAGTATTTCTCTTTTTTTTTTCAGATGTAATAGAAGTACCAGAAGTCTAAACTATTTGCTTATGTTCACATTGTTAGGCACTGGTAGGTCAAACAAATACAATTCCCTGTTTTGCAATACACTCAGAGCAATAATTTGTGTTCTTTTCTACAGAAAAAATGAAACAGCTCATAATTTCTTTCAAGGAAGGTAAGTAGATGAAAGATGAAATAACAAGATCTCTAAAGCAGAAAGGAAATGGTGTTGAAATCTCTGACCTGCTTAAACACTGCAAAAGAAAACTAATTTTAAAGTTCAAGCCTTACCACAAGTTTCCCCATAAGCAGTATGTCAGTTTCATGTTTTAGTATATAGAAAACTCAGTGAGGAGAAAGAGAGGGAAACCTCTCTACCCCTAGAAGCACCAGCTTGACACCAACAGCACATGTCTCAAAAATAAAGCAACAAAGCATTCTGAGGAAAAGGCATAGATCAGAGATCTGGCACACATCTTAAAGATACCCCCACATGATGATTCTACCAAGTGTTTTCAGGATTTTCCTTCACAAACACTCTTCATATAATTTTAATTTTACTGAACTCTAGCAGGGGCAGCACTACCCCAAGCATCTTTGTCACAGATGCACCTGTAAATACCTGTAGGAGATCAAGATACTCCTCAACGTGCCCTCCACAGAAATAGGATTCCTAGTGGCTCTGTGGTTCTGATTCGGACTGATTGCCATTAGCTTGTAGATGTCTCTGCAACATCCCAAGCCTTTCAGAAGGAAGGTCACAGAAATTTGACTTCGATATGTTTCCATCCCCATTCAAGGCCAACACTGAGGGATTCTAAAAGAAATAAATTTAATCCTTTTAGTAATTTTTTTCCACCTCAAACTCTTTGTAAACAGTTATCACCATTTAGTCTTTGGCCTCATCAACCTGCTGGCATCAGCACTATATGTCACCACCACCATATGTAAGGATGGGACAGAATCTGCTAGGTCTTCAGAAGGGCCCTAGCAGAACCACAAGAAGTGTCACACTGTTGGTCAATCTCTTTCTGATAAAAGGAGTTATGCTAGTTTGATAAATGTTATAATCTGTAATGGCTGTTAATAACCACCAAAATCAAAATATCACATGATGCAGCACAGCATAAGGGGTTATCCATTGGCCTTTCTTTTACCAGCCACACACTACTGTTGACAGCAAGACAGAAAAGGGAGAGATTAATCTTTTGGTGAAGGACTCAACTAGCACTTCAACTAACTTTCATCATTTTAACTAACGTTGAGTCTTCATGAAACCCGTATTTTCCAACTCTCAAAGCATCTCCTGTTAAGTAAAGTAGACACAACAGCTGAGTCACACCCAAAGACTTCAGCCCATTTTGTGTGTCATAGCTGTTCTCTGAGAGAAAGGAGACCAGGAATTGATAGCACAGACAAAACCTTCAAGTAGAGCATGATAGAGCTCAGAGAGAAAACAGGATGAGAAAACAGATACCAGAAGCTGACAGAGTAGAAAGCTAGATCTTCTACAGATAACGATTTAAGAAAACTTGTTACACAGGCTGACTGACTCCAAATGTTGCTTGAGCAACCAGAGTTTTGAACCATGTTATAGGGTCAAAAGGGAAAATACCTTCACATAATTTTTTTTTCTTTTTTTGCTGAGTGCAGTGATAGACAGAGAGATGACATATTTCATAAAAGAATAGGAGGTAAGAAAAGGCAGAATCCTCAGCTCAAGTGCCAAATGGAGACAGCATACTACAGGTTTCATACCTGTCAGAGAAACCAAGAAAACTGGAAACAAAGTTAACATAACTCCCACATCCTCTCCTACACATGTGGGGTTCTGCCTAGGTATATAAGGCCTCCTCTCTGATTAGACAGTCTTATCAGTCTCTGCTACCCCAAACTCAAAGTGAGCTGATATTTTTTTTTTATATATTTTTTTTTAAAAATGTAAAAAACACACTCACTAAGGTTCTGCAATTTCTGCCTGGCATTCCAGGCAAAGACATTAGATACTACAAGGTATTATAAGGATCACATACCGCAGTGGATGGGATGCTTCTTATAGCAAATAACAAGCTTAAGAATCTTCCATTCCTGTACTGTACAAACAATAGTTCCCTGTAAGTAGAGGGAAAAAAAAAATAGGCAGGATGAGCTGCCTCTAAAATATCCACAGATTTTGAGGGAGTGAGCAGAAACGGATGGGGATTATAACTTCAATCTTCATCAAATATTCTTTTTCTTCTTCCACCACTACACCACTATCCAGGCAATATTTATTTCCTTACTAAATGCATACCATAACATGGACAAAGAAAGGAATATATGATCATGTTGCAGATCCTCTGGGAATGGATCTCTAAGCCCAAGATTTTTGGTATCTCTTTCCCTCTAAAAAGGGGGAGTAAATGGGAAACACCTGGAAAGCTATTAAGGCCATACCTAAAATTATATATGTTACCCTTGTGTAGCTGATATTCCTAATCTTTGATTCTGAAATGTAGAATAAATGAGACTCATGAAAACTTATTTTAAACAGAAAATAAGAAGAGACAATAAAGATATTCAGGAGAAAAGTCAGTCTTCAGAAATACTATCTAGGATCAAAAATAGAAGGTTTGAGCAGTCTCTCAGTTAAGCCATTGAGTAGGACTAAGTTAATATGAATCTCCAAACTAGTTTTTGAGTCTGCACACTGGTATCTTCCATGCATTACATGAAACAGTGAAGGTGCCTGTTTCATGAAATGCCTGTTTCTCAGTCACAAATTGTACATACAGAGTTGCCCAAGGGGATGGACCATGGACCGCATTCCCAGAGGCAGAACAAAGACTGTCTGGTCTCTGAACTACTGAAAA
This sequence comes from Eudromia elegans, assembly GCA_003342815.1. Lineage (NCBI taxonomy): Eukaryota > Metazoa > Chordata > Aves > Tinamiformes > Tinamidae > Eudromia > Eudromia elegans. The sequence continues at coordinate 6,184,693 of PTEX01000026.1, forward strand.
ATACTACCTGTCACAGAGACCTCTGTTTTTTACTGAAAGTAACCCAAACAGTGAATACTTGCAGCAAAGTATTCTTTCTGGAGAAAGAAACAGTACTAAACTCTGTGGTTTCAGTCAGTACTTCATGATCTGCTACCCTGAAGCAGAAAGAAGACATGGAGAACTAGCTGTGCTATTTTTATTCCACCTGGGATACACAGTATGCCAAACTGGAAGTGATTACAATCATCTGGCTTTACCTCAGGTCCATACAAAACAGAACAGAACTGAACAAACAGTTCTGCATAGTCTACCAGCTCACACGTGGGAATTTTGCAGTCTGTCTACTCAGGTAGATCAGTTCTCCATCTTGCATGCAATGAATTACCTGAATTACCTGGCTTTCCCCAGATCTTTTAAAAATCCATTCTAAATGTGTATGGGCTTGGAGCGGGTGTGCTAAGTGTTCCAGGTACATTACACAAATTGTTGTAACGGCCTACCAAACACATTAACACCAGTCAGTCATTTCTCTAGACAGAGGCATCTGTACTATATCTGTACTAGGAATTTCAGTGGTCTTCGTACCGGCAGTCTTCTAAAAAGACAGCAGTTACCTCCCTAAAGGATTTTGGAGCAGTTTATCATGGCCTGGTTTCTTGCCACAGGAAAACTTTTTTTGTTTTGTTTTTCTGTTTTTCTTCTTGTTTCTCTTGTTTTTCTAACATTATCATGCAGCCCTAGAGCATTCCATATGCTGCAGAAGTCAAAGAAGTCCAAATACAGAGTGAAGAGGAATTCATTTGGATATTTAGAAACACTACATAGCCAGGGCAATGCATTAGATGACCCTCAGCTGACAATGTTAAATTTAAATTGGTCAACCTGATTCCTCAGTCATATTGTTCTTTTAGGTTTGAGAGCAGTTGTATCAGTCTGCTTCAAAACCCAATGAAATGTATGGTAGACGTTTCTTTATTCATCGAACTGGCTATCAAAATTAATAAAAAAAATGAGTAATAACTGAGTAACAAGTTGTTAGCAAGTTTTCAATTACTAGCTTGCCTCTCAACCGTGTTCTTGAGCTATCCTATGATAGCTATTGATGATATATCTTCAGTAAAGTAGGTAGGTAGTTTTGAGCTGATAAGTCTCCTTAAACGTAGAGAACTGCTATGGGCCAGGCTGTGGGAAAGAGTTCAGTGGGTATTTTATTAGCAAAAGAATAGAGATCACAAGGGGCATAGTTTTGACAAAACCTCCCCACAATATTTCAACTTCAGGCAATTGAGTAAAAATTGAGCATTATTGATATTACCATCCAACATCTCCTTCTCGTGCTTTTTTTACATATCATTACTATAATATTTGTAATGGGTTTATGGAAAAATAAAGATAGATAACCTGTCTTTAAAGTAGTTTTATTTTAATAATTCATGAATTCTTCCCAGAAAACTAAAACCACAGGGACTTTTTTTTCTTTTTAAACTTGAAGCACTTGTACACATTGTAAAATCAGTGGGTTTTTTTAAAATTAACTATATCAGTATGTCATTTTAATATGTATCATAGCAGAATACACACATCTTCAATTTCCCTACAGCCACCAGTGTATGCCAGGAATTTCTTATTGACTATTCACAGAGATTCAGAGACTCTCTCTACAGGAAAATTACTGCTAAATTTCTGAATCTCCCTAATACTTCCCTGTGTACAGCTCACAGCATTTACTAGAAGTTGAGCAGCAGCTGTAGTCATACCAGATAATATAGTAACCTTTGATATAATCTCTAAAGGATTGTAATTTGATGGCAAGGATTTCCTTTCGTGGGACTAAAATTACTCTCTGCTAGCATAGACAGCTCAACAGAAATTAATTAGGACTTATTGCCATGCCACATTCTGACATACTCATTTATGAATGAAGAAAACAGACATGAGCAATATTTTTTTTCGAAGATGCATTATTAAGAAGTTATTGTGATGCATGTGCCTTCCCACTGCCTTCCTTTCACCTTCTTCACTGAACACCCAGGATATCAAATCTTTCTTGTTTCAAGAGTTAAACCAAACATTTGACTCCTTGCAAACCATCCTCATTCTCGGACCTTTGCTTTCTTCTGGTCTATGCAATCAAAAGCATTGCTTTCACTGCTACAGGGAAATATATATATGATTATATGTTTACGTATAAACTTATGTTCACATATGAACAAGCAATGAAGAAAATGTTCACTTCCTTCACATGTGCTGGTTAAGAAATTAGTTCATCCTAAATTAGTTCATCAGCTCCATTCCTTTCACTTGCATCAGCCTCCTTTTCCTCATAGACTACTATACAACAATCATTCCGACATCAGCAAATCCAATTCCTATTTTGAAACGATGCTCCCAGAGAATTTAGCTACAGGCGGTGGGGCTCTTCAACACAAAGCTACAGTCCTTTTGAAACTATTTTAATTATGCAGATAAACTTCATTGCATATATTAGGTCATGTATACTTTCTTGAGCATATGCATGTAAATAGACTTTCTGTTCACTGACAAACTGCTTTTCTGACAAGTTTCAGAACCACCTGTAAGACCAAAGGCAGAAGTCTTTCCCTGAGCTTGAACCTTCTCATGATATTTCGCATTCTGTGTGATTTTAGATTATTGTTTTTGAATTATTCACTCAATCCTCCTGTTACTTGTACTTATTTGGCACCTAAGCTACTATTGGAGAACATGATCTTGAGAGTTAACTCTCTCTAAAGTACTTTAAGTACTTTTTTTTTTTTTTCAACTTGTCCACTTAGAAACAGCAATATAAGATCAGACAAGTCATGTCTAACTCTTCTTAAAACTATGGCCAAGAAAGGAAGCCAAGGAAAGAGTGCATGAGTAGCATCAGTTTACAGCAGTAATCTCACAGAAATGGGTGATTCACAAACTTCCTAAGCCAGGATGCATATACAATCATCTCTATACATTTCTGAAAGAACATTTAAAGATAGATAAAATGAGTACTTGTCTTTACAGTGTTAACTATTGCAGTCCTTATTAATATCACACAAGACCTCTTTGGACTCTTTTATCTTCAGGAATCTCATACCTGTGATTTAAGACAGATGAGTATTGAAACATTTGCTGAGACTGCCTTCACACACACTATTCTCTTCTTTCCTTTCCAGTTTTAGAAGTGTCAGCCTTTCTCCATCTAAGCATTTTACTCATTTTTTCCTAATGTTTTTGCTCCGAGTACACATACTCTTACATAATAGTTAAATTGCTTCTCCTCTGTATCATTCATTCCCAAGAGACTGACAAAAGCCTACAGCTGTGTTTTGGGCACTGATCAACATAGATACGTAACAAGAAAGAGCAGAAATAGCTTGGAAGAACTAAGATACTGGTATCTATGTTTTAAAAGAAAAAATAAAACACATAAAGAACAAGGAAAAAGCAGTAACTGCTTGCAAGAACAAAGATATTGGCAACTTCTAAGTTTAAAGAAAAAAAAAGAGAAGGAGGGAGCAAAAGAGGGAGGGAGGGAGCAAAAGAGGGAGGGAGGGAGGGAGCAAAAGAGGGAGGGAGGGAGGGAGCAAAAGAGAGGGAAGGGAGAGGGAGTGTGCACACTAACATAGAATCAGGGAAGAAAGCCACCACTACATTTCATTTTCTTTAGAGAGTTCTGAGTGAAGAGTGACTGATCTGCACAAATTCCCCTTTCTTATTAGGACACATGGCCTGGTCATAACATTCAAGATCTTTTAAAAGAAGGAAAAAAGGCTTTAATTCTATTTTCAAACTAACTTTTAAAATAAAATATAATAATATATTTTACATTTTTTTTGCTAACATATTAAATTGGCTTGTACTACCTAATCACGCCATGACCAAAATGTCCCTGATGTCATTTCTAAGGGTAAAATTGTCGATACAATCATTTATAACTGTTAATACAAACAAACCAAAATAACATTCTGCTAAGATCACTAATGTAGGGAGAAGAATGTATTTTACTTCTGTACATTACCCTATATCCTGTTCTTATCATCTGCTATAACACACATCCTCTCTCCTCCTCAACTTTCACTGATTTCAATTCCTTATCATATTCTTATCACTATACATGCAGATCTATCTAATTCTCCTCATAGCCCTGATAACTTGAACTTTCTTTGACTTTGTCTTCATTTGATCTGACAATTTTTCCACTCAACCTAAAAGCCACTCCCTGTAACTGGCCTCCCTCAAGCAACAGTCCCAACTTCCTCTCTCATATAATGCATCTCCCTGCTACAGTCTTCAGCTCCACGACTCCATCAGCTATTTCACAACTTCCTTACTCCAGCATTGGCTACCTCTCACTTATTTTTCTTTTCGCATAGTCCACTAATATGGTTATTGTATCTCCTTTGCCCCTCCTTTTATTTATCTCCCTTCCACTTCCATCCCTGAGTTTAACACCCTATTCTACTCTATTCTCACTAATTCAGAACCATTTACTTCTGTCTTTACTCTCAACCACCCTGCAATTAACCTGCTTAACTTCTTCCAGTATGCATTCTCCAAAACTGTCATTTTATTAGTGAAACTGTGTTCTCCCCAACATAACCTCATGCTGCTTAAATTCCTCTTCAGACTATCTTCTTTGTTTCCCTACTTTACCCTATGTTGATTTCTTCACAAGCAAAGCAACCTGCTAAATGGTCTTCCTCTTCCCTTTCTCTCTTCCCAATAGTTTCCTGTACTTACTGTATGTCATGAATTGACATGTTTATATGCTCTTATGCTATAATTCCTGTATTTCATAGACTCAGAGAATGGTTGAGGGTGGAAGGGACTTCCAAAGACCAACCAGAGTCCTGCTCAGGCAGGATCACCTACAGCATGATGCCCAGCACCCTAACCATATGACTTTCAACTGCCTCCAAGGACAGAGATGCCGCAATCTTTCTGGGCAACCTGTTCCCATATACAGTCACCATCACTGTTAGAAAGTTTTCATTTTGTTCAGAGGGACTTTTCTGTGTTTCAGTTTGTGCCTGTTGCCTCTCATGCTATCACTGAAAACAGTCTGGCCCATTCTCTTTTGCCCACATCTCAAACATTTATATGCATTAAAGAAGACTAGCCCTCCCTTTTTCAGGCTAAGCAGGCCCAGAATTTCCTCAGTCCGTTAATCATCTTAAAGATTCTTCTCTGCACTTTCTTCACTTGCTCCATGTCTCTCCTGTATTGGAGAGTCCAGAACTGGACACAGCACTCCAGATGTCAACTCACCAGGGCTAAGCTAGCAGGAAGGATCATCCACCTCAACCTGCTGGCAGTTCCCTGTCCAGGAGGCTGTTAGCTTTTGCTGCAAGGGCATACTACTGGTATACACACAACTTCTGATCCTCCAGGGCTCCTAGGTCGTTCTCTGGAGACCTGCTCTACAGAGGTCATCCCCAGTCTGTCCTGCCGCCTGTGGTTGTCCTCCCTAAGGGCAGAACTCTGCACTTGCCTTTGTTGAACTCTACGCAGCTCTCCAGTATGTCCAGGTCCCTCTGGATGGCAGCACAGCCCTCAGGTGCACAAGCAACTCCTGCCGATTTTGTGTCATCTGCAAATTTGCTGAGGGTGACTCTGCCTTCATCCAGTTCACTAATAAAGAATGTGAAAAGAACTAAAGCATGTATTGACTCCTGAGGGACTCCACAGGCTTCCAACTAGACTCAGCACCACTGACCACAACCCTCTGAGCTCTGTCCAGTCAGTTCTCAGTCCACCCCAATGTCTACTTATCCAACCCACCTTCCTGAGTTTCCCTTTGAGGATGTTATGGGAGACAGTGTCAAAAGCCCTGATGAAGTCAAGGGACACAACACCCATTGCTCTCCCCTCATCCATCGATCCAGTCATCCCATTGTAGAAGTAATTTTCACTAATTCCACTGTATATTCTGGATTTTGTTCATGCTTTCCTCTTGTTCTGTCTTCTGTTTTCACAGGCAATTTCCGCTCTATCCTTTCATTCACTAAAGAGAAACTAGATCTTCATCTACATTGGCCCATTATATCCACGATCTTCCCTGTCACATTCAAAAGATGGATAAGAAAACACAATAAAAACAAAAAAACACAATAAAAACAAAAAAAACACAATAAAAACAAAAAAAAACACAATAAAAACAAAAAAAAACACAATAAAAACAAAAAAAACACAATAAAAACAAAAAAACACAATAAAAACAAAAAAACACAATAAAAACAAAAAAACACAATAAAATATAAAAATAAAATAAAAATACAAAAGGCGGAAAACACCCTAAAAAGGTGTTTAAGGTAAGTTGCTGACTTCACCCTTATTGGCAAATTATCTCCTCCCTCATCTGTCTACATTAGTTGCATGCAGTCTTATATTTAGAATCCAAAACCATCTTTCAGCATTTGCATGTTTCCAGTGCAGAAAAGTCTAGATACAAGTTTAAAACTTCTGAGTAGTTGAAAAATACTGATAAACACAGAAAAATACATTCTAAGGAAAACACCAGACAACAAATATTACCTTTTTTTTTTTTTGGATAAAACCTTCCCTATTAAGTGATAAATGCTAACTAACAACAAGATGGACTGGATATTTTTATACATACTTTTAAGATACCCAACACTTAATTTTCTTCCAAACATACATGAATCAGCTGCATGATTCACAAATGTAATTTACTACTGCAGCATCTAATATTTCACTGTTTTCTACTAAACATACTTTTCTAATTTTAACGAAAAGAAGTTTCAATAGCATGAAACATTCAGCTCTAACTCCTAAAGCAGATGCTGATTACTGGCCTTTTTGAGAACAATAAAACAAACCTAATGTTTACGAAGCTTCCAAAATAGAACTGTTTTCTTGCTTACAAAAATGACTACTAATCAAAAAGAATGAAGAATAGCTAGCACACTACTACATGGATGCTTTTAATTTGCAGAATGAGTTCAACTTTTCATATGTTTTCATAATATAAAATATTAATTCAGTTCACAATTCAAGTAAAAGTAAACAAAACATACAACAAAATACATAAAATGGTACTGAACTGATTTTGTTCTTCTACTACAATAACGACACATAACAAGGAACAGATTTTTAGAATACCTAGGCAGCACTTACATCAAAAGATAAGCAAGAATGAGTATTATTTTTGCCTATAGAATTCCAAGCCACTATCATTACTATCAGAATACTCCAGTTTTCATATTTCTTCCAAAAGTAAATTGACTTTAGATAAAAGACTTCATTATGAGGTGACCCTCTGGGGATGGCTTAGCGGGATATAAGTTTCCAGCAAGACATTATTTTCTAATACAAAACATATAGACCACACTTTTAATTGGATCAATGATAAAGAAAATCAAAAGAAAGAACATAAAGTATTGTTTGATATTGTAAAACATTTTTTTTGTATATAAGCTGTGACAGACATCTGAAAGATCAAGAGTATATTTTACACAAAATTATTAGGAATATGCTGATGGGAAGTTATCTCACAGATTAATATTTTAGATGTACAAAAAGGAAATGTACACAGGAGATGTACACAGGAAAGGTCATAATTGACATACAGCCATACAGAAATCATTCAAGTACCAAAGACACACTGATTCCAATTGAAGTAGGCCATTTTTAAAATTATTCTGGCCCTCAAACAGAACTATCAGACAGGAAAGTGTTCGAGTGTTCCAAGAGGCTCACTGCTCCTGTGTTTGAGTGTTCCAAGAGGAACTGCTCATTTAGTTAGCAATATTTCCTTTCCTCCAAAATCTCCCTCAGGATCACACATCACTTCCCATTTTCCAAGTTCCAATTCCCATACAATTTCCTTTTTTTCTTTTAATATTTCCCTCTCTCTAGCTTTAATCACTTTCAACAGTTTCTCTCTCTCTCCTCTTACTGACTAGGCAGTCGGCTTCTTCTGTGACCCAGAGAGTAAAAAAAGAATCAGAATTCAGGCAAGTCAATGGAAATGGAATCATTACCAGACATTAAGTTAACTTCCAAATAATGATATAACACCTAAAGCAGCATCTCTTAAAAAAAAATTTGGGGCCCAAAAACAAGATATGTGAAAGAAATAGAAAGGATGAAGGTCATTTCCTGTTTGAGTGAGGATACAGCAAGACTGTAAGAGTATAAGGCAAAATTATAAATCTATTTGGCAAGATCAATGACTCATTTGTAATACAACATGGGAAGTGGCAGAACTACACGGCCTAAATCCTTTAAGATCTACTAGAAAGGACTTGAAGAGAATGGCAGCAACCAGCCTTCTCTAATAGCTTCTCCTAATCCATAAATAAGAAAGGATGGAAATATACTAACGGAAGCAGGCTTACCTGCATGTGCGTATGGTGATGCACTTCTGCTTATACTGGATGACCAGCAGAGAGAGCTGTATGAATGGGAATGTCTGCATCCCAAAATCATTAACTAATTAACACATACTATATGCATTTAATTAGTAATGTCAGGTAAGAATAGTAAACAAGCAAATGTGGCACACACACACACACAAGTGTGACACACCATGAACACATTCTGTCAACGCTCATATGCTAGAGTTTAGTATCTTGCTAACATATGGAAAGATTTGGAGGCAGCTCAAAAGAAATGAATTTTTTTTTGGGAAAAAAAAAAGTAAAATGTTCTTGAAACTACCAGATCAACTTACAGTACTGAAATAAATTAATTAAAAAAGCTGTTAAAGCAGGGGACGTAACTGTTACCATTGTTACTACTGTATTTTCAAACAGTTTTTCCAATACCTGTAGGATCAGTGTGTTGGTTTTAAAAATTCAAAGGAAAATTATAACATGCTTTACCCTACATTTTCTTCTACGACCATGCGTCCCTCATGAACTGGTCTACAAGCTAACTTTTCACCATGTAAACAAATCTATCTACCTTTTAAACTACATTAAAAAAAAGTAAATAGATTCATGTATTCTTAAACATAGGTAGGAATACCGAAAGAATTATTCATTTACATTGGTTTTGCAGACCTACAATTTCCCCTTTATAAACCATAGACAACAGTCAAGAGCCAACATTGCCTCATGGCTCAAACACAAGATTACAAATGACTCATTATGATTACAGGGTTATAAGTGATGATTTAATTATTAACTCAAGCATCACATACACTCAAAAAATATTTCAAATTTGTTAAAGCAGTCTAGTTTCTCTTTAGAGTACAGTGGTTTCACAGTACCGTAAACCAGGGGAAACTTGGAATAGTAAAGTCTCACTCACTTCTACCTGTCATTCCTACTTGTTACCTCTTTCCAGCACTTATATTTGTATATGGACAACATTTGATAAATCAATTACAGATGAGACTGTTTTAAAGATTTTAGCAAGATCTGCCCTCTGCACTTGCTCATTCTACAGTCACAAGGGAGTGTAGAGGAACATGGCTTAGCTATACACCAACATAAAACAGTATGGAACCATATCCTCAATGAAAATACCACTGCAGCTGGAAGCTTCTCCAAACATACTGATAAAACAGTAGATCGGGTTAAGTAACACTGGTTCACGGTGCTAGCTTCTATTCTTTGAGAATAGAATCTGGGGAAAAAAAAAAAAGCCTTAAGATAAAAAAGGTCACAAGCATACTTATTTCACTGTATGACACAAGTTAATCAACAAATCTGTGAAGGTTCATGAGCCTCTTGTAAGGCTTTTGACTTTTTATCCCACTATATTCCCCTTAAACAACTGGATGAAGACAGACATTTTAAAGAGGATGCTGTCCTTATTGATTCTCAGGGAACTAAAACCCAGTAGGATTATTTATTCGTGGATTCTGATTACACATGGAGAAACACATGTGCATTGCATTTCAGTTTTCTCTTGTGTGAGGGAAAAAAAAAGCTTTTTTATAGCAGCAAAGACAAGTCACCACTGTTACTGTAAACTGTTCACATGAAGATGACAAAGACTGATAACACGCAACTAATAACAAGGAATCTTAGAATAATATAGTTTGGAAAGGATTGATGTTGGTCATTTGATCAGAGCACAGTCCGCTTTCTCTAAGTTGGCTAGGAGCCCATTCCAGGCAGGTTTAAAAATTCTTTGTGGATAGATTTCACAGTCACCCACCTTTCTGGACATTTTTTTTCAATATTTGATCATCCTTATACTAAAAGAAACTTTTCCTTTATACTTAATGATATTTTCTCATGTTTCCTCTTTTGTTTGTTGTTTTACATCCTATCATAATGACATTTTCAAAACAAAATAGAGGTGCCCAGGATTCTACTTGCTATCTTGATCCTGTAACAGTTCTACTCTATAAACAAAGAACAGCATGCACCTGGCACTACCATCCTTTTATACTTTGCTTTTATATATTTGCCAATATCATTCACATTGCACAATAAACTTCTGTCATGTCACTAACATGGGGATTACACCTGAACAGCCACAATGGCTTCACATATTGATATCAGATCCTGTTAAACTAGCATTCAGACAAGTGTGTTCATTCAGACAAGTGTGTTTTCAGATATGGCCAGATCAGCTGAAATGCATTTCATCTTTTTCCTTCCACAAATCCACAGCTGCCTTGTAGTTAAACTGTCTTCCTAGGGTCACAGTTGCTCTCAAATCAATCATTTCCACACTATCTTTGCTCAGCTGAAGAGGATCCTCATCACTGACCAGTTAGTCAGGTCATGAGCTTCTCCAGTGCAATAGCATGACTTATACATACAAGCAAGAAAATCTCTCCCTTTTTATCTTCTAGATGCAAACATATTGGCCAGAAAGCCTTCAAGTGCTTTAGAAGCTGAGCCTCCAGACTGGCATTATTAATCTTTAACAGAATCCAGCAGCTGCATTAACTTTTTTCTTTGGTTTTATATTCTTCCCCTCTTCTATAAGCAATTACAAAAACAACAAACAATCAAAAACACAAAAACCTCCTCCTTCTCCTTCCCCTCACAAAAAACCTAGCTTCTGTCCTTTTTATTTGCATCTATATCTCTAATATTTTGTGAATTCTTCCTACTTTAAATCCCCTTTTCTTTGTTTGTTTGGGCTATTTTCCATTTCCTCATTTTCCCTTTCCACTTTCTTCCTAAAAGGATGATTCCTCAAAGGAATTAATTCTTCTCTTTTTTTTCCCCTTGATACTTACTATAAAAGAAAAAAGAAACTACAAAAAGCCAAGTCTCCCTAGTATTTCACTTGCTTATCACTCAAGAGTAGTTTACTACTAGTGCTTTTGGAGCTGATAATACACAGTGTTTCCCTGTAAAAGCAGTTAGAAACACTTCTTTGAAAGTATAGAGATCAAGTTATTTATGCATGACCATCAGGGCTGCAATTACAGACTGCCTTCTAGCATGGAAGCAAATTGGCTTAGAAATTTACACAAACCCTAGAAACATACAAAGAATGGTTCTAGAAGACTCATTTAGCATTAAAGGTAGCACTGCCAAATTTCTTCTCACGAGTGCACTGCAAATTATTTCTATCAATTTATGACTTCGTTTAGACCATAGTTATTACAATTCTATTAGTTCTAGTACTAATAGTGAGCCAAATGCACATAAGCATTCACATAAGCATTCTATTTTCCTTGCGAAAAGAACACAGCTGCAGTTCTGAAACGATGTTATCAAATCTAGATATCACCTATTTTTTCCCAAGAAAATAGCCTAATGACAACTAGATTTCTTTACTCAACTACGACTTTCAAGATACGAGGACAAAAATGAAAAGACAGACTATCCACACACATAGTCTCTGTAATCCACCATTGACCCACCATTTTCTTTCCTTACTTGTACACATCATTTAATACTTTAAATATGGTGGTAATCATATAATGAGATTTGCTAAAGCCTTACTTTGTGTGAGCTTGTCCAGCAACAGCGTTTTGAAGATCAGCTTGCTAAATGTTAATACTTTTCAAGTATTTTGAAGCAGAAAGAACAACATCGGTTAATAATATATTTTTAATACTTTATTAAAATTCTGAAAGCTTGGGACTCTTCTAACATTTATGTCAATTAATTACATGTTCCAAAGAGACACACTATAGCTTTACTATTGGAGTGGTAAACAAATTCATATGCAATAATACTCTGCAAAAGACTCTCATAAAAGTACTGAAACTATACATTATATTATTGAAAATATTGCATACACAGTTATGTATGATATATATATTTATATATATCAATTCATTGCACATGATTAGTTCTGTAATATTATACTTTATGACACCCTCAAAAGGACCTCACCTATTACAGAGATGAGAAGAAAAGGAAATAGAAGTCTGCAGGAACAAACAGCAAAGGAGAGATCACAAAGCATGATTGCAAAACTAATCTGTACAAGATGTGTCACAGTAAATCAGAGATGTGATAAAACAAAGAGCAATATTGCTTAAACTTAATTTTGGAAAGAATCTTTAGTTTCTTTAAGACTCACATACTGCCACAGTGTCTAGCCCTCAGCCAGGGTGAAGCAAGAGTGAGATACACATTCAAAGACAGAGAACAGAACAGCAGACCCAAAAGCCTGTCATGGAATCAGCTGTCTATAAGGAGGTTACAAATGACAGCCTTTGAGTTGTTAGCATAGCACAGCACTTCTCCACTGTCAACATCTCAACATCATTGTGATTTGAAATTAATAGTACATTACAAGAACTACTACCTGATATTAAATGTATACAGGAGCAGCTAAAGTTTAAAATAAACAAAAATAAACATATAGGGATTTGTACTGTCAGTACTTTCAATACAAAGTATCTCATTCACCTACACTCACACCTTTTTCCCATCTCATCTGTCTTTTTCTTCATTCATTATACATTTTGCCTTTTTCTTCTACCTTCATTTCAAAGTAAAAAACAGTTCTCCTCTAGTCTATTCTCCTCTAGCCACCCGTCAGTCAACTTTCAACACTTCCCACTTCCAACAAAAATCCTTTCTTCTCATTTCACACACTTCAAAATAAATTGTGATCACATTTTCATAGCCTTCCCAACTAAGGATAACAGAACAAAGTCTACTTACTACCTATTTTTCACAAGTAATTTGTTTGTTTCACTAACAAATCAAAACTAATTTCCTCTTCAAAGTCAGCAACAGTTCTCCTCCAATTGAAAATCAATTTTCCAGCCTCCTCAGCATTTTAAGTGTAGTTTAGCCCAGCTGGCAAATTCAGAAATGCCCTGAGCATAAATATTTCTTTTATGTAATATCTCTTCCGGTTATTTTATTTTCTTCCAGTTTTCCCATCCAGATACACTCACAACTGTAGTGGTGACTTTAACCTAAAAGAGAGTCTTCTGTTTCAAGTATAGATGCTAGGAATCTGAAGGAGGCCATGGATCCAGAAGCATAAACGGTATTTTACCAGTGAAAGATCTGAAAAATCAAATACTTGGCTCTATCTGGGCCCTGAAATTTGGTTCCAAGTAGGCCAGAACTTGACTGCCAAGATCAGAAAAAGCATTTTAAGAATTCCTTGGCTCTGGAAACAACTCTAAAGCTAATGATTTTTTTATTAATAGAAAAAAAAATGGAAAAGAAAAAGAATAGGAAAGATACAAAGCTACCATGGGACAGAAGAGAGTGAACACAACCAACAACAGCTGCAACTAAAAGAAGAATCTGAAGAAGAGTAAGGAGATGGGGAAAAGCTAAAAAGGAGGCAACTAGCACGAAAAAGGTACAAAATTGTTTACAAACTCACTCCCTCTTTACTTGAAATCATTTCATTTCCAGAGCCCTGCTGACTTCCTGCTGCTGGCTGTGAACCTGCCTATTATTCACTGGTGCTAAGAAGAAAAGCAGCAGTGTTTTTGGTCTTGCAGGAATGACAGAAAATTCTTGTTTTACAGCACGTGGAATATAACTATTCAGAAGCAATATATTTTCCCCACAATGTTTTCAGCTAAGACTCATTTATTTGTAGGTTCAAAAGAGTGATCTTGTGCTGCCATGAATATAATTCATAGCAGCAAGTCAGCCCCTGCAGTTCTTCGAAAATTCTATTTTTCTGCTATTCTACAATATAGGCTTACTAAGTGAGTTTACAAGTCCACTTAACTCTGCTTCTAAGTCATGTACTTTTTTGCTAGGAAGTTCACATGCTTTTTATTTCATTCTTGTTCCTTTGGCCTATATTTTCCTACTTCTTAATTTATCATCAAGGAGGATGATTTCCTGTCTTATTTGCTCACAGCAAAAGGATGTCCATCTGATTTATTTTATTACTTTCTCTAAAGACTCAAGGAGAAACTGGAAGTGAAGTCAGGACAGAAAAGACATTGTAACAACAGATAACTATTCTAAACTTTGTTGCAATGGATTATGACAAATTAACAATTACATGTGAATTTTTATTTGCTTTTGAACTGAAAATGAACAAACATAACACTATAAAATATCTGCATGCTTACTATGTCCAAATAGATACACTTCTACAGCAGAGGAAAAGGACCAAAATGAGGGTATTAAAGTTTGGATTTCTTAAAGTACTGCTTTACACATTTTCAACCAGTATCACATAGTCAAGACTAAAGACCAAAATTTTAGTTCATCTCAATTTAGTAATATGGTGAAGGCAGCAATTTGAAATTTTAAAGAAAACATATAAAACAAAAGGAAGAGGAGAAAATGGAAGGTAATTTTTTAAACATTATATGTACATTATCATCTTTTTCAAAGAATTGTAGGAATTTTCAATAAGTCTAAGAAAATATATATATATACATAGTTATGACAATATTTTATTGTTAAAAGCAGAAGCCATTATTAAAATAATAAAATCATTTAAAAAAACAAAAATGAGAATACTGATTTGTCATGTATTTATGTCCATCAAGAGTAGGTTCCATTCTCTAATGAACTTATACCCAGTCTATTAGTAACGGTTAAAGATTTTTTTTTCCATTTAGAAATGCAAGGACTTCAACCATCTTGATTTGTAAATTCATAGTAAAGAATCAATTCATAGAAAGAGACCCACATTGCACTGGCATAGCTTGTATTTCTTTAGTAAGGCATTCCAACCAAATACAATGTATTTGTCTCAACTGGTTGAAGTTTAATGACTTGTCAAAAACAAAAGGTCTCCCTGTTTAAGAGCTCTTTGGGCTTAAAAGTAAACAAATCCTACAGGACCAAAGGTGATGAAAATAATTTGAGTACACAAATGTACACATATACATTCTGCATTTGTGTGTGCGTGCGTGCACTCATATACAGATATATGCAACAATTTCAGGGCAAGTAGTAAGGATTTCATTAAATTAATACAAAATTGCTAAATTTTTACTGAAACTGAAGAACATTCCCTATCAAGCATCTGTTTAGAATTTGTATTTTCTCGCTGTTGTTTTTCAATTACTCACATTCTCTTTGACTAAAAATCAATCTCTTTTACGGGATGAACCAGTCAAATACTACTTTTGTACAGTGTGCATATATATTTATATACTAATTAACCAAGATACATTGCACTTTGAAGCAAGAAACTCTATAGTTCAATAGGTAGCTAGATTCTGGGATTTAGTTAGTTACATTGTAGTAATAAATGTGCTAGCTATTTTTCTTCCAAGATGACAAATTTTAATGTATTTCTGGCAAGTTGCATTTGGAAATTGGAAATGTAACTAAAACATAGACAAAATATTTTAATGGTATCAAATTTTTTATGGTGTGATTTTTATTTTTTATGGTATCGAATACATAATTCTAAAGAGAGGCTACTAAACAAAGCATGCTTATAAAAACACATTTCATTTTTCCAACTAACCAGTACACTAAAGAAGGGAAGGACTATAATTACATGAACTGAACAAATTACTTCTGGCCACAATGTCCCTCAAGAGTTTTAAACCAATATATCTTATCTTCTTACAGTCATTTTTATACATAAATTGGCACAGGAAAATGATCCTTTTTGGTTCCAACTTTGACAGTGTTCATGTCTTATTTGAAGCTAGACTTCTGTGTCAAGTTCCACACCTCGCTAAACCCAGTACAAAACAAAATTAAAAAAACCCCAATGAAATTATGAGATAATTGACAAATTAGGGTGCATTCAGCACCCTACTACATAGATGCTCAGGGCCTGGAGCTCCTTGCAGTGATGGTTTGAGGGAGTCAGACTTGTTCAGCCTCAAAAAGAGGTGGCTCTGGAGGGACCTAACAGTGGCACCCTTGCATCTTTGAGGGTCACTGAGAAAAGAGCCAAAGTTTTTTATTCTTCACAGGGTAAGAGAAAATAGGACTAATCTGAAATAAAAGTGGCTTACATGGCACATGAGGAGA
This sequence comes from Eudromia elegans, assembly GCA_003342815.1. NCBI lineage: Eukaryota > Metazoa > Chordata > Aves > Tinamiformes > Tinamidae > Eudromia > Eudromia elegans. The sequence continues at coordinate 6,201,000 of PTEX01000026.1, forward strand.
AGGTTTTCTGCCCAGCTATCGAGCCAAGTCTCAGGGAGGTTGTGCCATTTCCATTCCTGAAAGTTTTCATCCAACTTCCTGGATAATGTCTTGAAAAACCTCCTCTGGCTGCATGATTGGATTTGTTTTTTTGGATTTTCCAAATTGTCACATCACTTTATTCTTACAGTGTCTGTATTTAATAAAAATTTTTATTATTTAACTACATTAATGTTTCAGCAGAATTGTCAAAAAAAATCTCTGAATAGTTTAGTTTAAAACAAACAGTCATTTAAAGAAACTTTTTTTTACCTATGTTAACTATCTGTCCACCCAGTATCAGGGATGTTATGCTTTTGATTTCCTTCTGCAGATCCAGTTAGTGCAGATCTGCAAACTTTCCCTGGCTCCAAACAAATTCAAACTATTGTTCTAACAGTATGACAAGGGCAGCAAAGGTCAGTTCCCCTAAGGCAATCTTGGTTTGAACCATTTTAATTAACATTGTGAGAAATAAAAACAATGCATGATCTCTTGGCCAAGACAGACTTTAGATGTGGTTGAAGAAGAAAAATAATTAGACACATTAACACAAAGCAACAAGTGTATGCTACACGCAGTTTAAGAGATAAGTTTTCTATATATTCAGAAACAGTTTTGAGTAATCTATACATAGAACAGCTCAAAGACATTTAACAGAAACTGTAGGGTAGTCCAAAAAGCCACTGCTGAAGCAAACAATGACAAAATTGACGGTGAGATGCTGTAATATGGAGACCAAGCTTTGAAAAAGTAGAATAAACATGTGAAAACAATTAGCTTGCAGCCCTTTCCACTCATATCAGGTCCTGGCACATTTTTCACCTGTGGTTAACTCTTGTTATAATATTAGTTTTCAGAAAGTTTTAAAAATTCTTTAAAAAAATCTACAATAAGAAGTACTATTTAATCATCTAACCTCCTCTTTTAATCATAGGATAAAATCTTAAATTATAAACCAGATATTAAATTATAAACCAGTATTTTCAAGCTATTCACAGACTTCAATAGCATTGAAGACTAAAGGTCTAAGAACATGAAAAATCTTTACTGTGGCAAAACTCATGGGAAAAAACAATGATTTATAGGAGACAAAAGAGGAAAGGGAGGAGGGAGGAAGAGGGGAAGAGGAGAGGGGAAGCGAGGAGGGAGGAGAAGCCAGGAGCTTCATATTTTAAAGTTAACACTCAGTTTTGCAAGTCCATAAACAAAAACATTGATAAGCTATCAGAGCAAGTTCTCTGCCACTTGTTTGGAAAACAGACTTGGAGAATTACCAAAGCACATGAAAAATATTATGGTTAATGGTTTAAGTCTGCTGCAGTCAAAAGATATCACTGTAAATACTCTCCCTGTACCTAAAACAGCATGGGTAGCAGAGGCAACATGAAATTTGCAGTGTGCAATGCAATCTGCACTGCTATGTTTCCAACATACATGGCTGTTGACACTTGAACTAGTGACTATAGATAGGACAAGAGGAGATGGCCCACTGTTGCACCAGGGGAGGTTCAGGTTAGACAGCAGGAAAAACTTCCACACAAAAAGTGACGAAGCATTGAAACAGGCTGCCCAGGAAAGTGGTGGGGTCATTCACGCCCCACCCCCGCAGTGGTGAAGAAACATGTAAATGAGGCACTTAGGACCATTGTTTAGCAGGTAGGATGTTGAGGGGCTTACAGTTGGACTTGATGATCTTGAAGGTCTTTCCAACCATAATGGTTCTGTGATTCTATGATTCTATGTGTGCTACAATCAACTTGCAAGCATATCACAGAAATAGCTCCAAACTGTTTTGGATCTCACTTATACTGTTATAATCTCATTAACTCCATCCAACTAAACCCGGCTTTTTTTTTTTTTTTTCTTTTCCATCTTGGTCTGAATCCCCAGTTCACAATACTGCTTTTATACGAGCAAGTACATAGCAGTGAGAAGAGTCTGGCTCATCTTTTAGTAAGACGTTCAGATTCTCATAGTCACAAGCATAAACCTAATATGCCTCTCCCGAACTCCTGCAAGCATGCTTTCAAATTACCCATTGAAACTTAGTGGAACTTTGGTTGTTTTGAAGTCCCAAATTCCATGATAAGCATGACTGGCTCCAGCTTTCGAGACCTACAGGCTCATGAGAACAGGATGCCCTAATGTTAGTCAGTTACCTTGAAATCACCTTTAAGTGAAGCCAGGTTAAGATAAAAATCAGCCAAAAGTATTTATTCCCAAAGAGACAACATAGTTACAAAGGTTTAAGGCTGCACAGCTATGAGCAATTAAGAGATAACCATGCATCTATTTACATAGTTGTTAGATTAGTTCCAAAGTCTCGACTTTTTGGATTCCAGCTGTTGCACTAACACATGTTTTACTGCCCACAGCTGAGGATTCGATTCTTATGCAACTCCATGTCGTCGCATCCCAAACTCTCTTTTATAGCTCACTCCATCTTGGGGATTATCCAGGATATAGTTACACAAGGTTTCTTTTTCTTTCTTTTTTTTTTTTTTTNATCTGGTCCATTCCCCTTCCCTCTTGTCAAAAAAAAGAAAACAAGAAATGTTGGGTTTAAGTTATATCACTTCAGTGACACAGTTTATAGTACAACCTTATGAAGACAGAAGCTATTTACAAAATCAGGGGGGAACAACAAGTTCTAGTGTTTGTAAGAGGCTGAGGAAGGAGACTTACTAAACTGTCTGTGGTACACAGAACATAAAGCACATCACGAAAATACAATTCCCAACTTTCTCTTAGATCGTTGGGACATACATCTACGAATTCCTGATTTACACCTCTTTACAAAAGCATGAAAACGCCTCCTCTGTTTAGATTCTCACATTTTCCCTAGCATTAGAAATCATCCTGCCCATTGGCCATCAGGTAGGAAACAGGTAGAACCAACATCCTACTGCTTAAAATTCGGCTGTTGTTCATAAAACGTCATATTTGATCATTAAAATGACCTTTTCAACCAACCAAAGTGTCAATAAAAAAATCTTTGTCAGCTGAGCCTTATGCTTCAGGTAGAATGTACACTCATGGTCCTACATCAATTCAATCTATGTGTTTATATAATGTGATTTCTAATGGAGACAGTTTGCTTGGTGAAACAAATGATTGATGCAGACTAATCTACATACCCATTCTTGTCTTTGAGGACAATGCAACGAGTATTGAGCAAAAGCAGACCTATGTATTTATGAATTACCCTCGAGCACATTACAACCCTCAGTGCCTTTTCATCATTTTAGTAAGGTAAAACCTCCTGACAGAAATGTCAAAACTCTTCTTGCTGCTTCGATTCCTGCCTATTTTCTGTCTTCCCCAGCATTAGAAATTCTCCTGTCCCTAGACTAATGCTGCTGAGCATGAAGAGTCTGCTAATGCTCAAAAGACAGCAAGACCTCAAGATACCAAAATATCAAAGAAAATAGAGTGCCAGTAACACTGTCCTTTACTCCTGGCAGAAATCTGGAAAGAGAACAAAAAACAAAAAAAAAAGTGGGGTAAGCATAGAGAAGTCATTTTTTCAGAATAACAGCAATATGCCTCCTACTTGTAAGAAACAAAATTAGCAGAAATTAAAAGCTTCAGACTTGAATTTACTAGAGGATAAAAAAACTTTACTAGAGGATAAAAAACTCTCTATATATTTTCTTCTATATATTTTCTATATTTATACGGTACCATATATACACCAATATATATAATCTATTGAGTACATCATATACTGAATGATTAGCAGTGTGGCACAGTGTAAGAGTATAAAGAGACGCTGTACTGCTAGTGCTGCAAATTATGTCAAAACAGTGCCAGAAAAAACATTAGAAATGTTATAATTTCTGAAGTTACTTTGTACAAGAAGTGTTTCTCTCCATGTGAGGTATGTTTCAAGGTGGGGAGAGGGGAAAGAGAGGGAAGCCACTTGAGTAGTTTAAGTCAAAAACACACAAACAAAAAAAACACTAAAACTTTCAGGTTTACTGACACTCTTGGCAGCTTTCACACAACAACCTATAACACTGAAATAGTTTGCTTTGTGTCTAGTTTTGATTCTTTCCACTATAACTAAAGGAGTTGCAGGTTTCACGTAATTCAACTCCTTTCATTCCCTCCAACTTATAAGGCTAAAGACATTTTGCCTTTTGGATCTGTGTCATCCAAAACACTGCAGTGAGAAATTTTTGAAATCTGCTGGACACACAGACAGACCAGTTGCTGTTTGTTTCCAGCTCTTGAACTCCCAATATATGGGAGAACTTCATAAAGATAACAGGCAATGCATATTTAAGCAACCTCTCAACATCAATGTATTTTGACACGCTTTTGCTCTTTTGCTTCACAGAGAAGTATGAAGAGAGATGAGAATTGCTGTCCTTTGCAACTTCATTACATATTTAGCTTATGAACAAACATTACAGTGTATTGATACATTTTGCAGAACCAGCACTAAACATCAAAGAATGTCAGAACTCTTCATAACTGGGAAATGCTGCAAAACAGTATTTTTCTGTCTTGCACTGGCTTCTGTAATTTCATAATGCCTACTTTAAAACCTGCAATCACCAACTATGCTACATATAGACTTATTTTTATTACTTTTTTTTCTGAAAATAATCCTTGAACATGAACCCTCAATTTGAAAGCCATGGTTTTGAAGAGCTTTCCTGTCTTTATACTCAAAGCCTCCCTATACTGTTTGACTAGCACAACAGTTTTCTAAAGCATCTTTTTAACATGCACACATATACTCAGCCGGTATTTGATGGCTACTCTCCAATACAATTTGTTCTAAAATGTTTTTCTTCTATTAGTCTATTAGTTAAATTTTACTGATGTATTCCATGGAAATACCACTGTGGCTTTATTTCTATAACTGAACCCATGCAAGCAATCCCACAACTTCTCCTTGAAGACAAGAGCCCCAAGTGCACTTGGAAAAACTGAGGCCTCCAAAGATTGTTTAATGTAAGTACAAAACTTACTGTGTGTTTATATGCAGCAAGATTAGATATTTAAAATTCAAAATGCTTTTCCTATTGAAAAAAATATCCTTCATTGATGGGAGCCCAGGTAGCAGCACAATGCATTGAAGAATTATGAGTGAAACCTATTAAATCTCAGTAGTTGACCAAGACAGAGAAAAAGCAAACAAACAGAACTAATTTAAAGCATTTAAAATATACTCTTAAATATTATTCTAGTTTATATATTCAAAACCTCAATGCTAAAGCAGAGAATGTCAGCATTACCCCTCTTACATATCAAAAAACAAAGATTTCAGTAATGTTTATCATACTTTTAGAGAAGCAGGATGACTTACTGTGTGCAAATATGTCTCACAAACTGATCTAAACTGATTTTCTAATTGTTCTTATGAAAAGGTAGCTTAAATACTCTTTAACAGAATCAGAGAAGCATTATTTTTTAAACTTATACATACAAATCATGTGGCTTTTAATAAATATATTTTCATACTTCAAACATTAGTCCACTAAAAATAAGAGCTCCTTGGAAAAGGCATTCTTAACCCTTAAAATCTAGTGGGACTCTCTGAGCAGGCAAAATGAAGAAATGGTGCTGAAAGAAAAATGAAAATAACAGATAAAGGGGAACTGGCTAAAATAACGGCTGTCAGGAGTTTCACATCAAGAACAACACCCAGTTCAGGAACCGAAATAAGCGTCAGAACACGCAGCTATGGGGGAGCATACTCAGAGCAAGAAGTCCAGTTGGGCCTAGCATATGTTCCAGTCTAAGGAACGTATTTTCAGTCTTGAAATACGTTCCAAGACTATTTCCTAGACCTGACATTGGATATACTATTTAAGTCTCTGGACAAGTACAGAATAGCAAGCTAGAAACAACTACAATAATTAATTGGCTAACTCAAGGATAGAACAAATCAAGAAACTAAAAAAAAAGCACTGAGTGAGAAACAGAGACAGATAATTATGTCAACAAATACATAAATACTCAATGCTTGAAAGAATAGTTTGCAGTTATTTCCATGTGGTATTGAACTTTAAACTAAACATAGGAAGTTTTGGGTTTTTTTTTTTTGTAAATGTGTACAACCAGTTGCACAGCTCAACAGAATCTCGTAATACTTAAGACATCAGTGCACCCATAGCGCAAAAAAAAACTCCCAGTGAAAGAAGAATTAGATTGAAAGTATTCTGATTTCACTTAGATACCACAGAACCCAAATGGTAATTAATATACAATTTATAGAAATTATTTATTTCTCTATATAATTTCTAATAATCTATAACTCATAGAAATAATAATATATTTCCCAAAATATAATTCATAGAAAACTAACATAATAGACAATAATGATACTAGGAATAAAGAAAAAAAAAAAAAAAAAAAAAAAAAAAAAAAAAACACAAAAAAAAAAAAAAAAAAAAAAAGAAAAAAAAAAAAAAGGCAGGAGAGGCCAAAAGAAGGGAGAGAGGTATGTAAAAATCGACTGAATCTATTGCCTCTCTTCTTAGCACAAGGAAATAAACAGCTATGATAAAAAATATGCATAAGCAAAATCAGAGGGATTTTTATCTACAGAAAGGTACTTGTCTCCTCAAAAAATACTTATACTTTCTCCAAAGAAAATGACTCTCATGCAGGTCAGCAGGACTGAAAAAGAAATACTAGAAATTACTTTAAACATCTAATCAACTATAACACAGTAGACAGTATAAGCGGTTATATCTTTTTCCTTGTGAATCATGCATCTCCCTTAACGCTCAGTACTGCATAACCAGAAAGGTTAGAATTGAATGAATTATCATCTTTTTTTCTTACAGTATCAGTCAGGCTGCAACTGACAAACACAACATGCCAGACTAAAGTCAGACTTAATGCAGCTCTCACTGCACTCCCACCTTTCTAGTCTAGACAGAACAGCACCAAAATAAAACAGACTGCATGTACCAATAAAACGGACTCTAAATCTTCCAGCAGAAGAACAATAAAGAAATTTCATAGTACGTAAATATTTTTGTTTTGTTGTTCAAGTTCCCATAGAGACACATCTACCTTATGGAATATTCTGCAAAATTTCATAGCCAGATATTCAAGAAAGCTCTTCACTTACCTACCAATAGAGAAACCACATCCAAAACAAGTTAGAAAAATGTAAGGCTAAGCTGAAACATTGACTCAGATCTTGTTACTTGTACACATATTAGTCACCTTACTGGGCTTACGCTGGAAACCCTGTGGGTGGACGTACGAATTCATACAGAACTCTCTGCAATCAGTGCAGTCAGATTCAGAGGCTTTGAAATAACAGCTCTATTAAGCTAAACAGAAAGGTGAAAAAAAGGGTGGGGGAGAAGCACTACTTTATTGCCTAATAATAATGTTAATACTTGCATACAAGCATGGGCAAAAAAGGAGAAGTATAATAAAAATACTAATCTGGAATAACATAATACCACTACAATATAATAATTCAGGTTGGAAAGAACCACTGGGGTTCACCTAATCCAAGCTCTTATCCAAAGTTTTGATTACCTATATAGAAAAAGGCATAATACTTATGTTCGCTTTTTCTGTATCAATTCATCTTTTCACAAACCTCATCAAAATGCATTTAGTTTCATGTTTAAACATTATCCTGCTTTTTTAATGAAAGCTTGCTAACATTCCAACAGTAATTTCATTTTATCCATAAGTAGCATTTAATTCCTCTATTTGTTTAATATTCCTTAATTTCTGAATCTCATTTATTTCCCTCCTGAAGCTGTTTTAGACAAAATACTAGAATATGTCCTGTAATTGCAAGCACAATTACTTAGCGCTTTGTTTTCAAAAGGTCAGACTGTAAGAATGTCCCCAAGCTGAGATAAAGAGATCAAGAGTAAAAACTGTAACCTTGTTCAGTAATTGCCATCCTTACAATTTCAGCAAGAGGTTGCTGCTGCTAGTATAGGATGGAACTGACATTCATTTTAATCATACTCTGTGATCATGCATAATACTAACTCCACTTATTTGGGTAATGGTTATTCTAGAGATTTTAAATTGCTTTTTATGAATCCGTTCACCACTCTCAAGAGCTATGAATGAGAAGCAGCCACTGCAATCTCCTTTCATTTTCCATTTTACCATTCCCGTCAACATGACTTGACCAGAAAGAATGTCAGGCCATTTTCCGCATCCTGTAAACTTCTTGCTCATTAAAATTTCACTTCCCAACAGCAAACTCTACTTTGCTCCATTGCTGCCACAGTCATTTACCAAAATGAAAGAGCTCTGTAAATACCTCAAGCTTAAAGGCCCCTGAAGGAAGTGCCCTCCAGCTTACCACTATTGTCCTTCCAAACAATAACACTAGCTTATTTACTCCGTAATTGTCCACTTACACCTCTGAAGTCCTTTGGGACTCCTTCTCATCACTATTATCCTCCTGGTGAGTCCTCAAAGTCACTACGGCTACACAGGGAAGATAAACAGCCGTGCTGGAAGACGACTACCACAGTTTTACGCTCTTGACAATCAAACTGGACAGTAGGAGGGGGGAAAAAAAAAAAAAAAGGAAGTAGTAATCTGTACAACTGAAGCAGCCGACCCTTTCCAACATAATCTCTTTAGGATTCCCTACCAACACTAACTTTCCACGGAATACGAGCTCTAGTAACACCCCCGTCCCACAGGCGCGCTGAGCGCGCCCAGCGTACAGGCAAGGGGGGAGCGGGCACAGCGGGGCGCGCCGCGCACGGAGCGGCCGCGGGCGCGCGAGCCCCGGCCGGGCCCGGGGCGCAGGAGCGCGCGGGGAGGCACGAGGAGGCGCCGCGCCCGCCCCGCGCCCCGCACGCGAGAGCGGCGGGCGGAGCCGGCCGCGCTCGAGCGCTCCCCCGAAGCGCCGGCAAGTTTGGACTCACGGCTCGTCTCCCGGGAAAGGGAATTCCCTCGCGAAAACGGAAGGAAACGCGCCACTCACGCCCAGCGGAGGAGCTTCCTCGGGAGCACATTAAGGCAAACAGGCAAGCGCACAGGCGCTGCGGCTGCCGTTCCTGCACAGGGGGGTTTCCAAGCACAAGTCCGCGCCGTCCGGGGAGCAGCGGAAAGCGCCGCGGCGGCCCCGCGGCCCGGCCCGGCCGCGCTTCGTGCGGCCCGGGGCGCGGCGCGGAGGAGCGGAGCAGAGAGCCGCGCAGTGCAGGGGCCTCCGCACCGAGCCCCGCGCTGACGTGCGGTCCGGGCGGCTCCGGCAGGGACGGGACGAGAAGGGCGAGCGGCCGCCCGGGAGCCCCCACGCCCCCCGCCGGGGGCCGCTCGCACAGCCCAACCGCCCCTCACCCCTCCGTCCGTTAGTGCCACCGTTATGGCGGGAGCGGCGCCGTCCCGGCGTACTCACCCGTGCGCAGCTCGCGGGGCCGGGGCGCGCGCGCTGCTCGGTCATCACGCGCGGCCGTTACGGCCGTTACTGCGCGGACGGGTGGCCCCCGCCCGGGAGGAGCGCTGAGGAGCGGCGGGCGGTGCTGCCCCCCCCGGCCGGTTGTCCCGTTCCGTCGCGGGCAGAGCGACGGGACGGGCCCGGCCTTGTTGTCCCGCGACGGTGGGGACGAGCAGCGCGTGAGTCCCCGCCAGGATCCGCGGAGGGAAGGGCGCCCTTTCCGCGGCGGTGGGCGCGGTGCGCGCCGCTCGCGGGGTTTACCGCCCACAGACGCCCCTTCGGCTCCTGCTTGTTGTGCGATGAGTTTCCTCCTGCCGCTGCCCCGTGAGTGAGCGTCGTATAAAGTCTCTGGACTTGGCAAATCCAAGTTCTTTTGGTTATGGACAAGCAAAAGAGCTTGAGAAGGAGCTGACCTAGAAAGGAACACTAGTCAGAGCACTTGTTCTTCAGATACATAATGTGAAATCCACCCAGGAGGCAAGTGAGAGCAGGGCAGAGGGAAGTGTAAAAGCTAATGAAGCCTGTTCTGATAATTCTGAGGAGTACCCAGGAGAATCAAGCCTTGTTAAAACCTTTAAAATGATTTGAGAGTTATGTGTCTACATGTAGAATTTGATTCTGTCGAAAAAAAGGGATTGTTTTTAAAAGCTAAGCTTATCATTGCAAACGTGTTGGTATGTATGACTTTTTGCTCCTTAAGCAGAAGAGAACAGTTGCACATATCACACAAAATCTTTTTATGGAAAAAGAGCGAATGCAGAGCTAGAATTTAACTCGGAGGTTGCCTTGCTTTGCTTTCTTGGTTTCCTTGAATATAGAGTTTAAAAGATATCTGATGGCCTCGAAGTAAATTTAGTTAAATCGTATTTTCTTTTAGTGTATTTAGTTCTTGATCTCATTGGCAGTTGCTGTGGCACTTCATTCCTAACAATTTGCTTTTAATTTTAACATCTATCTCCTTTTTTCTAGGCTGCTATGTGGAAAAACTTAACTTGGACATGTTGCGGTGAAACTGATACTTCTGGTAAATATAGGAAGGAAATAAACTGCAAAATAACAACCTTCTAATCCTTCGCAAATGTCATCACAGTGTCACTTGTATCCAGACATTAAAAAGAAATGACAGCATGATGATTGTGCTTCATTGCATATCTCGGGCCCAGTTCGTCAAGAGCTCTGTGGACAGAACATTGTAAATTAAATGAATTACTGAAATATACAGGAATGCTCTACATTATCAAATCTCAACATCTGGATAAGAGTTAGGATTGGTTGGATCTTCACCACTCATCAGTTTTGGAATTCTAGCTGAAAAAAAGCACACCAATTAGACGGCACACATAATAGCGAATGTGAAAGTCACATCTATAACATTCTCAATATTACAGCTTAACTATTGATACCAGCATTTTTACATATATTTAGTTTTCACTATAATTAAATACATACATATGCAGTTGCAAAAAAAACAACCCCTGTTCTCTTTCCATTAGCCTGGTCAGGGTTTTTTTGTAACTTTAGATAAACACTATTTCTTCACTCAGTATATTTTAACAAATCCTTTCAATGATATCTACACCAAAAAAGCATCCATCAGCATCTCAGATTTGTGTTTTCCAATTAAGCATTGTTAAAATATTAGCATAGATGTGTTTTCCCATTAAGCATTAAGTCAAAATACTAGGGTATATGTGTAAGCCTGTGGCAAGAGGCAAATTCTTTAACAGATGGAATCATCATTTATCAGACTGTTCTAGTACTTCATTTCACATTTTCACATTATGTCAAACACAAATGCTTGCAGGGTGAACTCATGGACCTAACCACAGAATTGTAAATTAGGTAGGGCTAATAGCATTGAGAAACTGACTAAACGTAAACCCAAAATAATGGACAAAAACCTCACCACTGATTATATATGAACATGATTTTTACAAGTGTTGCAACAATTTCATTCCAGGATTTGTTTGTTTTCTTTTTAAGTAAGTTACGAAACTTACCATCTTTGCGAAAGAGTTAGTTTTGTTTTCTTGATACATCTCTGTTCAGATTTTGAAGCTAAAGCACAGAAGATTAAATCTCTTTTTTTTTTTTTCACATTTAAACAACTAAAATTATAGAATCGGTTTTGATGTATTTCATATCTTCTTGTCTTTGGAGTTAATTTGTAGTTTTCAGATGAAATGGAACTCAAATCCCATTCCATATTTAGGAGGAGATGAGAATTATTTGCAAAAATTCTAGGAATAAGAACAAGCTTAAAGAATTGACTCATTTAGGCCGAATCTATAAAATTAAGCCTTCTAAGTGTATTTTTCTCCTATTTTGGAATGTTTCAGGATGTAAAATGCTCAATGCTTAAAAGATATTCACACATAGTGTAATCATTTCCCCAACTTTCTTCATGTAAGCCTAACCTCAGTGAAATGTATCTTTTGGTTATAAAACATGCTCTCTTTAAATACATGGCAGAAGAATACTCTTAGAGGAAACCTTTTCATTATTTTTAGTCACTCTCTGAAAGCAGTTTCCTTGAATGGTATTTGCTGAATAGCCTTTTCTTGAAGGAGAAAAGAACAAACACTTGCAAGTATGGCTTTGCATATGATTCAGCCCTTGGAAGGACACAATTCTTTCACTATGTAAGAAATGACTCCTTTAAAAGGAAAAAGAAATGGTGTTCTCTTGATGCGGAGAGACCCACAAGTCTTTCACTGGATAACCAATCTCTGGAGACACAGTAGAGAGCTCTTAACTAAGGCATTTTTGAGAAAGATTGACTGGATGCATGTATAATTCACCACAAGCTGAATTCTGCCCTATGGTATTTTTGGTGTTTATGGAAGATGCACTTTGATACTAGCTTCTCCTGTAGATGCTGTGTTCTTGAACAGGTATGAAATGCTGCATTATGCGACTTTCCCAAAGGAAAAGGAAAGGTTGGAAAAATACACATGGGATGGCCATTAGTTCACATTACTGAGATACAAAAATACACTGGTACTCTCTAGCAACTAAAGCAGCATAAGGACTTGTGCAGATCAGAGAAGAATAAAATTGTGAATAAAACCTCCCTTTCCTTGTGTATCCACAACACCGCCCTACCTCCTTTCCACAGTGTTCTCAAAAGACGTAAATAAGCTGCAATTTCCCAGCTTGGTTCTTGGATCTGCTCCAAGCAGTACAGAAGGGAAACAGTGCAGAAGTTCACCTTAAACCCATAACAGTGATCAGGAACATTGGTTCACCTGACAGCTTTTTGTTTTGTACAGTGAGTATATGCCTGTGGAATGTGCAGTGGCAATGAAACTGATTAAAAACAGTGGCATAATGCCTTTACTGCCTGTGGCAAACCCAAATAAAATATACAAGGTTTTCTTTACTGTCTTTAAAATGAGGATGTTTTGTTGTTGTTTTGGTAGCTTCTGAAAGGGTCTTTACAAATAGAGAAAGATTAAATAATGTTTTTTATCACAATTAAATTTCGTTAGTTGCCTCCTGAGAACAACAATGCTCATACTGGTCTCCATACTGTATGCAGCTTGATGAAATGTTCCAACCCATTGAGTCTTTTTGAAAATGAATCTTGAAATGTAATTCATTAGTAGAGAAGGCTTAGCACAAAAGACATAGCAAGTAGAACCACAAATTCTGTAACTTTCAGAGCCCATTTTGCTTAGTGTAGGAATAAGGGGAAAAATGTACACTGGTACCATCCAGTAAGGAACACAGTTGGTAAGAAAAGTCTGAGATTTGATTACCTACATGAAATATGCAAACAAAGCAAAATAAAATTAAAAAAAACCCACAACCTGAGTTGAAGGAAAACCTCAAAGAGTAGGCAGTGCCAGGCTCATGTTGCTCTGTCAGTGTATCTGCAGACAAAGCTCTCGGTGACTAGATACAGCCAGGGTCTTCTGGAGTTCAGCTGTGTAGGTCTCCATTAAGTTTATTTTCTAATGAAGCGCTACTTGCATAGTTCTTTGACTTTTTTTCCTCACAAGGCTATACCATCTTCAGAGCTGGATAACCTCCCTATTTAATGGCAAAAGGTCTGATTTCATATGAGCTCTTGGGTGTACTGTTAATACAAGTAGGATATACTTATAAGAGTATCAATTGTGCAAATTATATATCAATTAAGTCAAAATTGCACATTCATGAGTTTACCTATCAGCAGAAAAATAGTTTATAATTGACAGGAACGCATTATTTGAAAATATCTTGGTACTAGAGAAGTCTACTATTGAAAACTTCTTGTAACTTCTTGTGTTGTGGGGCACAGGGTATTTTGGAAAATCAGAATATCCTCAACTATTTTTGCATTAGTCAGAAATGGAAAACAGCCTGCTTGCCTCATATGTGAATGTGTAAACTCACATTTCTTCATTCAGCTCTGGAGTTTCCAAACATTTAGAGGAATTCAGAAATTGGTCAGAGTTGTTTCAAAGCAGAACTAGAAATTTCCAGACCAGGTCCATGAAAGTACCTCTTCCACATGAATTCACTTTGTGCGGTGTTCAGGACCGCACACTAGTTTGGGTGGGGTCAGACTGTGGAAATTAAGCTCACTATTTGAAATAGATAGATTCATACATGTACGGATAATACATTTTTCTGTTTCAGGATGCCTCTGGAGAATGAATGGGGAAACCCCTGCTAAGGATCTGTTAAAAAGTATTTTAAGTTAGGATTCCTGGAACTTAGATATGTACTTATTAACAATATCTGATTTTAAAATGCAGCAACTGTAACAAACTGCATGGTCTTCTGCTGTGAAAATCAGGAAACTTCAAAGTTGAAGATTTCAGTAATTTCATTTCAACTTTCTTTTCTTTTTTTTAATATGCATACTTTTAACCTCAATGTGTTCCTTTTACTTAATCTGCCCTTGCCAGTGTCAGGGACTTAATTATCAAACAGCTAGCAATTAAAAATCAGAAAAACATGAAAATAATTTCTGATGAAAGTGCAAATAACTAAATCTCTGCAGGTCAACTGCAGAAATGTGGGTATCTTCTGACAGGAGAGCTCAATCTTAACAATATTTTTAACAAGTTTTTGCACTTGATAAGTAGAGTAAGATAAAATTACTAGGCTAACTGGGTGCAATATGGAAATTAATATCATATAACTGAATCAAATTTATTGTGTACATTTTCCAAACACTGTACGCACCAGAGACTTTCATACGTATGTATGAATATGACATAGAATTGTTTCTAAAACTGTTTCTAAAACAGTTCTTTAAATTACAGTGAAGTAAAAGTAAAATGCTTCATTTCATTTTTTTTTGTTACTATTTCACTTCTTTTATCTTCCTATTAATCAGTGAAGTTAAGACTCTTGTTTCTACTCAGTTTTACTTCTGGATACTAACACAATGAAACCACAGCCCTGGAACAGAAAGTGGAAATTTTAACTTAAAATTGGATATTTATTTCAGTTTGAAATACTATTAAAAATATATATTGTATTGATTTTTTTGCAAGCACTAAGTATGGACAGGTCAAACAAGTCAATATGAGGTGCTTTGGTTTATTAATATTTTTTAAAATTCAGGTTACTTTAGGAAGCATCTAAATAGCAACGTTGATATGAAATGTGCATGCAATAGCAAAAAAAATCATCAAAATATTTTAAGTTAAAATTAAATTGCTGTTCATCTTAGCCCTTTTCCTTTTGAATTTTTTGACTGGTTCACTCAAATTTGGCAAAAGAGTAATAGTTTCACTAATAATTAAGTTGCCATAAATTGTGTGGAAATAAGAGAAAAGAGGAAAAGAGGGAACTGACTCAAGTAAATAGAATATTGTGATCTCATCTACTGT
Organism: Eudromia elegans; assembly: GCA_003342815.1. Lineage (NCBI taxonomy): Eukaryota > Metazoa > Chordata > Aves > Tinamiformes > Tinamidae > Eudromia > Eudromia elegans. The sequence goes on from PTEX01000026.1 coordinate 6,216,252, forward strand.
TTGACACTAGGCTACAGGAGAAAGGCGTGTAGGGAAAGAGATAAGAACAGGACAGACTCCATAGCAATACTAGCAATCTGAGCTGGTTTTTTTAGATGGCAGAGAAATTCATGTTGATGAGTAAAGTCTGATACTTCTGGAAGAAGTGCTCATGACAGGTAAATTGCATAGGCAGATTACGTTTAGACAGCAACAGAGGGTGTCGATATCTTATCATCTTTACAGGAACTTGGGACTTCGACATTTCTTTCTGAAACACCTAAAGGCTTCTGGAAGTCTGGGCCTTGGTCCAGCAGCTCAGAGCCGTCTGGCCTTTCTGAAGCTGTTTTCTGCTGGGAATTTAAAAAGGAGTCCCGCTGTGTGCCCGTGCAAGACAGCTAAGAAGCATTTGTGCTCTCTCAGAGAGAGAGATCTGTCCCATCAGCTGCCACTTGGGTGGCATTGGTTTTGTTGTTTAATTTTGGAGTCAGACTCTACGTAATTTTAATTAAGTAACTAGTAACTCGTGCTGTTGCTCTGGGATTACTTTAGTATAAGTAACATCAGTCTTGAGCCAGTCATCCTTCTTTTCCTTTATTTTTAAATTTGAGTCATATAGGCTATGCCTTTCTTTCTTAGTAATTAAAATAATAATTCAACATTCAGCTGGTTTCATTTCTCGTTTCCAAGGAATGGCACCCAACAGTTATTAAACTGAAGAACATTGGTTCCTCATTCCGCTTTTTGTAGTGCAATGGAAAGAAACCACACATTGAAGCTCTCAGGGAGAACATTTCAGAGTCTAGAAATAGATTTCACAGACTCCCCTTCCTGGAGGAGGAAGATTTTTATATGAACAATTCTAGCAAGAACTCCCCAACACTGAGACAAATGTGCAAAATAAGGCATGGGAGGTCTCCCTTAGGCAAAGAAAGGTATGGATCTTTATCTGTGAAGCTTCCTAACTTGCTTTCTGTGGGACTGTAAAACATATTGCATTTGAAATGCAAGGCAGAAACAGTAGTTTATGCGGTTTGATCAGCACAGGGAGTATTTTCAAAATATGCGTGTTCCCAAGATAATTTTCTTGTGAAGGATGTAACCAATTACAAGTGTTTACCTAAATGCTCAAAAGGTTACGTCCAGCCCTCATAAACAAGAATGAAGGAAAGCTATTTTTTGTTTCCCCTAAGTGCCTGGTGCAGCGTGGAGCAGTGTGGTTTCTGGCGCTCTCAGGCTGGAGAGGCCAGCACTAACGTCCTGCAGCCGTGGCCCCTGTGGAGACAGCTAGACCTGTTGGCAAAGCACGTCCCCCGGGACAGTGGCGTGCAGCCATGGGAGTCTCTCCCTGCCTGGTTTGAGTACTGCCTTTTCCACCATCCGCTGCTGCCACATGATTAAATCCCTCTGCCAGGTGCTGCTGGAAAGCCTGGAGCTGCCAGCCACTCAGCCAGAAATGTTGATAAGCAGAAAAACTCCATTAAAATGCAGGATGTGGTGCCAGTTTGGGCAGCTGCTGTAGGCAACAGAAACACACATTCTCCTGGTCTGACCGGGCTGGACAACCATTTAGTTACGTTTAATAAAAGACAAGAGTGGGAAAGTTGGAAAAAGATTGCCAAGAAAGATGTCTTTATTTGTAATGGCCGCTTTTCAGCTTCCCTCCAGAAGTGAAACCGACATATTACGTCAAACACACAACTTTCTGAGTTTAATATTTGGCTAGTAGCTGTAGTAACAGCAGCAGGAATTGATTGTCACGGGAATGGTGAGATACAGCTAGTGATATCCTCAGCATCTGCATTTCTTGGTTTGTTACATGAGCAAATACTGCAAAAAAAATCTGGCAAGTGTCCTTTTTTTATTATTATTATTATTCCCTATAAAATTGCAGTGGGATAAGGAGCAGTATTCTGAAATATTTTCCAGTACTTTAAGTATAAGGAAATAATTGAAAGAGAACAGCAATAAATTCTTTGCACCCACTGTGCTCTTTTATATCTCTGTGAATTTTTTTTTCCTCCTAATCTTTATTGTCTGCCCTGCTAGTTTGAAAAGCAGGTGACTAAGTGGCATCCAGTCCCCAGAGCTCTTACCCTTAGGGAACACTGTCTTTGTGTTGGAAATAGTCTTTGGAGTAGAGGTAATGAAATGCCATTGGGGCTTTCACAATAGCAAGGGTGAGGAGGGGAAATCCTGCAACATTGTGCTGGGCAGTTATGGGTCCCAACTGAACACAATCCTTCACCTCTGAGAAAGCAGAGGCTTGTTTCAGGATTTTCCCTTGCGTGACCCATAGGCTCCTTTCCCTTCACAAGAACACCCACCAGTTTTAAAGAAGACCATACATTTTGATGACTATCAGCAAAAAATTTTGATTTTGACTGTAACTGAGAAGCTTCTTCCTCCACTTCAGAAGAAAAATGATTCACCTAGAAGACTGTGACTTTTCCTCATTGCGTCAGATAGTGCTGTCTGATACCAGAGTAGACCTCAGAAGCAGGAAATGAGGGTTCATTTCTACAGCAGTGACCAGCAGATAATGTTTTGTTAGAAGAACCCCAATGTATCTTTTGGTTTTGACTTTTATGAACGCAGGACACAGGCTCCTGAAGTGGGGCAGGTCATGGCATGGGCTGCTGCACTGCATCACTGCACAGCAGAGGGAAGGCAGCCAGGTGAGACAGGAGGTCTGTGAAGGAATCCTTGCAAGCACCAGTAAGGAGGGATAGGGAAACAATCCATGAGCGCAGATGCCCACAGCAGCGCGGTGAAGACCGCTTTGCGAGCTATGTGATGGAAGGGAGGCCACAGAGCCAGCAGTGGGAGGGGAAGCAGAGCAGCAGCAAGAAATCCTGCACTTAGGGATGCACCACAGGGAAAATCTTTCTCCAGTGCAAACCGCAGGGTTTTGTCTTTGCATAGACCTTATATAAGCAAAACAAACACACAAAGCCTACGAAAAAAATAAAAACCAGGAAGAGGACAGAAATAAGCCAAGGTGATTTCAGCTTGTAGAGCCACAACCTGTGTATGACACTTGTAAGATGAAAAAAGTACTTGCACTGACTTGGGAATCAAATTATCTTTATTTTTTAATCCCAGCTCCCTGTGGGATATGAGAGTTATTTCACAATTCTTTACCCAAAGGCATAAAGGCATTTCTCCAAAACACAAAGTTTGGAATAGAAGAATAAAATACACTATAAAGCCAAGAATTTAATTACACAAAAGCAAACAATACATGTTTATATGTTTACATGTCTATGGCTTGGAGAGGAGAATTCAGACAGTTCATTAATTAATAATATTGTTCCTGCCTAGTGAAGAAATAAGGTGGGGAAAATCAATCAGGGATTTTACTGACGCCCAGAAGGGCTTGAAAATGAATTTTTCAATAAAGCTATTTTATAGCAGCTCTTTCTTCAATCGGTGTTTTACTGCTTGGTGGAGAAAATGCAATTACCATTATTGTGGTTAAGTTTTTACTCCGTGATTCAGTCGGGCTAATGAGGTTTTGATCATTTCCTGTATTTTCCTTACGATGTCTCAATATCTATTCTGCTATTCCTCATCAAATTGCTCAACTCTCTCTCATGCCATCCTGCAGCGGCCATGGAGGGAAAAGGCGGGAGATGGGGCTCTGCAGTATCCCCGCCTTCTGCGGCGAGTTACACCCGCTTCTCACGCAAACTTCTTTCGGCAAATTTAAAGTAACAAAGCCATCTGTTATGATGTTTATTTAACTTCGCAAGCCAAAACAGATGTTTACTCTTTATTTGTACTTTGAAACTGAAAGTCAAGAAGAAAAACTACTAAGACTGCTATATTCTTCCTGTGACAAGATCAGCCGCAGGTGGGACAGCTTTAAACCATCACCCCCTTATCACCTTCTCGTTGCATAAGTTGTTGTTTAGGAGCATAGGAATTATGTAACAGCCTCCTCTTCTATATACTGTGGAAAAAGCCAGACCTTTCCAAATCATCCTTCACTTTCTCTTCGCTTTCTCCACCTACCTCGTTACTTACCAAAGATCGTAACAAGATCTTGACACCACTTCAAGGGAAAAATCTTCTACTGACATTAGTGGTGAAGGATGAAGAAATGGGTATTTTCATTAAAAAAAAAAAAAAAAAAGACAAACACATTTCCAGAAGGAACAGGAATAGCATTTCCCAGGCTCTCTTATTTAACCTCTATGCATCTCAGATGTTTGCTCTGAAATTACATTACTTAACAATCTTTAAGTCACAAAGTACAATGTGAGTGTACCGGTACTAGGGTGTAGACTTTCTGCATTTGGAGTTCAGAAACATTCCTTAGGAGAATACTTCTCCTTTAAGCACATTCTAAATCCACAGACATGTTTTTAAGCATGCATACTTAAGCAAATCTCACAGAAAGCTTTATTGGAACACAAATTATATATATATGTATATTTAAATCTCAGTGATGTTGAAAATATGAATTAATAATCAAAATTCTGGCACATTTTGACCTATACCTTGCCTATGATTGTATTTTATCCCAATCAAAACCACATTTCCAGACAGGAAATGGTGCTAATGAACCAGTCAGAAATGCAACCACTTTACCTGCAAGAATGTGTCTACACACACTGCTAGCTAAAGCAATCTCTTCTTAGGCGTGGAGGCAATATAGAATTGGGAAAGCTTTAATTAACTCTCCAGAGTGCAATCTAGAAATAAAGTAAGAATCAGCAGGACCGCTGTTCTCAAACGCTGTTGCTTTCTGTGCAACCTGCAAACGTCACTGCCCTCCTCAGCCTGTCACATTATTTTGTATAACCAGATGCGTCAGTGAAATACAGTAATGATCACCACAGTCAAGGCCTGACTCCCATCAGTTGTCCACGTTTATACAAGGGTTGGGCCCTATACGTGGGCCCTATATGCCTACAGTGCGGGCTAGGGCAGTATTTGCCTCCTAACTTGTGTGAGCAGCACGTTGAGGGCTGCCTGGAAAGACCAGCCACGGTGTGGATGAAGAGCAGAGCAGGGCTGGGGTCTGCCCCAGGCGCAGCATGAGGATGCGCGTGCAAAGGGGGTGCCCCATCGCCCTGTGCAAACACAAAACACCTTCTCTCAGTGCGGTCACGCAGGCAGTGGCAGCCGCAGTGCCCGTGTGTGCCGTGTGCCTGTGAGCTCCAGACACCCTCCAGCCCTGTGACAGGAGGGGGAAGCTGCTTTGGGGCTCTGTTTTCTTGTAGGTATAAGGTTAATCAGCATTAGTTCAATTAGCATCTAGTAAACTATTCTACCTACTCTGCTGGCAGGGAGAAGCTGAGCACCAAATAAAGCATCTGCCACTACAGATACACAGCAAATCATTCTAATACACTGTCAAACAACGATGTCACGACTTTGTTTAGTGCAAGTCACAGCGATGACTCTGACATGCCGTCACAGCAGAACTTAACCCACACGCTCTCCACCTGTAGGACCTTTTTATTCTCCCACTGACAACACGAGTAATAAGTGTTTGTCAGAGCCTGATAGAGCTGTTCCTATGTCGGACAGCAAGAAAAGCATACAAGGGATGCCCAAGAGAGATCCTTTCAGAAAGAGCTTATCAAGACCAAAGCAGGAGTTTCAAATGTTACCCCCTCTGGCTCTTTGTTTGCAGTTGCACTGACACAGCAGCATGCTTTAGACTGGGCATTCAGCAGTGATCAAGGCTAAATGGAAACGCTTTCACTGAGCATTCAAACTGAGTAGGTGGGGACAACCCTACAGCATCACACACACAACCAGAAATACCAGTCAGTAGAATTATTCCTCCTGAGAGCTGGTGTTTCTCTTTCATTTCTATTTTTCCCTCCTGTGGCTATCATCTCAAGGATACCACTGAAAAACTTAGAGGTGAATGTCAGGGCCTGCAAGCAGCAGAAATATGCCTTGGTGTCCCGAAACAAAATCCATTCGACAATTAGTATCGCCTGTGGTATCAGGGAAAGAGAGTGCTTATGCCACAGCAGAAACATAACCACTGCTTTGAAATACCCAAGACAGCTATGTGCCTACTGCTTGGGCCTGCCTAACTTAGTATTGTGTTCTTTCTCTGGCATTTATTGCACTATTTTCCACCTGAATTGCACTGGTTTGGACCAACAGTTTCACCTACAGCATAACCTTTGCTACTCCAGAACCTGTCCTACAGCACGTTAACACAAATTTTATGATGTAACCACAGAAACTGCAGACAGGCTGCCATCACACCTCAAAAACAGAACAGAGTTTAACAATGGATATTTCAAAAGTGGAAGCAGGTACAGAGTAAACACATGTTTTGAAAATGCTTTTCGCATCACCATAGCAGTAGTAGCCTTTCCTGTTAGGCAAGTTTAAAGTAAAAGATCTCTGATGTAATCAGATGTTCTCAATAAATTCTCCTTCAAAACATTTCTCTCTGCTTCTTTGAGCCTCTCAACATATTAATGTGAAAAATATTCCAATTAAAATGTATATAATAAAGTGTTTTTGTTAACTAGTCCCTTGATACTGGTCTACCTTTTACTGCCTATTCTTAAAGCTTTCTTTAAGGATAACAGTTTCACATTTTTTACCACAGACAGGCATTAGCAGAGTTTTTCACTCAGAAAGACGAACTGTTGAGGTATAGTTCCACACTGACCTCAGGTAAGTACAGAATTATTTACATATGGGTGTCCAGTTCCAATAAAAGCAATCAGAATTAAATCTGCTATGATTAGCTGAGATAGAAGAGGCACCTTCCAGTAGATGAATATCCTTTCCATGAAGTTTACGGAAGATAACTGCGCTCATCAAAAATTAAAGTCCCTTTGTCCAGCTCCAAAACTAAAGTTAAGCTTATTCTACTGCTTGTGGGATCAATTCACAAAAAAAAAGAAGTGCTTATCCATTCTTCAAGTGTTCTGCAAATAAATTTTATTTGCAGAATTTTCAAAAAAGTACTTCCCATAAAACATAAATATCAAACAATTTCAAGAACGCTCTTACCTAGAACTTCTGGAGTTATTTCTGTTTCTCCGGAGACTGGCAACTCTATAAAGTATCTTTATACATATGTATGTATGCATGCATTTTACCGCCTTCCAATAAAGCAATCAGCAGTTCTGAGTCACAGCAAGCGTTCTGCTGCAGACCTATGCCACCTGACTGCTTTGTCTCAGCAGGGTTAGGGGTTAGCAATTTGACTTTAAATACAGGCAATTTTATGACATAATTACTCTATTGTTAAAGTATCTGCTGCCTGGGCAATGCATTACCCTTTGCATGTTTGCAGTAAGTGGAACATTTGGAAATGTCAGAATTTCAAAAGTGAAAAGCTTTAAAAAGTTTGAAGGCAATAAACCTTTTCATTTTTGAAGCTCTGACAAAACTTTCCAATTTTTATATGCTGATTTTAGATATCTGAGCTGTGCTCCAAACTTGTATCTTCAATTAGTGTAGGTTTTATTTTTTAGTCTGATATCTACTAATCTCAACTTGCATATTTCAATTTTTGGAGCTTAAAATGGCTCCATGTTTACAGTAATACTTATAGACTTTCAAGCTTCTTCACTCTATACATGATGGAGAGGATCAAGAGAGAAATAGTTTTATGCCCACTAGATCGTCCCATTGCAAAGTAAAACTTTAAAAATATATTAATTCAAAATCTTTTAAGTTTGGATTCTAATAGGGTCGTTGGATTTCCTTGATCTGTAACTTTAAGTTCTTAAAGCAAATATCAAAAGGATACCCCTCAAAACACAGTTCCCCAAATCACTTTTTCATATATCAGTCCAAAATAGCTATTTAAGTTGCCAGACTATAGTGCTGGTAGAAAAGGTTTCCTTTTTTGTATGTGTTTTTATAAAGAAATAAAATCTTATTTAGGAAAAATACTTTATTTTTTCCAAAATATGTTTAGATAGATTGCAACAAGAGCAAAGTACAGTACAAAAATGACTCAGTTTTTAATAGTCATAAACCACTATTGAAATTCCCACCTTTTTATTAAGGGTTCTGTTTGGGTCCAATATTCATTTTCATATTACAGAGATCATGCCCACTCTACAGTAGCACTGGATAAAGTTTGTAAGACCATTATAACACAGTCACTACTACTCTTCATATAATATACCAGCTTTTGACATGGATTCATTTGACATGGATTCATTTTACCACACATACATTTCAGTGAATCTAACCCAAAGTCCAGTACAGGTCACTTGACTTATACAAGCAGTTCTGGATTAATTTTAGGGGTTTTGCCTGGTGTCTGACAAAAGCCTAGGCAAGGTTTTTTATCCCAGTACAAACCATTAGTACCAGTTAATCTGAACATCCATGCCTACTCATGACAATTCCAGAATAGAGTATATGTACTACATGTAAGGGCACCAATTGGATATATTTTTCTTCCTCAAAGCTGGTACAGCTTTGTTGCTACCTTTCAGTTGTAACCAGCTGTAAACTGTGGCATGTGGCATGCCAAGCAAACCTGACAGGAATATACAGAATCATTTGAACACTGCAAGGAGATTTCTCATGACTGTCCTGGAAGAACTGGATAGAAGAAACCAGTACAGGCTCTGATCTCTTCTGCAGCTTTCTATGATTAAAGGAAATTAAAAGCAGATAGTTTTTCTCCTCTGCAAAACTATAATTTAGCCAACTTGAACAGGAGCAAAATATTTGACAAATTCTATACACATACAGCATATGAACTAGAAATTATTGCTCCAGCTTGTACTGTGATTTCCATGCCTGTAATATCTCTGCAATTACCTGAAGAATCTTATGTTTTTATTGTGATCATTTTTTTTGCACTGCAAGTCTCATTTTGGTCAATCCTGTTTCCCTTCTCTATCTAAACCTTTCAGAAAAAAAAAAAAAAAAAAAACTAAGACTGAAGCCTGTAGATAGATACACATAATGACAAGTAGAGCACCCACTGCATTTAAGGCTTGAGGGTACGGGAAGAGGGGCACAGAAGTGTAAGAGGCACCTGTGTCCCGTGCACTGGAGCACAGTGCAAGAAGTCCCAAGCCAGCTGAGACTCTGGCCAGTCATTCCACGCAGCACAATAGTGGCATTGTGTTTGCACACAATACAGGCCTAGACAGCCTGAAGGCAGCTATATTGCTTACATGCAGCAAGCTTGGGTACCTTTGCACTGGGATCATGGCTGGTCTTCCTGGTTCCAGAATAAGCACAGGGAAAGACAGGCATTCACACTGTTGTAACAGATCTCTGCAGTGTTTTCTGTCACTGCATTTCAGAATGTCTGTGGATATTTTATCTTATTGTTTTACTCAGGTTGGAAAATCCAATGCCAACACATGTCATTAAGACTTTCGCCCCACCCTTGTGCTCTTCCTCCTCAGGGGACTTTGTTTCAATTTTAAACATGATCTGGAAGAAGCTCTTCAGGTGTCGCAGAAACTCAATTCTGAAAGACAGAGAACAACGGAGTGTAAGAAACGAAACAAAACCAGTGCATTAACCATATCTTCTAGCACTGACTCCAGCGATGAACATGAGGTCTGGCACTGTGAACTTGCAGTACAGAGAAATGAGTCTACAGCCTCAAAAAGAAAAAAGTTCTCACTTGCATTAGAGGTGGCTAGTGACCTCCTGCTGACATCACTGCTCTGCCTAAACAAGCAGAGAGAAAAGGAATAACTTGCGAGAGAGCAAGGCAAAAGGGTGAGTAAGGAAGAAGGGGAGGAGAAAGAGGAGAAACAGCCAAGTGAGGTCCCCCGCCCATGAGGCTGACTCTGCCTCTCAGTGAGAAAAACTGACCAACTGCTCCCCACTCCTGTTGTTTTAAGCAGAACTAGAGATAGGCAAAAGGTTGGCCCTGGGGGCATGCTTTAAAAGGAGAGGCATCAGATCCTAAACTATGAATCTGGTATGTGTAACAAACTCCAACGCTAAGCTAATAATTCTTCAGACTCTCTTTCAGACTTGAGATTGTGCCTGTTCCCTTTCTTCATAAAAACAACAACACTTTTCTTTCCTCATTCTAGAATGAGAGGCATTAAGAAACTGAATAGACACAATGGTCCTAAACACAGACAGACTGGAGGAAGACTGATAGAAAAATTAATGAGTAGAATGAAAAAGGAGATGAAGAGAACATTTCTGCTGACCTTCCCAAAACACAGAACAAACAATTGCACTGAGAAGCTACAAACGGAGCACTGTTAATTGCACATGACAGGATTCTAGTCTTTCCTGGTCATAGTCAGTAGTAAGTCTGTACACTCCAACTAAGGTTTAATCTCTTACAGCAAATGGCATGTGCCCTTGTTAGAAGAAATTTAACCTTTGAAGAAAGGATAATTTCACATCCATTCCACACATCTGTTTGACTGGCAACCTGGAAAGAGCCACTGCTGTGCAAGCTAAGAGCATGATAGTGACACTTGTGTCATGACCCTAAATTAAGAGAAAGCATCCACAAAAATCGGAGCAGGAGGCTGAGGAGTAAGGCAACCCCTCCTGCAATATCACCAGGCCCCAGAAAGCCTCCTGGCAGCTCCTACTCCCAAAATTTTGGGACTCTCCAAGCATGGAGCCCAGTGAAAGCATTTGAAGCAGGAGCACGTTGGCGAGAACCTCCTGCAACCATGACAGAAACTGCTACACATGCCTTTCTACCCTACCCCTGGGTTGGTGACAAGCCCCACACAGACAGCACAGCTCACATCACTCAAAACACAGGGCAGCTTAAAGACAGAATTAGAGTGCCTTATCCTTCACGAGTCCCCAGCTGCACCGTTGCTATAAAAGGCAAATGGGCACACGGTGGCACAAATACTTCAACAAAGCTGACAGGCCACAAGCCCCACATCCCAGAGCGCTGGCAGAGTGACAGGAGAGCAGGCAAGTCCAAAACACCAGCAGTGACGAGCGCTGAGATGCAAGGACAGCACGGAATAAACTGCACAGACGCCAAGCACAGTGTGGGGCCAACGGCTGGGGCACAGCCCCACAGGCTGCTCCGCAAACTCTGCCAAGCACCTCTGGGGTCAAGATCAACCTGCAGCTCCCTCTCCACACACAGGCTTCATCCCGCTTCCTCCACCTCTTCCTCCTTTGGAATAAGGGCAGGGCGAGGGGAGAGTAAAGCAACATGGCTTTGCTACAGCCTCGAGGTAAATGATACAGAGTGAGGGGAATGGGAGGGAAGAGGTGGCTGCCCAGGGACATCGCAGGCAGTATGAGGCTGGCTCTGCCCCACATCTGAAACAGGTGGCAGCAGCTCCGCAAAAGGCGAAAACAGCGATATGTGACCAGGTGAAGAGAGGGGGTCTGTATCAGCTTGAGGCCAGTGAGGACCAGGTGGACTTTTGCGTCCCAAACACCAGAGGCAGCTCCAAACATGCATACATAGAATGCCAGAACAAAAGGATTAAGGCAGTTTTTATTTCAATTAAAATCTGAACTGTATGTTTGAGCAAGAACAAGGCAGAGTTGAACACCTTTCCAGACCCATGGAGAGTAGAATGAGCCACATGAAAGATCTTCCTCAGGGCCTGACAGTTCCAAATTAAAAATCACTATACTACCAAAAGAAAAAAGAATGAAAGAAACAAATAAAAAAAGAAAGAAGCATTAAAAAATCTGTTTACATAACTGCCCTCTTTTCCCAGGAGCCTGTTGAGTGACACAAAGAAGTACATGTCCACTTCACACATTTTAGCTTACTGTCAGGACAAAGTGACCAGCTTGCAAATCACTGCTGCCAGAGGAGACCATGGCGCTGTCAATGGGTTATTCATTTACGCTAAAAATAGAGTTCAGCACCGTGGAGCTGCTGCCAGCGGCACCAGGGCACGACGGCGGTGCCGAGCCGGGGGCTGCTGCAGCGCCCACCCCCAGGCTGCTCCAGCTCTGCTGCCTGGAGGCGGTGGCGGGTGCTCGGGGACATGCACAGCGCCAGTCTGCTCCTCCCGGAGGCACCACTGCCCCACTCGTGAGCCTGGGGCACCCCCTCGCTGCACCCCACCGCGTGCCAGGTACCCACAGGGGCTGCATTTCAAACACGAGCAGGTCTCTGGTGCTCCACGTGCGGGTGTTTGTGCTGTGTCGAGCCCAGCAGCACTGCAAAGCCCTAAGGACGGGGAGTCAGGCGTGTGCTAACGGGCTGCTGCTTTGTGGTGGTTTCCACAGAAGCAAGAGCGGGAAAGAGCGGCAGAGAGCAAGCAGCAGCAGCCGTGGATGGGCATGTCCAGATAAGCAGAGAACATCTCCTCCCGCCTGTCTCTTGCCTAGTCTCAAGTTGAGATTTCTGCTCTGCCTCAGCAGCCCTCTACTCCCTTGTGTGGTCCTGCATTGTGCACTGAACCTTCACTGAAGCTCCCAAGTGGTTAAAAATATAGTTTATAAAGATACATTAAACATACAGTTTGTTCAACTTTCTCCAGGTGATGCAGCAGAATTCTCTTTTCTTTCTGAAGGCCACTGATGCCTGCAACAACCATTGTCCTTTGCTCTCCCTCTTGTATCCTCTGGTTCATCCTGTGCTGCCTCCCACTCACTGGGATACAGAGCAGACTAGTCTGAACAACTCCAGTCTCTTGCAGGGGTTTAGACATATTATTGCGTGCAAATGAGTGTGGTGGCAACACAGCCAGAACCCTGCATTTGATTTTAAGTTCAGCTCGATTGACTGCAATTCAGCTCAAAAATGCTCTCCAAAATCATGGAGATTTTACCTGGCTGCACTAGGGAGGGCCAGAGCCACTGCAGACAGTTACACAATTTCACGTGACACATGCTGCTCTACTTCTGCTACTGGCCTTCATCCAGCCACGTACCCACAGCCTGAGGGATGCAATGCCGGTTTGAAATCAACCTGCTTAAAACCATGTGTTCACTTGACTTCCATAGTATTGTTTTGTTTCATTTTCATGCTCTTGACCATGCACTTCAACCACCGCCATGCGCTCTTCCTAAACCTTACTTTCAGGAACTACTTTCCCCTGTGCAAAGGGATGCTTCCCCTTTTCTCCTTAAAATTTGATAGAAGTTGTTTCCAAGGTATCAGGGGCTGCTAGCACAGAGCAAATTCTAGCTATCATGTGATGGCACCACCATTCTTCAGTTATCACAGTACTGTACCTTTCACGTATACAGCACCGGTACCATGATAACCGAAAAAGGACAGTTCATGGTCTCGTCGTTTAGTTATCACGGTCAAGTAAAGCGCCCTTCACCCCTGTCCTGCTCACAGTGCAACAGTTCAGCCTCTGAATAGCTGCGGTCTACTCAATCACTCGTTAGACATCTAAAGAAATTCTCAACACAGGATGCACTTTATCTTAAACTGTGTGTTGTAACTAGCAACATGAGTAGAAACACATCACTTTACCTACAGACAAAGCCTTCATAAAAACTAATGCTAAAGGACAAAATAGAAGCCCAATGGATGAGAGGGCTGAAGCTCTGGCATTACTGATATCTCCACGAATTGAGCCCCGGAGCCCTCTCCTTTGGGCTGCCGCATCTTTGGCGAGCAGCTAGCCATTCAAAACACGTCCCACTTACTGCCAGAGATGCAGGGAGATGGCTCGGAAAACACGGCAGCGTGTGCTAGGCAACACGCGGCTGAGTGAAGCGACATCCAGCCCGAGAGCCAGAGCCAACAATAAGCCCCATCTCTGCGATTTTAATTGCCTCAGAACCAGGAAGGGTATGTAACAGCAAGGAAGCCATCTTCCAACCTGTACAAATAAACACAAGGTAATTTAGCTACGTGTCTCTTCTGAAGACAGGACAAGTTGTTCTCTTCAGAGACACAGGCAACGTCTTCCATATACAAAAACTAGTCGTGTGGTATAAGAAGCAGATTAAACGAGATCGAGTAATTTAAGTGAACGAAATAACTTACGTGTACGGAGACAGAGGTCCCAACAAGACTTTGGAAACATCCTGTTGTCCAAGGGTCATGAGGAGCAGAGCAAGGCTCTGGTTTGTTGAATCTACACAGCCTCCCTGCAAACCAAAAGGTTTTAATAATTAATCTCTGTACAAAAGAGAAATTGGGATGGGAGGAGATTAATAGAGGAGAAAGATTTACTTAAAGGGCAGAATAACTGCTATAATGCTCTCAAATTTTAAGAGCCAAAAAACTAAAAATGTAGACTTTGTAACAACGACATTAATTTCACGGGGCAGGTTGGGAAAAGAAGAAGAAAAATATCCAGTAAATGTCAAGTTAAAGAACCCGCTCTGCTCTGCCAACCTGCTCCCCTGTAACATCACAGAACAAAAGCAGTGAAGAATTTCTAAACTTTAATGACAGCTTCAAGCAGCAGGGAGAAGGAAACTTCTGCATTTCACTCTTTACGGTCAACTGAAAAGAGATGGGACTTTATAGTTCATATGCATTTGAAGGCTTTTTATGTATCTGAATTGCAGCTCTTCTAACATTTTAACTGTGACATTTGGACAAACAGTTCAGCTGTAACAGCCTTGAAACAGCAAGTTAAATTTTGTTTCCTATATCTCCACCAAAATCCCTACTGATAGTTTTTATGCTTTATATTTGCATTCCCCTCCTACATCTATAATAGAAAGAAGTGCGTTTGTTCCTATGTGAAAGTCACACACAAAATTATGCAGAACTATAAATATTACACTCAAGTGAAGAAACATGTGCTGGGTAAAATGTTTTGTATGTGTGTGTGGGTAACTATACTGAACATGTAAACTGGAATCGAAAGCACAGTTTGTTTGCAAAGTCTGAAAATAAAATTTAAAATAATTTAAAAATAATGTATTAATTCAAGATTTATGCAGATAGAATTTATCAACAATGACTATCAAACACATTGAAAATGGAAAATAACTGGCATAATGTTCTTTGTATTTTCCTCATATTCATTCTGGTCCAAAGGCATAAGAAAATTGAACAGATTCCAACTGGATCCAATGCCCAAATGTGAAACCCTCTGAACAAAATCTATATAGAGCAAAACCGACAAACAACCCTTTCAAAACTCTGTAACAAGGTATACCAACAGCCTTGTCGGCAAAGGGCAGCCTGTTAACATTTTATGAGGTATCATTACTCTCCAAAACGTCAAAAGAGGGGCAAAATGGAAACAGGATGTGACAACTTCAGTGCATTTACTCAATGAAAAGGCAGCAAGGAGGATCTTTCCAAGATTTACCAGAGGCTTAATTTTCCAGATAGCCTTGCCTCAGCGTGACAAGTCTCGGCACTGCTGTGATAAAAAAAGGCTTTGTATTTCATGTAATGAAAGATGCACCTTTATTACACACCAGCTCCATGGCTGTCTACCTCTCAGACAGTGCCCTGCTCTCCTGCAGCAGCAATTCTGGTGCTAACTGTGCAAAACTATCACACAATAGTGAGGTTTATGCATTAAATCTAACGTTGTCCTATGAGAACGAGGAAAACTGGAGTGAACACATCTGGAGTGAACACCACACCTGTTGAAATTGCTGCTGCCACCTACAGCACAGTTCTCACCAACTCAATCAGAAAATCTGAAATATCTCCAAGAGGTTGGGAGTTTGGTAAGAAGCATTTCAGACACAGGCTCTCTGTATTTAGGGTTGGTCAGCCACTGATAATACTCACTACTGGTTGCACAAAGACATTACATTTTCTAGGCTTGTTTTTGTGCATGTGTTTTGTTTTGCTTTTAAGCTGAAAATGTGGTAAAACACCTATTTATAAGACCTAAATTATACAAAAGCTTCAGACAGCATAGAGACAACCAGGTCCTGTACAATACAGCAAAACATGATATATCTGTCGCATCTTTGCTACTTACATAAGTCTCTCTTGTTGCAGTGAGTCAGAGTCATCCCTTCTATTGTTGAGTATTAGCAATGCACTTTTAGGCCCACTCCCACATTAGCAGTTGCCATACAGGGAAATTAAACCATCTGCCCATAATGAAACCCCAAAAGAGCCATAACTTATGTCTGATGAAGCACAAATAAATGCTTCTCCCAAGGCAGCTGGCTTCCCTCCTCTCAATCCACCTGCTGCTTATTCAAGTGTCCAAAACCAAAACAATCTTCCCACCAGAAATGAGATGGTGGAAGTCAAAGCCAAAGTAACAACATTTCTTCAAAAATGACTGTCACTCATTAGCAGTTCAGGATGCAGTTTCTAGACCACATTACTTCAATTTACGGCAGCTTCTCCATTACTGCTTCCATTAACAACACAGCCAGATCCAGCACACAAATGGACATACAGATTGCTTAAATTCCAGTCTGTTTGAAATGTGGCAATACAAATACTACATACAAGTGTAGAAATAATTACAGATACTGCACAACAATGTTTAAAGAAGGACTAATCTTCTGCGCTCAACTCTATGTTTGATTTAGTCTTGGCGGTGTTTTGGCATAAGCACAATTTCCTCACTTGCCAAGGCATATACATTTATGTGCTTCAAGAAACCTGAGCTACTTTAGTCATCTTACATCTGGTAAAATAAAACAGCCCTGCTCCTCCTGCCCTTTCCAGCCCCCATAAGAACTCACCCTTGCCTTTTGAAGTGTCTCAGCTTTAAATGGGCATTGCACCCTCCTCTGGTTCTCCTGATTTCAAGAAATAAAAGCCTTACAGCCTTTCCCAGTTCTTCCAGGCTTACTCATTTTGTTGCTCACCTTTTACATAAAGCTCCTATAAACTAGAACTTTACCAATAAAAGGGAAACGTTCATGTTGGCTTTCCACAGTCAAGTTCAGGTAAGATTTGTAAATGCAAAGTAAATCACTCCATGCTTTTCTTCCAGGGCCACTGTAATTAGCACTGGGCCAGTTGTTATTGGTCTATTAGCCCTGACAACCTTCAAACAACAAATATCCATAAAATAAGCTCCACTGATTCTGAACAGCAGGTTCTCTTAAATTTCCTTTTGAAGACTTAGAAAAGAGACCACCTAGCTTAATAGCTCTTTGTGCAGCAGATGCCTCAGGACCAAACTACACCAAACTCTGGTAGGCCAGTGGGTGACTTTGACTGCTAAAACCCTTATGCAGCAAATAATTTCCAATATTCCCAAGACGCCTCTTTCAGATCAACCTTCTCCCCATCTCCTGGAGCACAGCATGTACAGGCAAAGATCGACTGAGAAATAGTAAAATTCAGCCCCAGCAGAGAATCTAAGCAGAAGGGGAGAAATTTTCTCTTGAACCCTGTATTCAGGGCCTTCGGGCTGTCTGCTCAGAGCAGCCTGTTCTTGTCCCAGGCATAGCTTAGCTGGGATGCAAATTTTATACTGTTTCATTAGACCGCTAATCCATAAATCTAGCCAGAGTAACTTGAATAGTTTATTCAAAACAAGCAAATACTCCATACTTTGCAAGCTGCTTCAATATCCGCCCTGTGGTCAACTGATCATGGCCTTTCCAGACATTTTGCAGGTTCTCTGGCATCTATCTCTGAAGAAAGCGTAATACCTGGACAGATTCCCTCACTTGTTTCAAACTATCAAGTGCAACATGGCTTTCAAAGGAAAGTAAGTGCTGATAAAAAACACAAGGGAACAGCATTGTTCATGCCTGCCGTCATCTGACTCCCCAACATCTTCGCTAGGAAATTTATGCAAGCAACAAGATGTACTGAATTTTAGTTCTTTTTCAAAGACTGAAGCTGCGATATTTTACAATTCATCCCATTTAAAATAAATAACTGGCAGTCATCATACTCAGTTGCTCCTAGAAACACACAGATGTTTCATCCAAGTGAGTACCTGTTAGCTCTCCATGTATATTCAGCACTCAGCATTCAAATGCAAGGAATTTCAACTGTCCTTGGGAAGAACATTCTTTCAATAGCATCTATGTTAGATAAGAACCCTGCATTAGAAACAATCCCTTGCCATTTTGCAGACAACCACATGACTAGCTTGGAGCGTCTGCAGAGTTGGTGCAATCCTCTATCTGTACTGATAGTACATGGGTGTCTGAATGACACTGTCCTTCATAAGCACCTACACAGCTCAGCTTGGGAAGGAAAACAGCATCTCTTCTTCTGCTTGCTGCAGAAAGGGAGGACTAACAATCTATCTGGGGGACCCCAGGATTGTTTCATAAGAAAAGGAAGGGCCAAACCAAAGCCTGTTCCTAGCACCTCGATGCTTACTTACATTTCTCCTGCCCTCTAGCAATATGGTATGTCCTAGACTGTAAGTTCTAGGCATACCTGTAGTGCAGGAAGGAACATTTTCCTTCAGAAATGTCACCATTATACTTGAGTTCCAGCATCTAATGAAGAAAAAGCATATACTGGAGGACCTATCTGGAAGTCCGGTCAGGTTACTTCCAATTCAAAGCAATTTTTTTCTTAAGCACCAAGAACACAGTTTTTAGCCAGCTGCCCCCTAAGGCCTTAAAAAAAAAAAAAAAAAGGGGGGGAGGGGGCTAACCAATCAACCAACCGAAGAAAAGACAACATAGAAAGAAAACCCCAAAATAATACAGCCCGTGTAAAATGAACTCTCACGCAACAAAAGCAAAGTTTTTCCCTAATGTGACTCAAAGTAACACACATCAGGCATAGAAAACAGCGTGGCACAAAAAGTCATTATAGTGTTCACAGTAGAACACAAGAACTCTTCTCACATGGACTAGGACGACCCGAGCAGCACCACATCGTTTCCCTGGCTGGATCTGAGGCATCCTAAGGGTGCTCTCAGACCACCGTCACCCTCCGGTCATCACCGTCTTTCCCCCGGTTAGACACACGGGCTACGCCGGCCGCTTACCCGGTAGATCTCCTCAAGCAGCAGCTTGGCGCAGTTCTGGCCCAGCTCCTCAGGCAACACAGCAGCACCCTGGCCCTGAGGGTTTGAGGCTAGCTCAGCGCTGAGAAAAGTGCCGTTGATGGTTTCTGCAACGAGGCTTAGCCCGAAACCTGGGGATCTGAAAGAAAGGGGGAAAAAAAGTGCATTTGACTCAAGAACAAAACTGGACAACAAGCCAAGAACTAGTTCTAGTTGACCTCTTCATGTCACAAGCAGTCTACTGGGATAATACTGTGAATCTGGACTTACTGAGAAACACCCTGCTCCACACATTGGATTTACACTGGGGAAAAGGAATATTAACATTTGATTTACAATGTGGAAAAAAAAAAATATTAACAGCAGCATTTCAAAATTAAAACCAGTACCACTTGGCCCAAATCCATCGTGCTGGTCATTTCTGAAACACACTCTTTAAGATGACAAAAAAAACACCCATATTTATTAAAAACGCAAAACAATGTCTCCTCAATCTTTTCCTCAATCTTTTTCACATTCTCCTAATTAATGTTTGATAAACATTTCTAGAGTATCTGGAGCGTCTTCTTTCATAAAATAAAATAAAATAAAATAAAATAAAATAAAATAAAATAAAATAAAATAAAATAAAATAAAATAAAATAAAATAAAATAAAATAAAATANAAATAAAATAAAATAAAATAAAATAAAATAAAATAAAATAAAATAAAATAAAATAAAATAAAATAAAATAAAATAAAATAAAATAAAATAAAATATTACAAGAGCTTTCCTGAAGGACTCTTTTTTTTCCCCTCTGCAAGCTTCGCTATTAGCAAGATCAGTACACAACCATGGAACTGGGTTTATTAAAAACAAAACAAAAAAAAAACCCAAAACTTTTGATCTGACATCATTATCACTTACAATTCCAAACACTTCTTTTCATTTAGAGTTCAATATAAGCCAAACTGTTACAGACACTTAGGAATCCTGAACATGTTTGAAGAAAATCAAAAGCACCTATCTCCCTCAGACTTCAGTATATTACAAAATGCTATTGTAAGTATTAGAAATTTCTACGACAAGTCACAGATGACTGAATACACTCTGCTGAGAAACTGTAACACAGGAAAAGCACAGAATTCTCTCACTCATGGGTCCCAAAGGAGCACCAAAAGCTAGCCATTCAAAATAAGGTTAGCTTAACTTTTCTACACACACAGCGCTTTGCAAAGTTGTTTGACTCTGGCTGCCTCCACTACCACACTTTTTAATTAAAACGGTCTTAGCGACCCAAAAGCTAAGAAATGTCAGCAATATCAACAAAACACAAAAACAAATCCCAAGCACCAGTACACACCAACTAATATGCTATTAGAAAACAAAACCCAAAACAACAGCTCCTCTAAAATCGTTTCAGCAGGGCAGCAATTAAAAGGTACTAGTGTTTCCCACCCGAACTTAACTGCCTGTATTTTTTGAGCAGCATAAAGGGGATGGTAAAGATGTATCTCTGCTTTTCCTTGAAACAAACATCTACTAATAAAGACAGGAACAGGGTCAAAGACACCGCTTCTGAAGAGTTGCCATTTGCACAAGTGTCCCCTGATAAATACGGCCCCTAACAAGTTTTCTTAATATGCAGGAGCAAGTGGTAATCTGCCCAAATAAAAATCACCCACTGCCTTCTGCACGTGTAGACAATATTAGCCACCATTTGCCCAGACAAACTTTCTGCTACAAATTTCCAAACATAACCAGAAGGTCTCTGCTTTCACTAACAGCAGTGCTAATAAAGACAGTAAAATAATTTATTTCCTGAAGCTACTTGCATTGTGGAAGAGACTCAGTGCAAGTCTTTGTGCTGTGAGAGCCATCCTTGGCCTGGGCTGGGCACAGATGGACGCAACTCGTCCTCCTTGGCCTTGCTCATCACTTAGCAGAGACAGCACTGAACACAACAGGGTGTACCACTTTGGCCCCTGCCAACACAAGCACTAGGAACCCACCAGGACAAAGCTCTACCCAAGTGGCACGACACCAGCACGAGGTATCCTGCGAGCACTTTGGACCACATTTCTGTTGAAACATGAGGGTAGGGCAGCGTTAGCAAGACATGAGCACCAGCACAGTGGGCAGGGGACTTCAGTCTCTCATTCTTTAGTACTCCACATGGATTGAATGTAATGGCAGTGCCTTATTTCATTTTAGTCTTCTACTTCATAGGTAATAAATAAAATTAAATAAATAAAATTAAATAAATAAATGCTCTAAACTGCACGTATAGCACAGAAGTGTTTCAAAATCCTGCTTACTGGTAAAACTTGAAGCACAAGATTTACCATCCTGGCATATTAATTACAATGGAGGACCGGAAAGGAAAATAAAATACTTCAGAGGCCTTTTTTTTTTTTGAGGATGATGATTTTTTGTAGGCTTGTAAACATAACAATTTATTTTTAAGGTAATTTTTCAAAAGGCATTTAGATTAAATTTTCAGAAATGCCTCCAGAACCTAAACCTCTTTAAAACACACTTGAGATTTTTTCCGAGCACTTTGTCTCAACATTATATAAAAATGACATTACCATTTAGCAGCACAAAAACCATAACTGTTTAGAAGTACTGAGTACACAGCACGTTCCATTAACAGCAGTGGGTCATCTAAAGCCCTTTTAGTAGATTTAAATACCTACATTTATTCTGGAAGCATTCAGCATTTCTTGAAAAAAAAAAAAAAAAAAAAAAGATGAAGTATTTGTTTTTCAGATGTTAGATGTAGATACAGCTGTTGATGTCTGAGGTCTTTATTCCTGAAATATTGGCCACAAAATCACTTGCAGATTATGTTCTGGCACCACCTTTTCCAGGACAGAAATCCATTTTGTACATATACATGCACAAAACAAAACCTAGCTCAGAACAGCTTGCTCAGAACAGCTTGCTCCAGATCATACAAGATGTCTGTGGCCATATAGCAACAACCACATCTTGAGATGCCATCTACTGAGTAAACCTTTCCTAGTCACACAGCTGATTCACCTCTATGTTTCAGGGGCTATTCTTGCCCCAGTCCCCTGTTCCACCCCAGCACAACCATATCTATGGCTAACTATCGCTTAGAAGTTTCCAGAGATGAAGAGACTTCCTGGCAATCCTGGCAATCCTTTCTAACATATCAATAGCCCAACAGTTGTAATTTTTTCCTAATTCCAAGTCTTTAGACAAAAAGTCTGGAAGACTTTACAGAGCAGGATTACAAGACAGCATATTGCTATGATAACGCTATTTGTTATTTTACAAACTTCACTGAAGAATACGATAGGATCCAAGGATGTGAGATCACTTGCATAGCACAAAACAGGTGTTAGAGTTAAAAAAAGAGATATATTTTCTGTTGATTTTTTTTTGGCTTTTTCTCTGTGTTCACTTGTGCCATGCCATTTTAGTGTGTTTTTCTAGTTGAGATAGATCATCAGTTTAAAAAAAAAAAAAAAGACAGAAAAAGTGTGCATGCTCGAGTTTGAGTCTACGTAAAGACAAACTAGACAGTTCCTAGGATTTTATCAAACCTTAAGTGACATTTTCCAATCTATAAGTGACAAGAGGACAATGAAGGCATGCCAGTAAAATTGTCTGAATTATACATCACTTCTGTGTTTTTGAAAGAAAGAAAATCCATTGCATTACAGGAAATTCATGCCTTATAACTTCCATCTACCCAGGGTTCTACTCTATCAGTAGAAGTACTGACACTCGTCCAAGTGTTTATGTCTCACTAAAGAATAGAACAGCCCAAGCCAATCAAATATTTCAGGAAAGAGTTTGGTTCCATCCTGAATGCTACCATTTACTTCAGGAGGTCTAAAATGAAATTCAAACATTAGTCTTCTCACCATACTGTGGCACTTCAAGACTAAAGAAAGCTCAGGTTTTCCTTTAGCAATAGTAACGGTAATATTTTCCTTAATCAAGAAAGCACACAATTTTTTCCCCATACCACAAAGAAAGCAGATGTAGCTTGTAAATTGTTACATCTTTTTGCACTGTGAGGAATATTTATTCTAAGTCAGTAAAACAGAAGAGCATGTTATGAAGCTAAGAGCACTAACAGATCACAAAAAAAAATTCCAAAAGGATGGAGATTTGTACTTCTCTTAACTATGAAAGTTGATACTCACTTTCCAGAGCTGACTCCCTTCATATGATCTGTGTAGATATAAATGTCCGGGAGGAACTTATTCAGGATGCTCCGTGCAGACTCCACTATTCTGTTTGCCATCTGTGGTGACACTCTGACGGAATATCTACACCTTTCAGCTCAGGAATTCTTTGTAAATGCAGAAGAAAATAAGCTAAATGATGCTTTAAATGCCCCAAAGTGGCCAAAAGGCCCAAATGCATTACTTCAGACAGTATGATTTTGCCTTAGATATCTGTCTGTAATTGTTGGTCTACTTGCCACTCCAATCTACACTTAAAGAAGCACATGTACTAAGTGCTTTCACTGATAAATCTTTAAGTGAGGTACACATAAATGCACAAAATATCTTATTATGACAAGGTAAACACCTAACTTTAAGATATCTTTTGATGATTTTCAGCTGCTATTCCAACGTCTTTCATTTTCTTGTGATGCAGGAACTCCTATGTGCTCTGCTTTTCCTGTGCTATTAAAAGAGAGTGATGGGTGATTTTCTCCTGATTTAGTGGCAAGAAAGCCAGTCCTTCCACTTTTATTATGCAGAAATAATGTAACTAAAATTAAAGACAAGTGGTAGAATGACTTATTAGAGAGGTGAAGAACCATAAGAAGGTACTTTTTCTTTGGAAAGATCATGACAAGCACTACCACAAACACACTGAGCTGCCTCTGTTATTCTTCTACAGCATATGCACCCTGGAAAAACTGCTCTCACATGGGAACACTTCACTCATCCAAATTCTGCAGCTGCAGGGTGAGTTCAAAGCATCTTGTTCTCACAACCACAAGAGCACATCATAAGGTAAATAGAGGGCTAGGCTCCAAGCCCATGTCTCTGGCAGTAAACCCACCCCCATTCCTGCTTTTCCCTCAAGCTGATCGATGCCAGAATCTCTCATAATTACAAGCTGAGTTACAATATAGTCAATACCCAAGAGACAACAGGGCCTGATGAAATAAAAGCATTAGCATTTCTGCCTGTAAGGGGCTTCTGCCTTTTTCCTATGGTGGCAGGAGATTCATGAAAGACACAGCACAAAAATGACAACAGAGATGGGGAAAAAAAAATAATATGTGAAATTCTCTAATTCTCTTTGCAAAAGTCATCATTCCACAACTGTACTGTCGGCTCTTTTCTAAGGGAAATACAGCTTCCTATACTTCCACCTCCAGAGGTACTTGAAGTCTAAAGGTAAAACAAACTGCTTTCCGTAACACTACAAATAACTCCATTCGCCTGTGCAGCCAGGTGTGAATGGAACTTAAATTAAAGCACCTGTTCGACACGCAGCCATGCTGCCACTATTCAGTGTGGAGCACGGCACACAGCGTCTTTGAGACACAATGCTGAGATCTAGCTGCTTGCATGATCCTTCTACACAATGTCTACAAGGCTTAGAAAAGATACGCTGTTCCCCTGATGCGCTTGATTTTGCCAGGGTCTGTGAGCTGAATGGGCTGCAGCACCTTCTTCACGGGGCAGGAAAACAGTATCTCTCCACCACCTTTGGGAGGCATTCCTCTCCGGTTGATCTAGGAAATATAACAAAGGAGAAAAAGGCTTAGTAAAGAGAAGAAAGAGTGTAGTCACACTTTCAAAAGTGATAAATCTTATTACATGCACAATAAGATCTTAGCGGTAGTCATATTATATGAGTAAAAGTGAGGAAAAAAAATCCTAAAGAGAGAAATGTATTTTACACCAAAGCTACCAGGACCACTGTGATGTTGCACAGCTGAGACTGGTGGCCTGGACTGGGCTCAGGTGGGGCTGGGTTCTGTAGGGGAAGCAGAGGAAAGGGAGGCCAAGTAGTATCCTGGCAGGTTTTATTATTATATCAGCACTTTTTATATTATTATTACTATTTGTTTTCTTCTTCTAGTTTTTATATCCCCCTCAGCTTACATGTCTATTCTACATCCAGGTCTGTACATAAAGAGTATCGACTTTAGAGAAATAAGATTTTCTTTTTTACCTTGATTTCCAGACTTTCACCATCAATTCCAAATTTTTTCAGTAGAGGTAGAGCTGTTGCCTTAAGGACATCAATCTACGGAACACATAATTAAAAAAAAGAAGCAGACTGTACTGAAAGTTACGTAAGTTAGTAATTTAAAAACCTGTGAATTATGAAGTGCATAATAGGGATAAGGCGTTCTCAGACTTGGTATTCTATCAGCAGACATGGGAGTGCGGCATGAAAAGCTCCAGCTACTCTTAGATTACCGTAAGATCTCATTATTTACAAACTTTGCCAAAATAAACTAGTGGGAGATGAAATTTCCTACTCTGGATTTCTTCTGCAGCCTGATTCTTATTTTTGTTATGTTTCAGCTAAGGCAGTTCATTTCTTTCTCTGAACACAGTAATTGAAAAAAAATATTCATTTGTACTCGTTAAAAAATTCTTGATCAAACCCAATATCTGAGGGGTTAAGAAACCTCCACATTTTGGAGCAGGCCCTTGACTTGGCAGGAGGAATCTGAATCCTGCATCAAGAACTCCTCAGTGCTTTCTAAGAAACATGAGTCTCCAGGTAATTTCTGTTGACAGAAGAACCTGGTTAAGTGTGTGGCAAATCGTCTATGTATTCCCTCTGAGCTGGGTGCTTGCCAAATCCAAGTCTGAGCAGGGCTTTCCTTGCAATTGCTATTTTTGGATGCTGAACTAAGACAGTAGCGACTGTCCTTTGCCTTCCTCCTTCCGCTGCCACTTTAGCATTATTGAAAGGGACAGGAATAATCTTTGCAATAAGCCCAGGGAATTATCAGAAACAAGCACCTGAGGAGAGATAGGTGACTGAACAAGAGCAATTCAGACAGAAATTCAGATAGAAAAGGAAACAGATGTACAGTAGATGGTGGCAGAGAAGATGAAAAAAAGCATTCTCCAATCCATAGCTTCAGTCAGGCCCCAGTGTTCTTCTGTCTGCTCTCCGCAACATGATGGAAGCCACCAACAAAGTACCATCTTATATCTCATGTACAAAGCTGTGAAAAAGTTGTTAGAACGACTTGAGTTGCTAGAAGCCTAGACTGCAGTTCTCCTGCTTCAAATCCTGCTGGCTAACACAGTTTCCTTCTTAATCCAAGTGTAGGGCAGATATGGGTATTTTTAAATATCAGGAAGCATCAACATGTTAATGTCATTAAAAGCTCTATGTTAAGGATTAGTTTTCTTAATTTATATTTTTAATGTCAGGTATGTCCATGCTGCCTTATTTCACCCCTGAAATAGTATTCACTAACCACAGTCAGATTTGATTTTTAGAACACAAGCCTTTAATATGCTAACAGATAAACGCAGACACAGGTGAGTACCACTGGCAAAAGTCCTGAATTCTGATAAGTTAATCTGTTTTGTATAAGAACTGCAGAGTATTTATCCCACTTTGTAATGAAAAAATACATGCCAGCTAAAAGCATAGTCTCACTATGCAATTACAAACTCCCTTCCCCTTCTGCAATACCACTTTTGTAACCTCTCAACTAAAGTCTGCATCTATGGAAAGTCATGTTATGGGCACATCAGAAAACTGGGTCAACTTTGAGTCTGGTTCGTCTTTTTCCAAAAATTCCAAGACTTATCACAGCCTCTGTAGTCCTTTTATGACTTGCAGGCATAATGCTCATCAGACACCAGACAGGCATACAGCAACAGACTGTTTCTTTTCTAAGTTTATAGCCCTAGCAGAGAAGGCAACTATCAGTATTTTAAGAATGGGAGAAGGCTGCCCTGCTCAACAGACATGTGGGAGCTCATGCAGGAGGGTTTTCAGACTTCACCCAAAACCACAGGGCTGCAGCTAAACTGAGATACATGCCTGTATTTCCTGGGTCCTTGCCTACCACTCATAAAAGCTCAGCTCTCCTCAGTGGGCAGTAGTTTCACCTTCAAAGCTGACAACACAATACCAAATAGTATGTTTTTCTTTATTTTTCTGTGCTTTGGCACAACCCGAGTATACCTTATCACAGAAGCCAAGAATTTGCCATGTACCATAGACAATGTTCAAAAAACAAATTGGTAATTTTTTTTTTTTTAAGAAATCCACAACAACTAAAAATCTAAAAGCATATGAACCAAACCATACCAGCCAACGAAAAAAAAAGAGCAGACCCAGCAGTAGATCCTTTTCCCAGGTAGCCATTAGTCACTGTACATAGTTCACCAACACTGCTCAGAACATCATTCACCACCATGCCACACATACAGCATTATGTTTTGATGGCAGAAAGCTAGACGGATGTTTTTTGTACATTGCACAGATGTGAAAACAGAGTCTAACATCAGAGAGACAAAAAAAAAAAAAGGCCAGAAGACTCAGTAAGGAAAACTTTTGTTTTCTTGGGATTACAGACAACTGCTGTTCCCAAGCCAAAACTTCATATGCTAGTCTCATGCCAGCAAGAAAAGTCATTTCAGTTGAAAGTCTCAAGGCAAAGCTGTAAAAAAGCTCTAACATTCACAATCCCAAAAAACATTATGTATTATTCTAAAACCAGATTATTACAGTATCACATATCCACAGCTTGTCAGAATAACAACATGAAAGGAAGTAAAGGAAAATTGGAGAAATTGTATGTTTGCCACCTTCATTTCCTTCAAACACGTGCTTTATAAAGATACCACCCACCATGCATCCTCTCAGTGCAGAGAAGTCTGAAACGTCACCAGTTCTGCATGCCAGTGCAGAACAAACGGTCTACATATACAAGGACTCTACTGATTGCACAGAAAACGTGATGTAAATGCACGTTGCCTGTGAGTGGTTAGGTCTGGTGCTCCAAGGCATGGGGAGACCTCTTCCTGATGAACATAAAGGCAAAGAACCATTCCTCTTGCTCATTTAAGACACATCACTCGCCTGCTGTTATCAGCCTGCTGCAAAGTGCAGCACGCGCAGCTAGCCCCGCGCCCCAGCACTCTCCAACTGCTGTTCTCAGTTATCTTTAATGGCACCAGATGTCAAACATTTCCACTGCACCCCATCAGTGGGCTGTGGATGTATACACACAACTGCAAGCATAAACACACAGTCCAATCACCCCTCAGGAGCTCTCAGCCTGACCTACGCCTCACTGAAATCAGCCAAGGCCTTTTCTGCCCCAGGCTGCCCTTTGGAAACAGCTTTGTTCTCTCCTTGACCACATCTGATGTCCCTGCAGCAAGACATGCACCATTCCTCCTCGGTACTCCTGACATGAGCTCGTGGGGAGCAATAGCCTTAAGCCCAGCAATGCAGCAATCACATCCAATGGATATTTTTAAGGCTCTCTCCAGAAGAGAGGGCAAGGGCAGATTTCAGAAAGCCCAGCTGATCAGGCCACATTCCTGCTGCTTCCCCTGTGGATTCCTCCAAGAGCAAATGTGTGGGACAGCTCCCTGCCATCCTGCCAGAAGAGATTCAGAATAGTGCAGAGTATGGGAGGAAGCAGGATGGTGTGGCTGAAAGGAGCAGACTGGGCAGGACCACTTTCTCCTTTTAGGACAGCATTCAGGACAACATTCAAACTTGTGCTTGTGGTCTCAACAACTTGCAAAGTAATGTGGATTTCATTAGAGGGAGTTAAGGGATTTCTCCTCTTATTTCTTTCTACTTCATTATAATAGCTGAGTTACTACAAAACTTTGCATAAAAATCCTTCAAAATAGTTTATCAGGGCACATTGGGTTCAACGTTTATTTATGTCAATTAAAGAAAATTAGTCAAGTTCAGACTAGTTTGAGGATTCAATATCAAGCTATTAACTTAACAGGTTCCTGTACAATTGCCCAGCCACTCTAACTACAACTGTGTTTCTACAGCATCGTGAACATTAAGATACAACTCTCTGGCACAGACATCTGTCACCACGGGACTGCATTCAATTTGTACGAATCTGACAACACCTTCCTGTGCCTGAGCTTTGTTCGGTGTTAGTTCCCTTCAAAGAACAACTACCTGGCTCAGACTCTTGTGTCTATCTCACCTAGGATTACTTAATCTCTGTTGGCCCAAGTCAACAATGTCTGAGAAGGAATAATTTCCAGACTCAAGACTAAGCTGCTTAGATGTGTGTCCAAACTTATTTGAAAGCAGCATTCCAGCTGGACTGCTCTTCCTCTCTGCATTCTTCAAGGGAGACTCTCCACTGTGGTTAACAGACACAGTCAACCAAAGAGACTGCTTTGATTCTTATTATTTTCCATTTTCTATCAAATATCTTTAATCATGGTGACTGAAAGATTAGAGAAACACATGCTTTTCATTTACTATGTTCCTTTTTTTCTGAAGCATGATGTATAAACTCATTTCAATTATCCTTTGGCTCACGTGGGTGTTTTGCAGTGCCACAGGGGAGAGAACATATTTTTTAAAATGACAAGAAGGAGTAGTTGAAAAGCCATAAATACCAGCAGGACTCAGAGATTGGTCTAATACCTGCTATTATACTTAATGCTATTTGTTTTCATTTGAAATTGGTTAAACTTTCAGGTGACAGTGTTCCTTTAATCTACTCACAAGAAAACAGTCTCCAATCACAATTTATAAGGTAAACAGCAGTGCTGTTCTCCGAGAGCCATTACTTTAAAGGAAAAAAAAAAAAAGAGCAATCAAGCCTCATCCATTACTCTAGTGTTTTAACCCTATGAGGTCAATAGCTCATTTTTGTAACAAGACTGTTACAAAAGCATTAAAGATTTTAAATCATCATTAAAAGTGTTTGAGGAAAACATGGCTAATTTCATGAAGTCATTTGACCTATGATGCCTTTCAGCTTCCTTCTGAAGAGACAATCCTCCTTCTGCAAGCTGTTCACAAACAGAAAGCAGCTAAGCAAATTACATGCAGATGCAAATCTGCTAATGTAATTTCATTATTGTCACGTGACTTATTTCTAACTAAAAGCTTCATAGAGACACTGGCATAACTATACCCCACATTCCTTCACTATTGCACTGAATTTTACAGACAATTTCTATTCTTTAGAGTAAATAAAGATGTGAGATAGGGGAATAGCATACCTAAAATTTGAGAACAGGAAAAGCAATGGCAAGCCCACACATTTATAGGGGGTTTCCAGCGAAGAAGAGAGAAGTTGCCCCGAATTGAATGGTCAAAAGACATATTACAAAGAGTATGGAGTAAGAAGCAGAAAGTGAAGAGAACAGAAGATGCTTGCCTGATTCAGAGAGTTTGTTGGATAATGCAATAATACTAAATACTTTTTGTTATGAGAAACTACAAAAAAAAAACCAAACAAGGCTTTGGAGGTTTTGTTTTTGAGATGGAAATAGAGATGGAGATGAAGAACGATAGAAAAATTCTTGGATACATAATACATTTTTGTTACTTACTGAAGGATCTACTTGATCATTTGTTACTCCCCTCAGGACAATTTTTAATGGGTGCTTCATGAAAGGAGCCAGGCAGAGCAGACTTTCCAAATAATAGCCAATACTGCGACTGGGGCTGCAGTCATGTTCCAGCGAGCCTCCATACAAAATTCCTGGTTGATAATACAAGGTTGTACCTGGGGAAAGATGAGAGGGGAGTGTGCTAGCCATGATCATGGAGTAAAGACACTTTGCAGCGATACATACCAACAATCTGGAGACAAAATACAGTACAAGGCAGGCTGTACTTCTTTGCTGCCTATCGTGTTGAACGGGCTAAGGCAGACGCATGTCTGTGTCTTGTACACCACTTCTCCTTCTTCCAGTAAATCAAGAATCTTCTAACCACCTCCCAAATTGGAGGCAATTGCCATCCTTCCACAGCTGCCAAATCTTTACCAAATCAACAGGTCATTGCTGCCCCAGTGTGTCTAGTGATAGATCATCAGCTTTAGTGACCCTGCAAAACCCTTAGCCACCAACACATAGACAACAAGAATCTGCTGATGGATCTCCACGGGAGATTCACCACCAAATAACAACTCCTCTGAACATGACGAGGTAGGCACAAATCTTGCCTTCTACAAAACCCCCTTATGGCACAGAGCAATCTATCCCATTGTGAAATCCTGCACATCAAGCAAAATTACAAAACTTCAGATCAAGCAATACACTTTCTTCATCTCACTGCATTACATCCTCACCTGTGATCTATCATTACAGAACCTCTCAGTTTGATGATTTCTGATCTGCTTGGCCTTTGGCACCAACCTATCAAGAAACTTACCCCTGACAAGCCAAAATTTTCCCTTCACTGCAGCAAGTGATATAGCCTGGCATAGGGGAAGAGGAAAAGGAAGATCTCACCTGTTTGGTTTATTTCAATCCTAGAGCCGTTGGTCACCTTGTCAATGAGGCGAATAAAACTTGCTTCAAAATCTGATGAAGAAAAAAGAAAGAGAGGAGAAGGAAGGGTTAAATATCTTCAGATATGTTCCTGAAAGCCATAAGAAACTTCTACATACAGCATATCATACCTATATATTTTCCCAACTATTCACAATGCCACTCCCTAGAGGCCAGTAAGGCTA
Source organism: Eudromia elegans (assembly GCA_003342815.1). Lineage (NCBI taxonomy): Eukaryota > Metazoa > Chordata > Aves > Tinamiformes > Tinamidae > Eudromia > Eudromia elegans. The sequence goes on from PTEX01000026.1 coordinate 6,247,667, forward strand.
CCTCCACTTCTCTTTTTGTTGTAGTACAACTTCACTGCATGGGGGGAAAAAAAAGCAATTCACCAGCTCTGCAGAGGCCTCAGTTGGAGTCTGGTGAACACAGATGGGGCCTGTATGAGCCATGTTGCTCTTGCCTGCATGCAGCAAGGCACGGGACTGACTCATCTGATCAGACCTGAGTGGTCACTTATGCCCAGGATAAAACTTCTTCATCAACACAAAGGTCATTTTTGCAGCGCATTTGCACAAACCCCAGCAAACAGGACTCTGCTTATTTAGGCTGACAAAGTGAACTGCAGCATCCCCTTATTTTTCTGTAGAGATTTTCTTTTAAAAGAAGTTGACATTCCAATGTAAAGTGTACTATGTTCCAAAAACACTGCTGTGATATATTCATTCGCAGACATCCAAATTTTCCAGAAACACCAGCGACATAATAGGAAAAAAAAAACCTCATCATGTCTCTTTCTGCTCAGAATGTGCTTCTGTTCAGACTGCAGCAGCTTGTGTGAAATTAATTATTGAGTTTCTCCTGTTTTTGCAGATACATTCTCAGAGACATGGGAAAGAGACAATATAAAAAGAAAAGATACCTTAGTGTCCTGATGTTTAGGTATCCCAAACTGGCTGACACTCAGTATCAAGGAAAATAATGTTCAAACATAGTTGAGAAATCAGTCAATTTTAAGAACCAATGGCACCTGCAAAATTATCGGTTTGTAGTACAACTTCCTTATTTGTAATGCTATATTATTCTCTGAACAGTAATCAGATTTTTATTCCTACATATGCTTTTAGGACACAACAAGCATTTAGACCAATGCACTACTTTCAGAAATTGCATATTGCTAAACTATGCTGGTAGAGTATGCTTGATAACCCAGATACACAGAGCTGCTCTTGCCCTCTGTGGTGATCATTTCCACACTCAGCTCTACGTGATAATCCTGGAAGCACTTCCAGCAAGAAGGAGCATCCTTGTGAAGAGCTGCCACCCTGTGGGAGGGCAAACTTGCACTAAAGTTTTGTGCATGAAGGCTCCAGTCACACAAAGCAGAGCGCACCACACGTTGAGTTTGTTATTGTGCTTTTTCTGGTACTGTCACAGTTGGCATTTTAACCCATGCTTGGAAAAGACAGCTCAAGCACCTATTAGAAAAAAATGGTAAAAAAATACTACGTTCATCACAACCAGGCTCTCTCTAAATTGGCAGTAATAAACACTTGGGGTCTTAGTTAGGTCAAGTGCAGGAGAGTGTTTCGGAAGGTTAGCAGGAGAATTTCTTGCTGAGAACCAAAGCCTTCTGAGGAGGCAGCAGAGGGTCCGCGCTGGGGCGGGCGCCGTTCCAGCCTCGCACCTTGCCCGAAATGAAGGAAAGGAGGTTTTGGGACAGCTGCCCCTCCTGCCACAGTGACCACGGGAATCACCAGCGGCTCCTGGGCCATGGGAACCACCAGGTAGAGGGTGCAACCTTCCCTGCCACTCGCCCACAATCGAGACGCAAAGCAAAGCGGCCAGCCCCATCCACTGGAACTGCTGGGGCGGCGTGAAGGAGGGAAAGTCCTGGGGTGACCGTGCGGGACGGGAGCTGCCGCGGCCTCCCGCTCCCCTCGCTCCTGCTGGGGAAGGGGCCGGGGAGACCCCGCGCCCACCACGTGCGTCCCGCGTCCCTGGAGAGCCTCGTGAGCCCCGGCGCCTGGATAACCCCTGGAGAGCCGCAGCTCCGCGCGCGGCCGGCCTCATCCCACACCTCGGGACATGCCGGTTATTCCCATACCCCGGGCATCCTGACAACCCTGCTCCTCAGCCCCGGGATATCCCGGCCATCCCGGTTACTCGCCTAGAGCCTCCCTTTACTTCCCCCGTTCCCGCAAGCGCCGGGGGTGTTTTGAGGAGCGGGGGCAGCACCACGGGCGCCTTCCCGCGCGCTGCCGCCCCGCCGCGGCGCCGGCACGAGCTGCTCACCGCGGAGCCCGGGGTCCTCCTCCCTGGCGCGGATCTTGCGGACCTTGAGCGGGCGCCCGCTCAGCGTGGACAGCACGAGGCGCTGCCGCAGGAAGTTGCAGCCCGCGTAGCTCAGGCACTGCGAGGGGCCCGACATGCCGCCGCCACCCGCCCGCCCGCCCCACGCACCCACGTGGTTGGGAACAGGAAGCGCCGCGCGCCGCCGCCACGGGTCACAGGGCAAGGGGCGGTGCCGCGGCGGCCGTTGGGCGGCCGTTGGGCGGCCGTTGGGCGGCCGTTGGGCGGCCGTTGGGCGGCCGTTGGGCGCGCTGGACGGTGCTGCCGGTGCGCGGGCAGCGCGGGAGTCTGCGCGGAGGGCCGGTGCCAGAGGCGCTCTTGAGTGATATTTAATAGTAGCGACTGTCTCTTTCAGGGTCCGTTCTCTCTCTATATATATATGTATAGTTGACGCTTGGCTTTTGTCTCTATGCTTTGCCTGTGCTGTTATGTGTTGCTTTATTTCTGAGCAGTTTAACTGATATGAGTTATTTTACTTCTCATTTTATTGGCAGGTGAGAAGTGAAATCCACAAGTGATATGTGCCGCAACATCATCGTACTCTGCTTAGATAAGACTAAATCAATTTCTTGGGATGTCTTTCCTCAAACAATTATTTTATTTTATTTTATTTTATTTTATTTTATTTTATTTTATTTTATTTTATTTTATTTTATTTTATTTTAGTATGTTATTCCTGGTTGCCATGTTCAGATGAAATAGTATGTTGATTAATGGAAAATTAAGCAGAGATGCCGGCTTTGTGCACTTGGAAGAACTAGAACGGGGTCTGATTTCTGATCTTCTGCCGAAGCTGTTCCATTAACAGCAATGGCTGAGCCCAACAGCTCTTATGTAAGACACCAAGGGAAGCTTTTGATCTGTGTTTTAGGGGTCATGCAAATTAATTACAGTAGAGGTAACAGAGTTAATTACCGGTCTGCTGTATGTATAAAGGAAAATTATTTTTGTGTATGTTGTACAAGAGGCAAAAAGGATTAAGAGTGTTCCCCGCTGAATGTTTTCTACAAATATGCTGTGATTTGTTTCTCTTGATACTTTGCATTAGAAGTGGACTGTATGATGTCTCATGTCATGTCTCATCTCTTGCTAAGCACCACTTGCGTGCTACTGTGGACAAAGATGGATGAGAGTGCAGTCCCACAGTGTCTGAACATAGTGAACAGAGCAAGGTGCTTGTGCTAGGCTGTAGTGACAGTCCCGCTCAAGGGAGAATAATCTGTCAGGTTCCAAATGCATCCAGCATGTCCAGTCTGACACCCTGGGAAGTGGAGCTGGAGGCAAGGCTATGATACAAGTCTAAGGTGTCCATCATCCAGGAGCCAGGACGAGAGACACGCTACCTATAACAAGAGGTCTCTCTCCTTCCAAGGGACAGGACTGGAGACACGTGTGTCTATGACTTAAGACCTAGGTCTGAGATCCTCCCAGGAGGTGGCACTGCAGATAGTGCACCTCCCACATAGCTCAGGCAAGGACAGAGGGCCCTGAGCAAATCTTAAACACAGCTCGTTGGCTGGTGGACAGGGGCCATGGGCAAAGGTCCAAGGTGAGGGTACTGAGGGGCGTGCAGGCCTGCTGGTGCACTTACTGCCCCGACAGTGATCTCCAGTGTGTCATCTCCAATGCACAGGAATGAAAAGCATCTCTAATGCAAGAAACACTTCTGTAAAATGTAGATGTGTTCTGGGTAAATCATAAGTTACATCTGTGCCTGAACAACCTCTAGGAGTATACAACAGCTACCCTTCAAATAGCTGCTGAGCTGAAAGAGCTCTGTGTGTTCAGCATCCCTGCAGCACAGAACAAAAAGGAGCTCATCCTTCTGGTGCACTTGTTATGAAGGACTACATGTTGCAAGAGCACACAGGAGCAGAAAAGAATCCAAATTTTTGTAGAAAACCTGATAACACTCTTTGTGAAAAGGCTGTTTTGCAGAGAATATTTTTTAGTCCCAAGACAGAGACTATGCAGCAACTGTGATTAGAGCTCCTCTTGTTGACTGCTTGCTGGCAGAACTTTCCTGATTTGTGTGCTTAGGAACTATTTGTATATTTCATAAACTAGCCTCCGAGTTACCTGTAGTGATGTCTGTTGGAGTCCATCTACTGTGATCCTCATAAGAGAATCTTTGTCTTTACTAGCAGCCATGGAAACTACACTACAATTTCTGTGGAAACAATGTGAACAGAGTTATCCGTCTGCAGAGTTTCATGTTGTGAAATGAACAATGTCAAATGTCAGTTTAGAACTGGATGATCGCTGAATCTTGCAGTAAGCATGTAATGTTTGCTGAATCATAGACTTGTCTATGAAAGAACACATTTTCATAGTTTAGAAAGGAATTCTGGTTTTTTTAACATTTAGCTACATGCGTTATGCTGTTTTTAATGACTGCTCTTTTTTTCCCACATATCTGTATTAATTTTTTCCTGCTTTATTTCAGATTACAGGTAAAATATGCCTCTTAATCATATCAACAGTGCTTAATGATGAGCCACTTAGAGTTTTGCTTGTCTCTAAGCTGCTGTGGTGGATGAAAGCACAGGGCAAAAAAAGGAAATTTGATTTCTATGGTGCTAATCTTTCCTCCGGTCCTTTATGTCGTTGGCTCCAGCTAAAAACCATTTTCTCCCGTACTTAGTCACACATTCATTACTGTAGTCAGGAACACTGAAAGGTTAGAGTCACCAGGACATCATAGCAGTCACTCAGGCAAGTCTTTTATCTGTCTCGAAAAGGTCTTTTTGAAATAAAATTGATGTTATATGTGTGCAGGCTTTTTAGCAGTGAGAATCCACATCAGATAATCAGATAATCAGTGAGACTCATGAGACCCTCACAATTCCTCTCCTCTGTGATATACTTGCTTCCACAAAAAGAGTGAAGAAAGTTGTCCATTTTTTTAGAGTGAAGAAAGTTGTCTCTCTTTTTTTAGGGTGAATAAAGTTGTCCTTTTTTTTTTTTTCTTAGTTTAAACAGAATTCCTGTTTTTCAGTAGCTCTTCCTTAGTCATCTGGGGCAGCGAAGCAATAAACTGGAATTCCTTTGCTGAGCAAGAGTGGTAATGCATTACGACAGCTGCATTGAGTCTTTTGTCTGATTTCTAATACTGCCACTTCTAATGTCTTAACCAAGTTCCAGTTGTAATTGTGCTACATGCAGTAGCTGTTCTCTGAAATTCCAGCAGAGATATGATGAAAGAAGAAATAGGGAAGCACTGAACCAACATTAGCACCAGAACTACAGAAGTCACATCTTACAGCTGCCAGGTTACTGCCTGACGCGTAGTGAGACCGTGCAATGTTTCCAAACAAACAAGGAGAATCCAAAATGAGGATGTATCTATTTTGAAGATGAGGTTATATGTAAGTGTTGTGGGGATAACTGAAGAGTCACAAGATGGGAGAGTATGCGAATCTTCTAAGGTTTGTGTAGGAGAGCGGGAGCAATGTGGAAGGTGTTTACCTGAGTAGGATGGGGCAGGATGAAGACTGGAGCAAATAGTAGGGGCATCATGTAATCGTTACTTGAACTAGTGACCTGACTTTGTGAAGATCCTGTGAGGTGGTAGTCTCCCTGACAGGTCTCCCTGATTTGAGAACTGAGTGTAACCCATGGAGGGAATGGAATCCCTTTTAAGGGAAAAAGAAAATTAAAAAAGGCAATTCACTAACTGAGAGCAGAAGGGGGACAGAAAGTTCCTAATGAGAAAGCCTGTTGGACAAAAAGCAAGAGGTCCAAGGTGCAGGTATAAGAGTGTATGTTTTCCCAGAGTATGGTAAAGCTAGGGAAGACTAAAAGTGCTGTCAGAAGCCTGACTGTTACGTAGTAAAGAAATGTGTCTCCCTGTACTCTGAAGGACTGGTAAAGCGCTTTCTCCTCTATACTTCAATGTGTATAGTCATGGCTAGACCTAAAGGAACATAGCTGATTTAGCCGTCTGTCAAAACATCTGAAAACCACCTTCTTGCTTTACCTTTTGCCTCAAGGAAGCATTATTGCAAACTTGGCATGATGGTGTTTATATGACTGATAAGCCGTTGTAAACATGAAGTAAATGTGCTGTAATGCAAGATCTATTTAATAAGCCCAACCATGGCTGAATTGGGCAGTTCTTGTGTACAGTGCTAATGAACTATGCTGAAGAGCTCAGTCTTCCAAGTATTAGACCAGCTGCTTGTTTGAATCAAATGTGTATATTGATATGAAACACACAAAAACAGCTAGTTGACATGAGAAAACAACTTTCATTACAGCTCAAATGTGAAACTGGCTTTGCAATTTCTGCAATAGATGCCCCCCCCCCTTTTTTTTTTGGTTGAAGAGATAAATCAAATTGTAATGAGATAGATTATTCTTTAAGTATGTGGCTGCATTCTGGTTGGCACAGACCAACCTGGACACAACCGTGAAAGCTAGTGGAGCATCATATTATTCAAATGTAAATTCTTCTGGCAGAAGGATGATAATTAGTCAAATTTAATGACTCAAATGACCTGGGAAGTGCTTTTTGTTTGTTTAGTTTTTGGTTTTCCTGTATGTATATGAGGGAATCTGAAACTCAGGTGTGCATAATCTTTTCTAGAAAACACATGATTACTTCAGTGGTTTGTCTATCTCCTCTACACTTTCCAAAACAAGTCTATGTACTTAAATGCTCCTGTATTTTTTTTCTCTTCCTTCCTCGGGCTTCTGTGCGCTGCAGTGCCTGTGAAAGTTCCTTTTGCTTGGAGAAAAGTAAAGGTCATTCCTGGTAACTCTTAGCACTGATTCCTACAGTGTAAGAAGCAATCTTTCTTGTCTTGTACCTGAAACTGGGCATTTCTAGAAGTTACTGTGGAATAGCTGTCTTTTTAAGAAAGCTTTAGGTTTGTCTTGGTACCTTCTATAGGAAGTGCAGGTGCATAAATTACTCGGAGCAGGTAGCTTCTTGCATGTAATGTTTGCTTTGTTTTTAACAGTTTGCTATCATGATGGTAAGAGTGATGGGTCAAGAGGAAGAGTGACTTGACTGCTGCTCGGTACAGTTCCTCTGGTAGTAACTTGGGACTGAAAGATCTATGGGATGTTTTCTCCTTCTCCAACAGAGATTCAGGCAAGTTGGGTTTTTTTCTCAAGATTTCTTAAATTTGTGATTTTTTTACTTTATAAATGAATTTTAAAACTACCTTTTTTAATGCTTCTCAGGTTGTAGCGTGTTCTTTTGCCATATCACTAAATTGTATGGTTCTATGGTTAAAATTAAAAGGAACATCTATGGGACATCAGCTAACATTGAAAGTGACAGTGTATCTCGTTTGCGGTATATGAGAAGACAACTAAGTAATCAGAAGGCTGAAGAACAGCTTATCTTTATTCATATTTTCTAGAACTGTAGTTTTACTATATGTGAAATGATGGCACTTTCTGCTCTTCAGTCTGGTCTCTCAAAAAAGAAGCTTAGTAATGACAATTCAAAGTGCCATTAAATTCAAACACTGATGTACCCAAGCCTGTATGTGATTTTAATTTATTTTATGGAATTCTGAAATTTCTTTGTACTTAGTTTGAGATCAGTGTATTGAGGTTTGGAAAATCTCAGGAAAAAAGTAATAATTCTGGCAATTGTAAAATCTTTGGGTTATGTAAGTTTTTTGAAGCTGGAGCAATAGTTAAAAAAACATAAACCTGAGATGCATTTGTCATTCTGAGGAGGCTATTGAAGAAATCAATTCCTTGTGGCTGCAAAACTTCTCATTTTTCTGTAAGCCTAAAATAGAAATAATTTTGGTATCATTATACAATTACAGTATTATTACATTATTTTGAACTTCTTTTTTTTTTTTCTTTTAACCTCCCTTCAATATTGTTAGGCAGGTGAACGTATCTGGAGACCTTACAATAAAACACTGTTTTCTATGAAGATTAAATCTATTTCAAACACATCTCTACTACCTAAGTGATTTCTTGAAAAATGTGTTCAACATGTATACATGTGTTGAAGTACTGATGACCTCTACAATATGTATTATTGCTGTCCCAAAGTTGTCTAAAAGTAGTGAAGAATGATTGGGATCTCACAATACTGTACAAAATCAGCTTAGTCTTTGTGATAATTAACAACTACAACTTCCATATATAAATTACAGCTTCTTTAAGTGGCATTGTAATGGAAAGGAAAAGTCCTGTCATTATATGATACAAACACTATTAAGGGAAGTTAAGTTTGATGCAGACGCGCTCCCTTAAGTTTAGTACATTATAATTTGACATATTTGATGTGATATTTAAATTTTAAATCAGCTGTTTGACTGTCTGGATAGCGATGCATTTTGAAATAGGTAGTAAATTATGCTGGTTGCAAAGCATATTGAAATGATGGAAGTTTTGTGTAGGCATTTTTTACTTCCATAACGTTCTTATAGCAACCCTTGAGAACAGGAAAGGCTGCAAACTGCCGTGAGTAATCACTGGCTCTGACTTACTGCCAAGAAAGTTATTTCTGTGGTCAGAGTTCAGTACCTTAGTGGTAACACTATATAAGGGAATAGCACATAAACTGTAAAGAAACATTTTCATTTGTTTAGAGAGAACTCTGGGTTCCAGAGCAAGATTGCTCTGTAGAAAGGAGCACAGGTCTTTCAACATTACTGAGTTTGGGAGTAGATTCTATCTTATGCTTTGATTGTTTCTTTCTATGAAGACTGCAGACATCCCTCATCTTAGGATGTCTGGAAATGCTGAAAGTGCAACAACACAAAGGCTGAGACAAACTGCCGCATACATGCAGGGAATCTGTGTTTGTGGACATGTCACCTCTACTCGTAAAGATAATTACATGTGTGAAATGTCATTATAAATACCTGAAATGCCTTCCTACAGCTTTACGAGCGCTCTCTGTAGGTATAGCTCCATACACACATCACATAGTCCCCTATGAAGAAATTCTTGTTTAGGTTATGTAAACAACTTCTATACCTGTGCAAACTATGCTTAAACAATAACACAGGATGCAATGTTACCACATTTTGGGAGCAACTACTATATACAAGTTGCTTTTGGTATTCAGTACATTTATTGAACCAGGTTTTTCACATGAGCTCATAAGATATGATAAAACAATGCTTTTGAGCTGATTTGAGTCTGGCTGCTATAAACCCTTCCTTGTGCTTGCTTTAGCAGTAGAATAGAGAACTGGTTCAGGGAGCTGCTGTTGCTCAATGCTGCTTTGCCGATTTGTTTCCAGATGAATCTGCTTCCTGAACTAGGTTCGCATGCACTTTTGCTGGTGTGAGAGATGAGGTTCATATGTGTGGTTAGGTTAGGAATATGTGGGACTTAGTGATGTAAAATGTCTACGGAAACACATTCAAGGGTTCAGTCTAAAGAACTGAGATCAAAGCAGCTAAAAGGATCCTTTCAAGCCCAAGAATACAGTTTGGAAATCATTTTTTTACTTTGCCTGAAGGAGAGGGAATGTATGCTGAAGGAAATGTGTGATTGATCTCTGTCCCAGAGAATCGGGGTAGCAAAGACCTCGTTCTGGGTATGGATGAAGCTTCTGTGTGATACAGTGCCTAGTCACAGTGACAGGTTATCAAGTATTAGTAGCAATGAAGAGTATTTTGTTGTAAATCTGATTTCATGTTTTAAGGAACCAGTTGAAATTTTACCACATGAATTCTTGGGGAAAACAGATTTCGGCCCAATTCTTATCTCTATAAAAGGTTGATTAGGCAAACACATGAATGCCAAATGTTGATGAAAATGACATGTGATACAATTTCACATTTACACTAGAAGGGAGCACACATAGTGCCTAGGTAAGGTCAAAGAAACTGTATCTTAGAGAACCTAAAGAACCAGTATAAAAAGTGCACTCCTTACATTCCTCTTGGTGGTATTTGGAATTGAGCAGTTCAAAGACTAAAAGGAATGTGTGCTTCCTTGATTTAGATTATGATTTCAGATATTTAGAGATAACTTCAAGAACTGGTGAAAAAAAGAATAAAAGAAGAAACTGAGGCTTGGAACTACAACAAAAGAATATCTTCAGCATTTGAAAGAAGAAAGATTGAATGTACATTCAGATCTGTCTGAGTAGTTCTTGGTTGCAATGTAAAATCTTGTATCTGCTTTCCTGGCTTTTTAAAAACTCTGCAAAGATTTGCCGTGTTATATCTTGAGTTCGCGAAGGCCCACTGTTTGCTGAGTTCCTTTGATAATGATTATTTTCATAACACAGCAGGAAACAAGTTCTTCACTTGCATCATCTCTCTCCTTTTTTTAAGCAAAGGGCAGATTCCTGTTGAACCCCTTTTAATACATCCTTCTATTCTGGTAGAGATTGGTTGATAACTGTTCAATGAGTACAATTTCCATCTGGTTCCATAAAACTAAAGCACAGGCAGTTCTGTCTGAACATGAGAAAAACCTTCTTGATTGTGCAGAGCATTGGGCCCGGTTGCCTAGAGAGGCTGTGGAGTCTCCATCCTTGGAGCTATTCCAAAACCATCTGGACAGGGTTCAGGTTCTGTGCGGTACGTGACTGCTAGAGCAGAGAGTTTGGACTCCACACCTCTGAGGGGTAGAGTAGACCTCTAGTGGTCCTTTCCAACCTCAACTGTTCTGTGATTCTGAGATTTTTTCCTAGAACTCAAGAGGAATCTCCCTCCATTTGTGTGTCAGGCTCCTCTTTTCCAAAGGACATGCAATCTACTGTGTGAATCTATTAAGTTGTTGTAGTCAAAACAACCATGGTAAAAGGACATGCAATTCCCAAATATGCTTTTCTGTACACAAGAGAAGGAAGTTATATCCCTCAAGGCTTTATATATGCAACATGTGAAGAACTTTGGTCAAGGTTACCTGTGAATAAACTAGAATGATCCAGATCTATCTGCTGTGATTAAAAAGTGGATGAGAACTTATATTATTAGCTATAGATTGAGATAGATTAAAACAAATATCAGAACATGATTTTTTTTTTCTTTGAAATTACAATGTAACACTGATCCTCCTGTTTACATATGACTCGTCTAAAGGCAGAGATAATAAAATGCAGTATAATCTGGAAGACAAGTTGGATTTTCCCTCATTTTATCAGATATCGGACTATTTTAGATATTTTAAGTGTATTCATTAGCACTCATCACACCATAGCTTGCATACAAGGAAAGAGAATAGAAACCAATGGAAAGAAGGCCTCAAATAGATGGAACAGTGTGAGATTCTGAAAGCCCTGAGTACCCACACTTCGGAAGCATGTCTTCAGACATAAGTTTAATGCCACCTAGTGACTGAAAGTGTTGTACGTTTTAAATTTCCATTTCATTATACAAAATCACAGAATCATGGAATGGTTAGGGTTGGAAGGGACCTCTAGAGATCATTCAGTCCAACCCACCTGCTTCAGCAGGGACAACCAGAGCATGGGGCACAGGGTGGCATCCAGGTGGGTTTGGAAGATCTCCAGAGAAGGAGACTGCACAACCTCTTTGGGCAGCCTGTGCCAGGTCTCTGTCACCTTTATAGGAAATAAGTTCCTCACATGGAGATGGAACTTCCTGTGTGCTATCACTGGCCGCCACCGAGAAGCATCTGGCCCCTTCTTCTCTACATTCAGCCCTCAGGTACTTATATTGATAACATCACCTCTCAGTCTTCTTCAGGCTAAGCAGCCCCAGCTTGCTTAGTCTTTCTTCATACAACAGATGCTCCAGTTCCTTAATTATCTTTGTCACTTGCTGCAGGACCCTTTGCAGGAGTTCCACATCCCTCTTGTACTGGAGAGCCCAGAACTGCACCCAATACTCCGTGTGCGACCTCACTAGAGCTGAGTAGAGGGACAGGATCCCCTTCCTCACCCTGCTGGCAACGCTCCTCCTGATGCAGGCCAGGATCCCATCGGCCTTCTTGGCCATGAGGGCACATTGCTCCCCGATGGTCAACTTGTTGTCAACTAGGACTCCCAAATCCCTCTCCACAGAGCTGCTTTCCAGCAGGCCATCCCCTAATCTGAGCTGGTGTTTGGGGTTATGCCTGCCCAGGTGCAGGACCCTGCACTTGTCCTTGTTGAACCTCCTGAGGTTCCTCTCTGCCCAACTCTCCACCCAGTCCAGGTCCCTCTGGATGGCAGCACAGCCCTCTGGAGTGTCGGCCTCTCCACCCAGTTTGGTGTCATCTGCAAATTGCTGCACTCTGTACCCTTGATACATAGAAGTATCCTTCACATTATTACAAGGTGACATTACATAATTTACTAGTTAAATAATAGTTTATTACAATGTGATACATACAACAGTTGACAAAGGATGGACAAGCCCATTGAAATCAAGGGGGTCTTATTTTCTGAAAAGATCTGCTTAAAATGTTTCCAGTAATTGCTGTTGAAGTTATAGATATTTTCCACTGTATCTGAAACCTTTGATTTATGCAGAATATAGCTAGTTTGTCTTCTTTTCAGACACTTCTTTTTCACTTCTTTTCATTTGTATACTGCTCTTCTGTACGCATATTTTTAGTTCTATCCTTATTAGCCCTTTACTGCAACTTCTGGTGACTTCTTATCATCTGTTAACAATTTGCAAGTATCCAGTTTTTGTCAAGGCCTGTATAAACAAAAATGGGGAAACAGTCCTCCCCAAAACTATGCACTTCATTGATAGCTAAAATATCTCCAGATGACTGCAGTAAACTTCTGAAAATAATCACTGACCGATAGGCTGAAAAACATTGATCATCTAATCATGTATATATGTACAAATAGAATGAATAAGGCAAATATGTGTTGAAAACTATGCTAATTTTAGTATTTAATGTAATATAAGAGGCCATTCCTTCCCTTGGTAAATGCCAGTTGCTTGTTGTCATAAGAGTTTAAGGATTTCTGGAATCACAATCAAGTTTTTTTATTAACTGCCCATGGAAGGCAGTATGCAACTTACTATTAAAAATGCTCTGGTCCATACAAACATTACAGTTTAATCACTTCATGTAAGGTAGTAACCCATTTGTCTTTAGTAATTATGAAACATAATTATTTTCCTAAAACTGTGGTTGGAGATCATGACAGTTAATTGCTTAGGGAGTTAAATGACATACAGAAGGTCATTACAGAAATTTCTAAGGGAACTTTGCTTTCTGTTAATCCAAGGGGCCTCTAAGTGTCTAAAAAGATATTTCTGTTTTCCACATTATCTGTTGTTTCCCCAGGGACCAAGACTGCCAATCGTAGGGCCCAAAGGAAGTGTGAGCATTACATGGGAGGAAAGATAGAAACTAGGAAGTCTGGTATAACAATCTTAATTCTGTTATTACTATTATGATTCAAGCCTTTTATGCATATGTGTATTTCATCTTTAATAACTCTGGATTGATAATGATTCCTGGATTACATTTGTAGGATTTCAGGTATACAAATAATTCAGGCTTGGCCTAATATATGTTTCCTCTTTGCCCATAAATATTGTTTTGAGCCTAACAAATTGGTGTGCAGACTATAAATTTCTGGCTCAAGAACATGCATTTCCCAATGCTTGGCATTTTGGAAAAGACTATTTTATGAATAAGTGGTAAGATCCTCCATACTCAGAATCAGAGAAGAAAATGCATTAGACTGTTTAATAGAGCTAGCAGTGATGCCAAGATATGATATTGTTTTATCCTTCATCTTCGCAAAGCATAAAATCTTATTTATGCCTAAGTAATGAATCACAGCTGGAAGTTTTAATTTGTAATAAATCTTGTCTTTTCTGTTTAAATTATAAGATGGACAAGAACAGCTAACAGTGATTTGGAGCAGATACTAATTCAAGCCCATGTATAGCTGAAGAGGAAAAAATATTCCTTGAATACTCATGATTATATAAATTTTTGAGAGAGAACTTTCAACTATATTGTGTGTATATATATATGCTAGCCTTCGTATTATAATCACTTTATGTCTTTTTGTTTGATATCACAGACTAGTTCAGATTGGAATTATCCCTAGAGACAAATGCCCCCATTCTACCTCTTGACCAAAGCAAAGTCAAGTTGGCTTGCTCTTAGTTTTATCCAGTGGGGTCTTAGAAACCTCCACGGCTGCAGACAGCACAGTTTCTCTAGGCCCTGGCTCCACTCTGCCTAACTCTGCTCATGATATATTTGCATACATCCAGTGTGAACCTTCCATTTCAATACATGTCCATTGTCTCTTGATCTCCTGATGTGCATTTTGGTGAAGGGCCCAGCTTGACCGTCTCAGCTACCTCAGGCGTATCTGAGGGCTAGTTTAGGTCCACTTCTTCCCCCTGGTTGTGAGATGTCTGCAGACTTTCATAGGGACAGTGTGCCTGTGCCCGTCTGTCTTGGTGGGTCTCACTTGGCCCAGCTGATCAATGTCTTTCGTGTACTGGGAGGCCTGGCAGAGGACTAGCGCCAGCATCCAAGTGTGGTCTAAGGAGAGTGCACTGGAGAGTGGATGATGAGTTCCTTTGATCTACAGTTGTGCTCCTGTGAGTGCAACAAAGGCACTATTGGCCTTTGCTGGAAGTCCACCACTGTCCCCAGACTTTTCAGCAGGGCTGGTGCCTAGCTCTTTGGTCCCCAGCCTGGACTGGTGCAGGTAGTTAGTACATCCTAGGTGCAAGGCTTTGCATCTGTCCTTGTGTAATTTAATGGGGTTCCTGCTGGCCCTTTTCAGAACCCATCTGGAGCTGCAGCCCTGCCTGTGAACGTGTCTGCTCTTCTTGATCCAAGATCTCTTGGTGTGGTGACATCTGCCAAGTTGGTGAGGATGCACTCTGTCCCCTCCCACTCCTTACTGACATATTAAACCTGAGAGACTAGACCTGTAAGTCTTCAGAGAAGGTAAAAAACATTAATCACTGCTCTTTGAACTCCATTCCAGAGAGTTTTTAACCCTTCTGATAGTCCTCCCATTTAGACCATAATATTCCAGCTTAGATGGAGATTAAAATGATTTGATTAAAATGATATCAAAAGCCTTTCTAAGGTCAGAATTAGCCTGTGACTTGCTCCTTATGTGTTAAAAAATACTGTAAAATAGAACACATAGGAACTGGTACTTGACAGAACTTAAAGAAGTTTTTAGCCAACTCAAATGATACCTCTAAGACGGTAGTTCAAGGACTCTTTTGACTATTCATATCTGAAGAAAATTCTTCGCAGAGTTATGTATGATTGCAAGGTTACTCAGAAATCCGACAGACTCTGTGGGAAAGAGTATGTAGGCTTGCGTGAAACAAGATTTCAACTCTTAGACACATTGTAATTTCAAAGAGCTACTTCACAGACCTCGCTGAGCAGGAGACAGGATTTTAACTTACATGCTATAAATGAGAATCAGGGCCGTAAGTGGGAAGTTAAATTAAGAATATAGTCCAAGTCGTATTAGTTTGTAATTGGTGTTAGTGTGCTAAGTTACGAGTAATTAAATTTCAATAAAGATAATCAAATTCATCTTCCAAGCGTTAAACTGTTATCTACAAAAACCATCAAATACTCATTGTAAAGTATGGCATGGCCGTGTAAAACACTGTTTAAGAACAACTAATCATCTCTTTCAGTGCTACAGATTCTCCTGTCCTTTTCCCGCTGCTGGAGCTGTGACAACCACCTTGCGAAACCACAGGGATGAGCGCTTGAAAAGGGCAGAGACGATCAGAGAGGAAGCGAGATCAAGGAGGAAGCGATCTACGTAGTTTTCACAAGGTCATTAAGAGATTTTGCGCTGCGAAGGCCGCGTGCCAGTGTCCCTACCCACTGCCCCCGGGCGGGTTCCTAAGCCGCGGCGGAGCGCGGGGTTGTTTCAGGCGCCCTCCGCGGAGCGTCCTGCGGCGGCCGTAGCCGGTGCGGAGGCGTAGGTCGCGCGCGGCCGCCGCTGTCGCTGCGTCCCCGCTGCTGCCGCTCCCGCGCGGAGCCGCCGTCGCGCGGTTCCGGCGCCGCGGCCACGGGGCGGTGCGGGCGGCGCAGCGCAGCATGGCGGCGCGGCCGCTCCTGCGCGCCGTCATCATGGGGCCGCCGGGCTCCGGCAAGGGCACCGTGTCCGCGCGCATCGTGAAGCACTTCGCGCTCAAGCACCTCTCCAGCGGGGACCTGCTGCGCGACCACACGCAGCGCCGCACAGGTGACGGGCACGGGCTGGGGGCCGCGCCGCGCTCGGCCGGGGCGCCGCGCTGCCCCCGCCGCTCTCCGCGCTGCGCCGCCCGCTGCGCTGCCCTAGTGCTGCCCCCAGCGCTGCCCTGATGCTGCCCCCAACGCTGCTCCCAAAGCTGCTCTAATGCTGCCCTCAGCGCTGCCCCAACGCTACCCCTTCGCTGCTCCCAACGCTACCCCTACGCTGCCCAGCACTGTGCAGAGGTCCCAGGGGGGCAGCTGGCCTGGCCTGGCAGTGCGTGCAGGCAGCAAACCTTCTGAATGTGCATGTATTCGGTGGACAGAGTCTGCAAGCTCAAACTCGCTTTTTTTTTTTTTGTAATAATTATAATAAGTTCCTGCCGTGCTTTGGTTTCGGCATGGTTTCCGCTTGGATACAGTGCTGCAATTGCCAAGGAGTGACATCATTTGTAACCCCAGTATAGCCTTGACCAGCAGCCCTCTGCCTGCTTGTTTTTATTTTTCAACTATAGTTATTTCTATTTTTTTTTCTTTATATATTTATTTTTGCAGTGTGCCATGGCCTGCTTCTGGCTTGCCCCTCTGCTTTTCCTTGTGACGGCTGAAAATCTGTTTAAGAATCATACTTGATCACAGCATGAACTTGTTAATTTCCAGCACTTTAAAACTGTGAACAGCTATGTTCATTCGTCGCTTTTACAGCTCTATCTACAGCTAGGTTACTGATAGTCATGGATTTGAAAACCTAAAAGCTTGTTTGAAGGTGAAAGTTTATCTGTATTGTGAAATGCTTTTTTTTGATTTCCACATCTCTTTTCACACAAAGTATGTTCGCTCCATAAGAACAGTGACATTGGCTTAACAGATTGACTTTGCTATAGCTGGTTACCCACGAGTTAAATATTGGCTAAGGGCACCAGCTCAGCTGACATATGCTCATACTTTGTCCATTTTTGTTTGTTTGCGTTAACGTAGGTTGTATAGAGACAAAAAGATTCAAAAAATAGCAACATAAACAAGACCTGTTGAGACAGGAATACATTTGAGGAGGATGTTATTTACAAAATGCTTTTATAGTAGTAAAAGTCTCTATCTGAGGAGAGAAGTGGAGGGTGCAGGAGGTGGCTGCGCCTGCGGCTCACTGCTCCATCGTGGTTGGAGGCAGTCACTGGTTGCACAAATGGTCTCCAGGGGACTGTGATGAATCCTGGTTATGGGAGCAGATGGACACTCTGAAAGGAGCAATGAAAGCCCTCAGAAGAGCTCTGTCCTAGTCCAGGGAAGGAGGGAACGGGCTGTGTAAGTGTAGAAGAGGCCCAATTAGGATGGGAGAGTTCCCAGTGCTTTGGCAACTGCTGGGCTCGATTATACATAGGTGTATAAAATACTTAGTAAATGACATATAATTACAGCAGTTTGAGGATGCCATTTGGCCTTTGCCTCCTTGTGAAAATGGACTTTGCCTGTTGAAAAGTGCCGGTAAACATGCACGAGGCCTCAGCTATCTGTCCTCCATGACGTGCTCCGCTGCTCTGTAGAGTGGACACGCTCTCCTCAGGTCTCTTTTGTGCCACGCAAGCTGTTGTCTCAGTGGGGCCAGGGCCTGTTTGCTCATGTTAATCTTCTGCAAAAGCTGCACACAGAGATACCTTTTATCACCTAGACAGGAAAAAGAACACTCTTGCCTTCAAGAGCCTCAGACATACCTGTATAACAGCAAAACAAATCAAAACTCCACTAGATCCCCTGCTGCCACACACCAGAGAGAGAGAAGAAGAAGAAAGTCTAGTCAATAAACTTTTTTGTTGCATTGTAACTATTTTGGGTAGAGTTGTGACTATTTTGTTTTTGTTGTAATAGTTGACTCTGTAACTGGCCTCAAGGCTTGTAGGGCTTGCACCTGGTGCCTTAGGTACTGCCATGTCATAGTCCTCCCTTTGCTTCTAACCTCATCTGTCTTTCCAAAGTGTGTAAGCATCACATTTTTCTATGAAGCTTGGCTTGCACGTGTTCTTAAGTCAACATGGCTAGAGCAATACTGCAGTGTAAATCCGTAACAGATTTTGGTAACAAGGGTGTATTTCGCTGGTTAGGAGTAATTTCTTCTTCCTAGCTGCTTTTGTAAGTATATGGTTCTAAGGGCACTGAAGTAGTAAAAGAGGTTCAGTCTACTAACATCAAAGAGATGAGGCACAGAAAAAAAATTTTTTTTTACTTTGTAGCAGGCCACATAGTTATCCTCTTTCTAGTTTGTGATGTTCTGCAACTTTTATCATTGAAGACTGATTCACCCCCATATTGTGGCAGTTTTCTGAGGCCATACTGCTGCATACCTGGCATGTTTCTAAACTGCTTTTCAAGATTTTCAGGGCCTGTCTTTAGATGTGAGCACCAGTCAAGTTACTTTTTTTATTTATTTTTTTGTTTCTTTTAAACACCAGAGCTGCTTTCTCTATTACCTGCGTTCATCTACTGCTTTTCACTTGCCATGTCTGAGGACAGGCAGGTCTGCTACTGCATTTTCCAGTGGTGCCTCAAGTGGGACTGTTGTTTGCTTCTGCTAAAAGCAGTTCTGTCCATTGGTAGTGTGGGTGCATCCCATTCTCTCTCCTGTTTGATATATTGGAACTACATATGAATTAGCCAAAAGCAAACTTTTGCATATCTGTGATTAAAACCAATCTAGCTGTTCTTCTGTGTTAGGGAATTAGGTCCAGCTTTGTAGATCAAGCTAGGTTGTGTACGCAGAAGATAATCCAGGAAAATTAATCCCTTCACAGCTGTGATGCACCCTTTGCTTGTGTGAGCCATGGCACACTTGTGCTGTCGTGCAGGGGCACAGTGTGGTACCAGGGAGAAAGATGCCTGGATGGCATTTTAGCTGGCTGGGGCTAAGTGACTGGTACTAAGGGATAGTAAGTTCCATGGGAAAGTACAAGTGTCTGCACACTCCCATAAATAATTTACAACACTTACAAACATCCTCTTGTAGTTCTAGTAATCATGACAATATTTCTCTGTCAAGCATGTCCCACTGTGTATTGCTTTCCTAAATCCTAAAGGGGCTTCATTTCCTCCTGAAGTCTTAAGATGATATCCATCCACTGTGCTTTACTGAGACAATAAACTTTCTCAGCAGGAAATCAGAGGATGACATCTCAAAAGGGCTTGAAGAATAATTCTGTTTCATCTTTTAAAAATGTTTGAAGTTCTACCTAATGATATCTCCCATTTTTGGAACCTCATATTTCAAATACTTAAAATTTTTTGAAGGGTGTGCAGGATATTGCCTTGTTGCCCTCAGCAGAAATACTGAGCAGTTAAATTAATATGATAAATATTGGCAAGATCAGGTTTTGACTAATCACCTCTGCTTGAATTGTAGTGAGTGTTATTCTGTCTGTCTTTTCTGTCTGGTTTGACACCATTTTGTGTCGTGTTGATCAAAACAGATTGTAGTCCTGTGCCTTTTTTTTTTTTTTTGCTTGCTGAAGGTCACATGTACTGTAACCTGACTTTTCCTGCTTTCACAGAAGTTGGACTCCTTGCCAAGTCCTACATTGATCAAGGGCGGCTTATTCCAGATGATATCATGACGCGAATGGTGCTGAGCGAGCTCAAAGGTCTACAGCGATATGACTGGCTGTTGGACGGTAAGTTAGAGGGGCTGAAAACCAGTGCTACAAAGCTCAGGCTGCTTTGGCTGCTTAGTGGTTGTCACACTCCAGTAGCTGTCCTGGAGTCATGGTAACCTGGCAGTGTTTGTTGGCAACATGCGAAACATTTGATATTCAGTCTGCCCCTTTGGCTGCCAAAGGCATGGCATGTGTCCTGCCTTTGGAGTGATGCAGCCAGTTTATTTCATGTTGAAAAAACCCTTAGTTGAGCAGTACAGTAGAATTTTGGAAGTGGCAAGTCTGGTAATTCTTAACTTTATTCTCACCTTAAGAACAAAGACTTCCTTCAAAATAGACACAGGGAAGTTTCCTTTTCAAAGTGCACAGCCCAGTGAAACTTACTCAATAAACCAAAACCTGCAGATGTTTCCCTTTAAAAAATTTGGCTCCTAAGTACTTGTAGTACCTTGGATATGGTTGTGCTGCAGGATACCTGAGCATACTGACAACTCTTTGAACAGAAGGATGGTGTGGAGATGTAAGAGAAGAAATCCATTTCTTCTGCATGCTAGTGTGTCTCCTAATCTGCACTTTTGGAAGAGAAATTTCTTCAGTGCCAACCTGCACAGAGACTCAGAGCATAATCAGCTCTATATAAACAGTATTGCTCTGCTGAAGTAAGTTAACCAGAAAATCTTTACTTTGATAATCACAGCTGCAGAAGAAGCTGAACCCGGTCTGGTCAGACTAAATGGAGCTATTGAGCTGCTTAAGCATTTCCACTGCTGAGAGGAAATGCTCTGTGAATTTCTACAGAAATTGGTCTGTAGGACACTGCTCTATGTCCTGTAGAATCCTATAGTGAATCTGAATATAGGAATGAATATGAATGAATATAGGAATCTGAGTCATGTGCATATAGACATGAACTGCTTAAATTTATTTGCTGCATTACTAGGGACTTTTTTCTAGGGTATTTAGATTCCTCATAAATCATCAAGTTTTATAAACAGTTTTCAGTGTATTAAAGAAACACTGTATGCAATAAGCTTTGGTATAAGTTTCAGTGACTTATTTCTCTAAAGACACTTTCTTCTGTAGAGAAAGTTTCTCTTTATTAAGTCTCAAAATAGACCCATTTTCCAACTGCATAAATGGTGACCAAATAGCCTATCAATAGTAAGAAAGCCCAGCAGGGATTAAATCTTAGCTCACTCTCTTCTTTTGACATTTAGAAGCACTTCTACAGGATTATATGAACTCGAGAGAAGCAGGCTGGGGGCAGTTGATGACTGTGATGCAAACCAGATCCATTAGATGTAATGCATTTAATAACTTTGTGAGAGGTGCAAAGGAAGATGTTAAATTAAGATACCCTTAAATTAAGATAAATACCCTTAAGATGTTAACTTACTCATCACTGTTTCTCCTGCTGTAAGACTTTTTCGGTTAGTTCCTTATACAGAACCATCAATAAACATTATACAAGTAAGACTTTCCTCATTTTTTTTCTTTACCTTTTAATCTGTTTTTACCTATCAGAACTTGTATTTATGGAGATGTTTACTTGTATAGTACGTTGAAAATCCCAAGATGTTAAAGACTATAAGGCTTTATGTAAAAGGTCTGTGCAGAGAAGAATTCTTCCAGTTAACTTACCATGCAGTAGTGCGTTCTAGAGAAGCTTTCACCATTTTTTTTTGTCAATTATCATAGATTCTTTATGAAGAGCTTCATTTTCTTGTTCCTACTTTTTTTTTATTCCTTCTTAAGTTGCTTTATCTGCTAACAGTATGTGCCCTTAAAAACACCTGAGTAGATCCATGAAGTTCATGGGGCAACATGTTGTCTTGTGTGTTCAGAAATAGATTTCTGTGCAGCCTGAGTGTTCTCACTGTCCTACAAGATTGATTGATATTCTAAAGTCCTCCTAATGCTTCTGTTTGATGCAAAATTATTCCTGTGCTGCCTGTGGTAGATACATGGGGCTTACTACATCTGAATAAAACAGGTTTATTATGGTCACATACTTAATTCAGACTTTTACATGATCATGGAAGCAAGAGTAGGTACGTTCCTAGATGGTTTGAGATCACTCATTATGAAGCGCCTTAAAAAAAAAAAAACTAGCTGTTGTTGCTCCACAGTAACAATTGAATTTATTGGATACATAAAATGTGCATCCAGTATTCTTATTTAGCATTGATAATTGGTATGGAACACTTTCAAGTGTGGAGCCTTTTTACTTGTATTTACTTTTGGGGAGGTGATCAAGTGAAATGAGGATGTGGAAGATGGGAGATTGACAAATTAGAGTGCAGTGGTGTATTACAAAAATACTCTGGAAAAAAAGGGTTTCTTCAACCCCTACACTCATACACTCAACAATGCAATTTTTACTCTTGAGTGCTTGACCACTAGTTTCCTCTAATAAACTGAATCCAATTAATTCTTATTATAACTCTACCTTTTGATTTTTATTGGCTTATATGTCCTTTAAAGGTTTCCCTAGAACGGTTGCTCAGGCAGAAGCCCTGGATAAACAGTGTCAAGTAGACACTGTGATTGACCTAGATGTGCCATTTGAGACCATAAAGTACCGTCTCACTGCACGCTGGATCCACCCTGCTAGTGGCAGAGTCTACAATCTTGAATTCAGCCCTCCCAAAGTACTGGTAAGCAATACACATTATTGGAATTGGTGGGGTTTTTTTTTAAAAAAAGTGCATTTAGTTAATTAAGTAAAACATTGTTTGCTGCAAGAAATGATAGCTCAGCAGAAGGTCGCTCATGTTATCTTTTTAATGTACAGAAGCTCCCTTGGGAACAGGCCTTCTCTCCTGATAGTGCCCGCCTAGTGTACAACAGTTGGAGGATGAAATACTGTGGTGCCTACTCCAGTGAGTGCTTTGTTAGCATTGCCAACTGGTCTGGGAGATTTCCTTTCCCAGTCTCGCACACTGGCATATGAGCCAGGCCAGTTCTTAGCTTGCTCTATTACTGCAGCCCCAAAGCCTGTACAGTCTAAAATGCGGTTTCCTTTTCCTTCCTTCACAGGACTGATCCTTTAGTAGTTCACAGCTCAATGTATTTCCTAGATATACATACATCAGAAGAATCCACTTTATGTTTTCCCTGTATTAATAGCTACCAGTACAGGTTGTCATGCTGCAAAATTAGATGTAGAAATTAGTCAGAGAAACTTCTCAGAAAACAAATAAAAATAACAACAGAAAAGGTTTTGGCTTTAGGTATCTTAAAGAGATAACAGTTGTACTTTGCTACCGTAAATTTTTTGAGACTAGCCATAGTGAAAATAAGCTTAAGTTGCATTTTACCCTTAACTATAAATAAATATTGTTGCATCATATTTTATCTTGGAAGCTCTGTTATGCTACATCAAAAGCACAGGAGGCTCTTTTAGATGAAGAGGTTTTGAGCAGTTGCCTGAAAAAAAAATTTGTGATTTCAGTGTTGCAGGATAAAAGACCAGCTAAAATACTAGGTAAGCACTAGACGTGAGCAACTGGAAGCACACTATCCACACATGGATATGGCTATAGATAGCTTAAAACATGGCATCTGATTTGTAGCTATTCTTAACTGAGAAGGAACAAGGCAAGCAGCAACAGAGAATTATCCAGTACCTCGAAGAGTGAAATTCAGCAGTAGCAGCTGTAAGCTGCTGTAAGCACCTGTAAGGCGCCCTCTAGTTTCCCTTTCATTAATTTGCATGCATGCCACAACATAGTGAAGCAATTTGCAGTACTCAGGTAAAGCCATGAATTGGAGCTGAACATTCAGTATACAGCTGCATTTACTATCTAGCAAAACCCCTTAATACCTGCAAAATCCTTAAATGCTTACTGTCTCAATGAAACCGGAAAGATTAAAGATCAAGGCTTTAGAATTTACACAATGCTAAAGGCTCAATACTTAAACTATTGCTTTCCTTGCACCTATTGACTGCCAGTACAAATGTCAGAAAGAAACTCAAAAGAAATTTAAGAAACTCGAACTCTTTAAATCCCTCATGTAAACAAGGCAAGTGTGATCACAAAAATGCACATCTAATACAATACATATGTTTTGCAACAAATATTTTTCACACCTGCCCAAGTAGGTAGGTTTACTAACAATAGAAATTGATTTTCTGAAACTGACTGCCAGAATGCAGGCAGGACAGGAAAATATTTTTAAAGTTTATTTGGCTTTGCACTTGCAAGATCAATAATGCTTCCAATACTAAAGTTGTCTTTAGAAAAACTCAAATTCTTGCAGTTTTGAGTTAGTAAGCAGGAAAGAGCAAAGAATATCTCTGGTGGGCCAGACAGTGCTTTGATGCACAATGACTTAATGCTCCTAAGTATCAGCAATTTTTTACATCATTTCATTGTGTGTCCACATCTGTGACAGGAATTATATATAAAACCCTATTTAAGGATTACATGCTCCATCTCATAAAGCACTCTTGAGAAATCAGAAGTGGTCAATGAAGTAGGAGTTGCCACAGCTGACAGCTTAACTGAGTTTGTTTACTCAGGCCTGCAAAAAAAATGCCGGTCTTTTATGCCATTTGTGGTGTAGCTGATGATAAATGATACCACAGCATGACTTACTGTCAGATGGCTGTTAACTCCTTTCCCCATTCCAATACTGTCAAACAAAAGTTTCTTGCTTCATTAGCCAACCATATGCATGAACTCACCAGAACAATTCCCAACAGCCATCCTTTATATATGTGTGTTTTATCCAAACTTTTAGAACGTCCACCAAATGTTATGGTGCACAATGCAGTGAAATTACTGTATTAATATAATGTGATGTTCATAGCCAATACTGACAAAATATATCTGAGGGACTTTAAAATTATCCTCTAATTTTCCAGATAAGATATGGATGGTAGTCTTTCTCTTCCTAAACAGAAATCTCTTTCTTGAAAGTGATGATAATTTAAATAGAATGTAACAAAAAGTATAAGCAGAAATAAATATCACTGCTTGCTTTTAACTGTGATTAGGGCATTGATGACATTACTGGAGAGCCACTTGTTCAGCGTGATGATGATAAGCCAGAGACGGTTACCAAGAGACTGCAGGCATACGATGCACAAACCAAACCTGTTCTAGAGTATTACCGGTAAGTAGTAGAACACTACACCTCTTTTAGTATAGCAAGGACATATTTTTTTTTTCTATTGTAGAAGTATTACAAATGTGACCATGATATAAGTAGCCACATATATCTCCAACTCAGTAACAAAACACAAACCAAATAAGCTCCCTGTTTTTAATTGCATAAAACCTCTTCAGGGTGTCAGCTAAGCAAAGAAGCTCTTCACTGCAGCATTACAGCACTGAACCTTTACAAAGAGTCCTGCACATTATCCAATATATTATATTCAGTTTGAGCAACAAACTTCTATTTAGTAAGGTAACAGTCACAGTTCCTTTTTTGGGAAATGTAATGTTCTCTTCCTGGATGTATAAGCAGAAGAGCTGCTAATGGACAGTGGGTGAAAAACTGACACACATAGAAAACCTGTTGATGAGACTTTCAAAGTAGCTTTTTTAAAAAGAGGGCTTTACTGTGCAGAGTGAGCTAGCTAAGCAAGAGTACTGCTCCTTGCACTGTGGAAGAATAACTTGTCAGTCCTTATTGAAGACAGATTTTGCACAAACTCTGCCTTAATGTTAGTTGCTCTACTGTGCAAATACATGGATAATATATGGATACTAGATTACCAGCGAAAAGTCTAGAGAAACTTATCCCAAACCAAATGAACAGATCAGAGATTGTTCATTTTTGCAGGATCTTGAAGTGATTTGCTCTTATCACCCTTCATCATGCTCTTAATAGATCTGTTTAGCATGTTAATTGAGTGGAAGACTAAATGCTCTGTCTTTGAAGTGGTTAAGTTTTGAAGAGACTGTTCTGCATTGTCAGTCATTTTCCTGATTTCAGTAGCTTTGTGAAGTGAAAGTGCCCCTATCTCTTACAGCAAGACATAGGCAATAGCTATTGTTACTGACAACAGCATATTTTACAGATAATTTTAACTACTAGAACAAATTGAAAACAACGTGATTGGGTCTTCATGTGTTTGCTTACTTTTGTACTTTCCTGAGCTCTAGGGTGTAACACCTTTGCAATATCTGGGTTATTTAGTTATTTGAATATGTCTTTTACAACTGAATTGCATCATCTTATTAACAAACTATGAAAGGTAAAAATAAGTGTTCTATGTACAGCTGCCATTTTCCTGAATCAGTGCGGCTACTACCTCACCATATGAGAAACGGTAATATATGCCCAGTTCCCAGTGTTATAATTGCTCTAAGATCTAAATCACATTTGTACTGGCACACCTCTGCTACAGAACCTTAAAAATCAGGTAGTGATCCTGGAAAGAATAGATCATTTGACCTTTTTTTTTTCCCCTCCCTTCTCTCTTCTTTAGGGCAAAAGGGTTGTTGAAATCCTTCTCTGGAACAGAGACCAATAAGATCTGGCCGCATATCTATGCTTTCCTCCAAACCAAGTTGCCAGATGTGAGCCAGAAAGATGCTGCTGCCCCCAGATGAAATGAGAGCTAACTTCTGCTCATCTGTCATAGCACAAACCTGATTATATGAGATTCAGCAATCAAGGGTTTTACTAAATAATGTGCCATACTGATCAATAATTAAAATCGAATATTGTTCTCAGCTTATGTGGTGGTAACAATTTGTCTCCTGTGATCTCCACTTTAATTCTGTACCTTTATGTAAAAGATGCCTGATTTTTATAATACACTTACCAAAAAAGCTATTCTTGTGTGTCTTTCAATCAGAATATACTCATGGCTGGACATTTTGAGTGGTGTGGGAAACATTTCTGAAAATAGCCTAACTACAAAGTACTTATTCCTTCCTGAACTACCATGCAAAGCAAAGATAATGAACGCAAATCAAATTTCTCAAATACATGATTATTTGGGGTCAGTGAGAAGCTATGGGAACCCTATTCTGCAAAAAGCAGTTCAGGACAGGAGCTGGCATAGAAATAGGCAGACACCATGAAAAAAAGTCACTTTCTTTAGCTTTGCTTACACTGAGCAGAATTAACTGATATTTAAGTTACCTGTGACACCTTATTTGTTATGACTGGCCTTATCCTCATTACATTCATCTTTGTGTCCTCAGTATGGCTATCTTGCAGGTGTGAGAAACAGAGGATTCAAAAATAAGTTGCATTTTCAGTAAATCCTCTGTGCAGTTGCATATGACGATTAGTAGAAAGAGAATAAAAATTGAAGAGATTAGGTGTAATCTGTTAAGTGTGCAGCTAGTCAATCTTGTCTGGTACAAGAAATGCAATAGAGGTAGCTTACTGATAGACACTAATACAAATCAATGACTTTTCTCTTACTGCTGATTGATAGTTTTGTCAGGATTTCCAGTAGTCAAATTAGTGCCATAGACTGCTACGGAGCATTAAGTTTCATTGTAGTACTTAGTTCATATAGTAGTACTTAGTTCATATAGTTTATGTGAGTTCACAATACCAGTTCACGACTAGGTCTCATATCTACATCTATATATTCATTGGATAATTGGAATAACATATCTCCATAGCCACACTTACCCAACTCAGCCATTATTTTCAGTGAACTACCCCTAGCCTTTTTTTTAAGGCTCAAATTGAGAGTTTCAAAAAGGGTCTGCAAAATTTGAGAACAAAAATACTATATCCAGGTAACATCTGAAGTAGCCGCCTCCTTTTGCTGAGGCAGGTCTTGATATCCTCTTGCACTGAGTGTCTAGAAACAGCTGCCCAGGCCTGTGGTACTGACAAACAGATTTTTAAATTATGTTAGCACCATCACCATTAATTTGCAGTCTAAGCAGGATGGACAATGTAGAATTATAAAACTTTTCCATTGCTATGAATGAACAATTAGGGCAAGCAACTATTGCAAACATTTCTTGTATTTTAAGGAAAGATTGGCAACACCTTTATTAAGGACTGTCTATACTTTCATCTTCAGTAATGTCTACATCACGGCTGTAGATTGAGTTTAGAAATATACTTACTTTAATAAATCAAGGTTAGAAAGGACTGGGTGTCACATTCCAGCATAATACCCTGATCTGCCACTTACTTGTATTTATGCCTTTTAATTTCCATAGAAACTGCTGTGCTTTGTTGACAGACACAGAGGTTTCATTTAACCTAGGTCAGGGGAAAATTGTATAATTTGAGACTTATTTCCACACAAATCATTAAGCGTTAGCCCCTGGAAATATCAAAAATAACTTTCAACTGACCAGAAGCTGCTAGATCAAAACAACTGTACTGGTAACAATGGTGATAACTGTGAGTCACTGTGCTACAGGGGCCCCATTACCCTTGTACTTAGGGGGGAAATGCACTTAACGAACCACCTTAGGTTATTAGTTCCCTGTAATTAAGTTAATTATTATGGAGAGTGCAATTTTTACTATTTGCTGAGTGCCTGTCAAACATAACAAAATATACTTTACTGAAGCCACTTACCTGCAGCTTGCAGCCGATAGAGCTGCTGCCTTTCCCTTTATCCTCAGTTTGCGTCTGAACTGCTAGAGAACAAAAGCACCAGGAAGTACCTTAGAAACAGGCATTTCTGCCAGTGGATAAGCAGCCCTCATTTCTGCTGCTGCATATATACTTTCAGCAGCATGTACTAGAGACTTAAGACTTCATTATATCACAGCTGTAGTCCACAGGTGAAAATTGCAGGCGCTGTTTTTGAAATAAGCCAAAAGCTACACTGGATATCTACATTGGATACATTGTAAACCTTACAATAATCACAGCACTAAAGGATCAAGAGAGCATATCCATCCGACTATTTGAGCTAGAAGCTATCTTCCGTGGGGTATTCCAGCTGCAATATACATTTTGTAGACAGAAATAAATTATGTAGAAAGGTAGAAAAGCATGCTAACATTTTGGATTGCAGAGGTTCCTGGAAGGCCTCCTCTGGAAACATTATTTATTCTTAAGACTCCTAAAACAGAAAGCTTTAAAATATATTTCTCTATGTTTGAGCTGGCAATTACAGAAATCACCTGGCAATTACAGAAACCAGCTTTAGAAAAATATGAAATAATTTTCAAATCCTGTAAGACACCCCTATGTGGATTGTAATAAAGCTTTTTGTTGCAAGTGAAAAGCTTTCCTAAACCTAGTATGCTAAGTTCGCCCTCTGCCTTTCAAATACTTCTCCTTATTACAGGATAGAGTTAAAAAATAAAAATCTAAAGTTTGTTTCAGAATTAAAGGAGGAGTTAGATTTTGAAAGATTATAAAAATCAGGGCCCATAAACAGACAAGTGTTACTTGAATTTTAGGACAAACTTTTTTTTTTTTTTTTTAATGAAAGCACAATGTAACATTTAAATCCCCTTAGAAGAGGTAGAAAGCCAGTGTTTTAGTCTAATCCATCCAGGTCTGAAATACTGATACCAGATACTGATTTATTGCTATTAGTGATAACCAGATTTGAGAGCTTATAATGTCAGCAAGGTAGCATGAATACAGCTGTGATCTCCAATATTCATGAAGACATGTCCACATCTATAATAAGACAAGAGCAGATTCTAGCAAGAATCTACCACTTCTTGTAAACATTGTATTTGTGCAGAATTTTTTTTTTCCTTTATCGTACTTGATTTCTAAAGTCATGAAAGGCAAGGTTAGTAGCAGAAAACACATCCAGTTTCACATTCGGCAATATATGAGAACCCTGCTCTTCAAGGACAATCAAAAACCTAGCAGCACATTTTAAAACAATATTACAAGTGTTTCTGGATTACCCACTCTTTAAAATTCCCTTCCCCCCCAAAAAAAAACAAACAACAACAAATAAAATCAGACCAAAAATAAAGTGCAGTACCCAGAAAAATAACGTCAAGAAAATAGCCATGTTTTCCTTTGTTTAAAAAAAAAAAAAAAAAAAAAACCAAACTTGGCCTCAGTCTTAACAGTACTATACTGTGTCCATCATTTTGGATTCCTCCTCATCTCTTTGTATCACAGAGTTTAAACTGCAGACATTTGTATTTATGGAATCTTGCAGACTACCAGCATTCTGCAACAGAGGAAAAATGACAAATTACATAACTGCATATATGGAGAAGAGAGATATATATATATATATATAGAGAGAGAGAAATATTTTTATTTTAAGTCAGACTTTTCTTTTTATCCATCTTAATAGGAGATAAATGTGTAACAGTAAGAAAATATGTTCTTAAAAATTCACCACTATTACAGTGTATCAAGAGGCTCCTTAAATTTAATTTTGTGTAGCTTTTATTTTGTATCTTTATTTGCATTGCTCTACTATGCACCTATTCAAAATTTTGTTTTTACATCTTACTCAAGAGGTTCCTTAACCAAATTATTTCAAATAAGTAGTTTTAATTGTGACTACTTCCCCAAGAGCCAATTTTTGAAAAATCTTAAAATTTGTGCCCTCAAAGTTGTGACCATTGCTAATACTGAAGTAAGAAACCCAAGTACCTTCAATCTTCTTTATCATTAAGATATATATATGATTTTATACTTGGACTTCAATTCCCTGTTAAATTGCACAAATAGGATTAGTTATAATAGACTGAAAATCCACACTGCTCATGAAAAAAATATAGCACCTGATCAGCTTTACGATGCAGTGATTTTTTATAAAACATTCAAGGGCATTGAATCAATATATGCTTTTGGCCTTATACTGATGCTCTCTGCATTCTATAAATCTTTGCATTCTGAAAACACCACATATTATTCCCTGAACAGCAGCAGTTCTAGAAGACTTCCAAAGCCAAATCTATTTCTAATTAATATAAATTTCTGGAAAAAGTAAGTCTACCTGTGACAAAGATGTGAGTTCTCCTATAAAACCAGGACAGACACTAGGATCCTGTAGTAACATATTTTGAAAGCCATGTGATTGTGACCAGATTCTCACTCTTGTTTTGAATGCTTCAAGTTCATTTTTGAAAGCCTGAAAATAGCCTTCCCCTGTCTGTCAAAAGAAGAAAACAGAAAAAAAGTCACTTCCGCCCACAGGTACTTTTGGGCTGTAAGTATACACACAGCAAAAATCATTTAGTGATGCAGTCATACTCTATGGGAGATAATACTGTAAACAATTCAGCAATAACACTAATCAGCTTATACAGAAATAAATACTTTAAAGACTGTTTATAGTATCTGTGTGTAGAAGCAAAGACATTCATTCATTTGAGGACATGTTAAAAATACCTAATTTTAGCTATTCTTTTATTTCAACTCAAGGGTCAGCCCCTATAGAAGAACAGGTGATTACTGTAAAAATCTGATCAAAAGCAAAGTACAACTTGATTCTCACTTTAACTAAACTCCTTTAGGCAGTATTAAAGCCTTTTAGAGTCTTGAATAACTAACTGTAGTCTACAGTGAAACTGCCCTGCTGATTATAAAAAAAGGAAGGATGGTTTGAGGACCAGCTGTAAAAATGCAGATGAAACACACAGGTCAATTGTGAAAAGAGTGGTTAATTAACCAAAATAGTTCTTAAACTAATCTGCTAATCTGTGTTTTTTGCTGATATTCAAGAATTATGTCTCTCTAATATGCCTTTCAAACCCATGCTATCTTTTGCTTTACTACTGGTATAAACAAAATACACTAAACATCCATTTTCTGGATAGGAATTATACCAAATATTACTACTAGAGAAAGAACTGCTTAAAAAAAAAGTAAGATCTCACACCATTACATAAAATTACTTACTTTGGCTTTTTGGAAAAAAAGGCGAAAACAGCCTCTTGGATCTACATTACAGCTTTTGGCAATTTCTATAATAAATTGCATTACAACTGCTTGGTGTGCTACTTGTTCCATCAGAGCTCTTTTCTGGAAAGGAAGAAAGACATGAGAGAGATTAAAGTTATTTCCAGTAATTATGTAACTAAAATTCAGTGTAACTTCTGCTTTGTTTGGTACCTACAGAGCTAAGCATTGATGGTCACAGAACTAAAAGGGCAGTCACCAGCTAGAACTAGTCCTGATGCAGCAACACAAAATGGAGTTTTTCTTTACTAACATAATAAGGTAGTGAAAGGATAGAAAGAACAATTAAAAAGTGAATCAACTTTTCTGTAGTGCAAGTTTACTTGCTGTATATTTTGAGTCAATATATTTCAATCAATACGCTTGCTGTGCATTTTTGATCATCTTCGCACCTGTTCAGCTTCTAGATGAAAACACCATAACAGGAGATATTTGGATGTTTCTTCACATACAAGATATGGGTGGTCAGATAAAAATCTTTGACTATCATCCCATCTGCTCAGCATACCTAATAAGAGAAACAGAGACTAAGATATGTAAATACAGATAAATAAGATATGTAAAATGAATAAATGATTCAGGAAGGAAGGAAGGATGGAAGTTGTTTGCATGGGTAAACTGCCATTTTCCAGGTTAGTGAATCTGAGTATAACAGCATGCAATTAGATAGACATCTAAATAAAAACTAAAATTAACACTGAAAGAACATTTCCAAAGGCATAATCGGATTTTATAGATATTAAAGGTAATCCTTAACAGTAATAGTTAACTATATTGATTTTATTTATTATATCTCTAGCCATGTTGGAAGTTATTTTAAAATGTTATGGGTATTTATTAATTATACCAAGCTGCTCACAGAGTTCACGGATATAAATTTAAGTTAATTCTGACAAAAACAAAAAGAGAATGTGTAATTAGTTGGAAATGAAAGAGCTCCTAAACATGGACAGCTTGATAAGTTTTAAGAAATTTGAATGTAGTTGCAAAATTAAAGGCCAAAAGAGCTAAGCCATGAGAACTGGAAAATTAAACAGAAGAATGGAATGGGATAGTATATTATTACCTTCATATAAAAGGCTGAAGGTTAAAAATCAGCATGCAATATTCAGACAGATAGCTTTTAAAGTTATCCTTCATGTATCTCTGATGTTTGTATGTATATTAGAACAGTTGATTCATTTACTGTCAGCAAGTACCCAATATAGAGCTTTACCCTTCTACCAGCATATAAATATAACAGGGATAAAGATAATTCAGTGGTAGTGACCTAAGCTAATTTTAATTCTAGCAAACAAATACCTAAAGAGAAAGCACTAGCTAATGCTTCTTTTGACTGTTTAGTCAGAGAGACTCTACATGAGTGCTTTACTGCTTGCATGCCACAGTAGGATCGAGAAATGGAGCTCAGACTCTGCTGCTAGCAGAGTCTATGCCAGACCTTGGCAGAACACATTAAAATCATTAGTGTTTTTTTATCTCTATTGTAAACGGAACTAAACATTGCTTTGAATTTCAGAAGCTGGGAGAAGGGCGGAGAAAGGGGAAAGAAGAGGGGCAGGAGGAAAACATCCTCCTGCTTTTTTCTGTAAGAGCTTAATGGCACTTTAGAATGTGAAGTAATTTCATCCAATTCTTAGCCTGGAAGCCCAGTAAGAAGCCCATTTTTTTTTTTTTCTGCTGAAGTGTACAACATAATAGAAGCTTTCCAATCGTGGTCAGTACATTTCTGTGCCCATCACTGCTGCTGTATGCTCTGACAACACTGTGCCTCACTTTGTATTTGCAAGGTTTGCCTAAAGCCCCAAAGGCCAAAAGCCTTTTCTTTAATAAAATCGTTTATGATCTGTATAAGACAAGTAGTAAATTAAAAGTGGTTGTGCAAAGAGCTTTTGTTAGGTCAGTCCTGTTCTTGACTGCTCTGGAATCCCTAACACGGCTATGCTTCAACATTGGCAACATTTCCACTCTCTAACCAGGAATGGAAAGCACCTAACAGAACCATCATAATTTCAGATTCCTTCACAAGGTCTGAGTTCTGCTCAGTTTAGGCACCGACAGAGCTAAAGCGACCCCTAGCGGAGAGTTAAATATAACTTTAAGAAAGTTTCATCCACGCATACTCTTATTAGTAGCTTACAAACTTTCACCTTTCACTGGTCTTTCTCCTTAGAGCTTAACATCTACCAGAAAATATACATATTTGGAGGAGATAGCTAAAAACAACTCCAAGCACTTTTTACACAGCTCTTCTATTTCCATGAATGTCTCTGCCCTTTCCCACTGAACAGGGGAAAAAATGCTAAAACATTAGTTTTCAGTATTTGAGGTCTTTTGAATATTCTTATTAAAACATGTTAAGTTCTTACTGGTCACAGTAACTAACGGGTCTCTCCGGTTTACACTTTGTTTCACTTTAAATTAGTTGCCTGTCCTGACGTGATAATAGAAGCTGGACTGACAGCCCGGCGTTTAATTTGCTAACATTCATTCTATACAATAATATAGATCAAAGCTACACAAAACTGCATAAGGTTAAGCTACAAAGCATTGGTAGAAGTACACTCACCAAAGTGTTTAATCTTTTGTTCATGCTTCTGCATAAATGATTCAGGAGCCTCTTCATCTTCTATTTCTTTCCTTTTTTGATTAATAAAACTCTAAGAAAGATAAAAGTTAACTATCACAGGATCTCCAGACATACTTTTTTGGTAGAAAGGAATATTATGCTTTATTACATTACTATTAAATAAGTAGTGCTCTATGTTTACAGTCAAGTCATATACCTGACAAGTATTTTTTCTTTGTTTTTGAAGGTACATTGGCTGATAGAATTTTAAATTCTTATTATATTGTACTGATCAGGAAACACTGACAGAATTCTGCTTTCAGGTAGCACCTTACTGATCTGTGAACTATAAATATGCTCTATATTGTA
This sequence comes from Eudromia elegans, assembly GCA_003342815.1. Lineage (NCBI taxonomy): Eukaryota > Metazoa > Chordata > Aves > Tinamiformes > Tinamidae > Eudromia > Eudromia elegans. Next base: position 6,282,207 of record PTEX01000026.1, read on the forward strand.
GTCTTGGTGCAGCTGTGTTAAGGAAGTGTGATAAAACATGTGCGAACTGCTCAGATTCAAACTAATTCAAAAACAAAGCTCAGGTTGTACTCAGGAGAGCATTTGTGCTAAATAAGCTTCACTATAGCACTTAGTTTACTGGAGGGCAAACTGTATTTCTGTTTCATGTATGAGAATTTGGCACAGCTGAGGAACATTCTGGTTATGTGAAGAAACTACTGTTCAACCTCTCCTGGGCAACTGTTACTATTCAGAACCAATGCAAATTCTGTTTCTTGCTTAAGAAACATCATCCAGATTTGTAATAACAGTGCAACATGTTCCCATTCAGAGACCAAAACAAGAAAAATACCCATATAGTAGAGTTCTGATTAAGTACTGTACTAGACACAGAAGATATCTGAGACTATTTTCTCAAAAAAAAACACATGAACAAGTCAAGAATTAAACAAGTGAAATGAGAAATTAGGCTAATACTTTTTGTCTTGCTTCTGGATACAGGTCATACCTTATTAAACACCTCCTTGCTAACAGGATCTGTATTCCATAGATTTTGTCCTTCCCTCTGATTAAGTGCTTCTTCTTTTCTTCTCCATTCTTCCTCCCTCCATCTCAACTCTGAAACTTCAGTCTTTGCTTGGGCAAACTCCTGGTCCACAGATTCTGAACTATGTAGTACTAAACTACCAAGTTTTTGCTGGGCTTCTGCTAGATTCCAGGTGCATTCCACAGAGTGCTTCACAAACTCTTTTTCCTTTTGGCAAGCTAGTTCAATACCTTGGTTGTATGTCTGCAAGAAAAACAAAACATTATTCATGGAGGGGAAAAAGGGCAGTTTTCAAACAGCATAGGAGCAAGTAGGTTTAACTCTCGAAGATAATGCTGATATGAAAGGCATATGAGAAGTTATATTATATTCACCACGGTGATTAAGCATAGCATTGTACAGCTTTGAAAAATGAAATTATGCTATTGCTGACACACTTATACAAAGTTGAAAAGTAACCACCTCCCTACGGCAGAAGTACTCCTGATGCAGTTGAGAAGACCCTGAGCTCACACTCGGCTCTCTTTGGGTCACAGCACTAACAGCAGACACCAGCCAGGGTACTCCTGAACATATTGCAACATATCTGTACTCAGGTATTCCTTTCCTCACATCCGTGATGAAGGTTTCACGACTCCCAATCATTTCAGCACAGCAAACACTGCTGCCCACACCCCAGAACGGATTAACCCACTCCCATTACACAGCCACGGCCTCCAGGCGACAGCACAAGTGCAACTCAGGCTCTGGCGAGGCTGAGGCCCAGCAAGAGCATTCGGTCCTTCCTGCTTTTTTATTTTTCTCCCCGCCCGTGTCTTTTTGAGGAGATCACCACCGACATCTGGCACCTCGCGGCTTAGGCCACGCGCCGCACTGCCAGCACGCACACGCTGGGAATCCGCAGCAGTTGTTAGGGCGAAAATAACCCCTGGCAGCGCCTGCAAGGCCTCGCGCGGGGAGCACAAGCCCCGCACCGGGGCCGCTGCCCGCCGCGG